>PVKZ01000906.1:0-558849 GCA_004027375.1 Macroglossus sobrinus | reverse complement strand
AGAGGGAAGAGAAGAAAAAGAGAGAGGAGAGGAAGAGAGAGGCAGGCAGGGGGAAGGAAAGAAGGAAGGAAGGAAGGAAGGAAGGAAGGAAGGAAGGAAGGAAGGAAGGAAGGGAGGGAGGGAGGGAGGGAGGGAGGAAGGAAGGAAGGAAGGAAGGAAGGAAGGAAAGAAAAGGAAAGAAAGAAAAAGAAAGAAAAAGAAAGAAAGAAAAGAAAAAGAAAAGAAAGAAAGAAAGAGAAAAAAAGAAAAAGAAAGAAAAGAAAAAGAAAGGAAGGAAGGAAGGAATGAAGGAAGGAAGGAAGGAAGGAAGGAAGGAAGGAAGGAAGGAAGGAAGGAAGGAAGGAAGGAAGGAAGGAAGGAAAGGAAAGGAAAGAAAGAACAAAAGAAAGAAAGAAAGAAAAGAAAGAAAGAAAGAAAGAAAGAAAGAAAAGAAAAAGGAAGGAAGGAAGGAAGGAAGGAAGGAAGAAAGAAAGAAAGAAAGAAAGAAAGAAAGAAAGAAAGAAAGAAAGAAAGAAAGAAAGAAAGAAAGAAAGAAAGAAAGAAAGAAAGAAAGAAAGAAAGAAAGAAGGGAGAGGGAGAGAAGAGAAAGGTCGCTAGGTGCCCGTGTCCCACGTCAGAGAGACCAACCCAGGCAGGCGTAGGAGAAAGCAGGAGAGGAGCCGAGGGTGGATTCTGCAGAAGGAGGGGTGACCCACGGCAACGCACATGAGCGGGGCTTAGGAAAGCTGTGCTTGGAGCAAGGACCTAGGCAATCTCAGGTAGACGACAGAACAAGGTGGGAGGATGGGGAGTGGCGTCCGAGTCCATCTCCCTGGTGGTCACTGGCGGCCCCGGGGAAGGCAGGTCTAGGGCTGGGAGCGGGAGCAAAGGGAAGAGGTCGTTTGCAGGGGGTAGGGGACAGTTAGGGATCCCAAAGGAAGCTTTTAAGAGGGACAAGGTTTGAATGATGCTGAAAGAGCCAGCAGACTGGGGACCTTGGATCCAGAGGAGGCAAGAGGGAGAAAGAAGGGACAGCTCCTCCGCGCCAGCACACACACGGGACGCTGGGACGGAACAGCCATCGGGCTCCTCGAAGTGACGGCCTCCGGCGGAGTCGAGTCGCGGTGCTGGGAGGCGCCAGCGGCAGAGGGACTTCTATGTGGATCGTGAGTGTGGGCTGGACGGACGAATCACTAAATAATGAACCAGTGACTGAGCACTCAACGTGTGTAGCGAGAGACACACAGATGACAATTGTTATACGACGCGGGTCCTCCGGTCGCCGCCTGTGCCCCTCGGCCGCTGGCGTCCAGGCGAGCACGCGGGAACCACCCCACCCCGCGTGGAAGGAGCCCATCGCGCTGCCCGTGGGCAAGCCACGTCTTTCCTCCAGAACATTCTGAATTAACTATGAAAGCTGGAGGAGGGCGATTTAAGCCCGAAAAGCTGCCAACCTCAGAGCAGGCAGGGACGGAAGCCCAGCCCAGAGTATTTCAAGGGCCATTGTTATGAGCAAAATCAACCTGCAGTGCCTCCTCTGAGCCGGGTTTCTCCTCCTCCCTCCCTCCCTCCTCCCTCCACCCTCCTCCCTCCTCCCCCTCCTCAACACCTCTGCAGGTACAGATGGCAACAGGACGCCCCCGCTGTGGGCCCTGGGGTCCAGAAGAAAGCCCGCTAGAATAACTGGGCCATCGCATTTCAAATTACATCGCCCCCACAGGCCCTGCTTCCTCCTTCCCGGTGACTGGGCGGGCACATTGGAGCTCAGATAACGGAACGCGTCCTCCCGCTAATGGCCCGCGAGGAGGAGAGGAACCCGGCTCCCCACGACCTCACCGGGGAGAATCCGGGAGGCGGAGGTCGCCAACTACGGCCCCGAAAGTTTTCAGGGCTTCGGAAGAGCCTCCTCCTGACCACGAGCGATCTGGAGCATGGAGAACGAATGGCTTTCCCGAGACACGGTGGTTACAAACCGAAGACGTCATCCGTGCGCCCCGGCGACCAGAGCGCAGAGTTCTGGAATTCACGCCTGGGAGAAGCTGCCACGGCTAATCTCACCGGTCGGCGGGCGGCTCCTGATTCCGCTGGGGCTGGAAGAGGCTTTCAGAAGCCGCGGGGGGCTGCACGCCAGGAGGAGCCCTGTCTGCCCAGAGCTGCCTGGTCTGTGTCGGCTTCTCCCGCACGAACCGCAGGGGGTGTGAGCGAGGACGCCCTCTCCGGGGACGGTGACTAGACACCGGGACACGGAAGCTTCCCCAGAACGTGTCTGCCAGCACTGGGCCACGCGTGCGGGCCTGGCTCCGCGTGCGAGCTAGGAAATGGGGGAGGGGGGCATCCCGCGCCAGGAACCGCGGCCACCTCCGCCGGGGCCCACGAGGAAAGCAGCGCACCAGCTGCCCCTGGGCAGGGCCGCCTCCGATCACACGCACGTACTCAGAAGCCAGCTGACCTGGGCAAAGGGATGTCGAACAAAGCAAAGGAACTGGATCTGGGGCTCCCCGACGTCCCAGACGTGCGAAGAGCAGCCCCTCGCGGCTGCACGTGGCCCGGACGGCCTCTCCTCACAGGACAGTGGCTGACTGGTCGTCACCACAAGCGAGAAGGGCAGCCAGGGGCCTTGCACCCGTACGGTGAACTGTTTCTAGCCAGTCCCGTAAAAGTCACTCACCACAGTGAATGGAAACAAAGAGAAAGGATGACCCCACGATTCTAGGCAGAGGGATGGTTCCGGGGCCTCCCTAACCCACCAGGCTGGGAGTCATTTCCCGCAGGGGAGTGGCGTCAGGTTAAGAGGGTGGGCGCCCCTCCATGAAATAAATCTCCTTCAGTCCCCGATCAGCGCTTCCTGTGGTCGCTCTGAGGTGGCGGTGCCTCTTCGGGGACAGCGGAAAACCACAAGCAGTGTGATGACCCGCCAAGGTCCCCTCCCCCCTAGCTTCCCATCCATCACGAATGACACACAGGGATTGCCCAGCACCCCGAACGCCAGCCATTGGTGGGATGGGGCTGTGGGGGTTATGGGGGTCACGAGTGGGACACACCAACTTCACCCCTGTGGCCTTGGCGAGCTCAGTTACATCCAAGGAGAGAGACATCACCATGGCAGTTAGAGGGAACACAACTAGGGTTCAGGAGACCCAGAGACGCAGAGACCCCCCCCCCACTCGGCCACCCTGCAGGCGCCCTGACAACTGCCAGGCGGGGGGAAAGGTGGGAGGGGGTGTTCACTGAGCAGACACTCAGCAAAGACTTCCTCCTCCTGTTCCCCGGCCCCCGTACCCCCACACTCTCTGCAGTCCTAAGGATGTCTTGTGGCCCCCTCTCTCATCCTAAGGGAAGGTACTGATGAATAAATCACGTCTGAGACAGCACACGAGAGCTGGCATCTGGTGAGCGCCATCTCTGCACCAGGCGCTCTGTGGTCCCACACGAATTATTTCGTTCCATGCTCAAGGGAACCCAGCAGTTCAGGCACTGTGCTTACTCCCATTTTACGGATGAGGGAACTGAGGTTCAGAGAGCTGAAGTGGCTGGCCCAAGGTCACCGCTTTCACACTTGACCTTTCACACTTGAACACTTGAGAGCTAAACTTAGACACTCAGGAAGAGAGCGATGCCTAACCCCAAGCCCTAATCACGAACAGCGATTTTGCACAGGGCAGCTCCACCGAAGTCTCGCTTGCTCTGCCCCTTTGGGAGCCACTCTGCCCTGAACTGAGCAGGACCAGCAGCCGGGGACGCTCCCAGTGCCATCCTGCCCCATTCCCCAGTACCTGTCCCCAGGGGATTCTGGCCCTCAGCCGCGGGGACAGGGAGGGTCAGCAAAGCCTGGGTCGCTGCTCCGTCTCCACCCTGTGAGGCAGCTTCTAGGAACATGCTGTCTGCTGACGCCCCTCTGAGAGCTGATTCAAAAACGCACATCTGATGACAACAGTATCCAGTTAGGGCTACAGAGGGTGTTGAACTGGCAGAATGTAATTACGCGGCTTGGCGTGGGTCCCAGACACTGGCTCCCAGGGAGACCGCAGGACCTCAGCAGCAGCACAAGGTGGCACCACTGGCAGCCCAGCGCCCCAAAATCTAACTAAGCAGAGAGGGGACCCAGAGGCAGCCCTCGTCGGCTGCTCGTCACAGAAGGGTTCACCTCTGAACCCCCAGAGCAGAGTATGGGGCTCGTGGGGTGCCCTGCACGCAGAGCATGACCTCTGGGAACAGTTTGGTCCGAGCTCCTCAATGCACTTGACCTTGAGAAAGACACATTCAGAGGCAGTAACTCGGGGCCATGAAAACAGTGGAGGGTCTGGGTTCTGGCTGAGCTTCCGGCCACAGTGGAGAGGCAACGTCAGACCTCACGAGGGGCAGCGCCGGCCCTTCGCGTCCGGCCCTTCGCGTCCGGCCCTCCTGCTTTCCGCTCATGGTCAGTGCCTGACGGTCCTGCCAGAGAATGAGGGGTCATCCGTGTATAACCAACAGTCTCGTTTTGAATCCTTCCTGTGTGCAGCGCTACGAGCTCGTGCATGGACCTGCCCCAGGAGGACACGCGACAGCGGGGACAAGGGACGGCACACCGCCTACTGAAATGCAGGTCACACCGTGATCTGAGGTCACGCCAGAGATCTGAGTGAGGAGCAAGGGGACCTGGGGAACACGACTGCTCTGCCCGGGGGTGGGGGCGTCCAAGAGACTTCACGGAGAAGGTGCCCTCGGCGCTGGGAATACGAAGCAGATCATCAAGGAATGGCGGGCGGGTCTCCCGGGTGGGCTGGGGACAGTTAGTTCTCCGCTCCCCCGAAGCAGGGGAGCGCGTCTGCAGCCGGGACCGGGGTCGTGCCAGGTCCCGTTCCTGGCAGCGCACTGGTGGGATCAAGTAAGTGTTCACACTCAGCCCCTCCTCCTGCTTCACGCCCAGACCTACAGCTGATTCATCCATCGTCCTCTTCTGAAAATGCCTCGTTCCTGCAGCACGTGTCCGTCCTCCCCACAGCAACACGCTCATCCCACTTGAAGCATATGTTTAAACACACACACAACAGAGAAGATCACTTAATGCGCCTCCATCACCTAAATTCAATGATTTTCAAAGTCAGTCTTGTTTCTTCCATTTCCCCAACCTGCACCCCAGACATCGTTATCGCTTCGTCCGTAAATATATCAGAAGGTATCTCGAAAAGGTCAGCGTTGTCTTAACACCCATCCACCATACCACTGTCATTCCTTTGAAAACGTTATCGATTTCCGATGATCGAATACCCAGTGATCCCACGGTCTGCATTTGGCTGAATGCGTCCCCAAGATAACATTTGCTATGTACCCCTGTCCCTCGGATTTCCTGTGAACTGATGCTCAGGTCTGAAGACTTGATCCGAGTCAGCACGATTATTTTCGGCAAACAGCCCCTCCCCTCAGAGACGCGTGGTGTCCGGTGGGCTCTTCCTGTGACGTTCGCGGGCACTGACGGCCATCGCCAGAGCCGCCCGTCCCTCCGAGGTTGTCCCATGCTGAGGTCTTCATTCGAGAACTCCGTCTCCGTTTATGAGCTGGGATGCTTTTAAAAGAGAAACGTCATAGGGGAGAAGCAGAACGGATGCCCTTTTATATACCAATTTTCCAAAGAACGAATGGCTTCCCTCACATTCTCCAGAAGTGACCAATGAGCGTTTTATTTTTCGCATTGTTATCGAGGCGTGGATTTCGACACATCTGATCCATCTTCAGCCACTGCATTCACTCCCTTGCAGTTGTTATCCTAACTGATGCTCGCATCGACTCACCTTTGGCTGGTAGGTACCCGTTTGGTCCCGGCGTCTGCTTTGATAGCCTCCTTGCTCTCTGGCGTGACGTGCTCCGGGCTCACCTTGTGCATCCATCTCACTCTTGTTTGTTGCAACAGCAAGTCCCCTGGGTGGCCCCTCCAATCTGTGTCTTCACTGCAGCTAGATTAATCTTTCCTGAGGTTAATTTTAGCTCCGTTTCTCTGCCTGGGAGGCACGGCGATACAGCGAACAGACACGGGCTTTGGAACTTGGGAGAGCTGAGTTTGAAAACCGGCCGTGTCAGGGATGAGCTGCGCCAGCCTGGGCTGGTTCCGTCATCTCTCTGGGCCTCGGCTGCTGTTTGTAAAATGATGAAGGATCGTGCTAAAGCGTGAATGAATGTAAAGGGCCCAGCTTAGAACCTGGAGTGAGTCCATGTCAATATCCATCCCTTTCCTTCTTCTTGTCTAGAAACACCACAGTGCTCCTTCCAGTGCTTAAACCTTCAAGCCCCCTTCAGTCTGACCCATGCCATCCACCGATCCTGCTTCTACGGCTGTCCTTCCCACCCCCCTGCCACCCCGGCCCGGCCAGCTTGCCCCTGCCGGGGCCACGAACTAACTCCCCTTATGCACACACAGCTCTCTCTGTCTGCGATGCCCTCTGTCCTTCCCTTTCCTCAAATCCTACCTGTGTGTGAAGACCCAGCTCAGCCCCTCTGTTCCTCCCAGCCCTTCAGCCCTCAGCTTCTCCCCATCCACGAGAGCCTGACGGGGGCGTCCCATCCCCTCTGACTCGCGAACGCAGGCGGCGGGTTCTGCCAGCATTCGGGCGGACACGGACCCTGATCTTTACAGAGACCCAGCGACGGTCCCTTGGGGTCTTGGTTTCCTAAACCACACGTGACTCCATCTGGAGAACAGCCCGGAATGACTAGGGAAAGCTTCCCTGACCAGATTTGGTGGCCAGACACGAAACTAGACATGAGCCTGGCACAGAATCTTTTTTGGGAAGAACCATCCCACAGAGCAGTGATGAGTGAGGACACTCGGCCTCTGGACCCCCAAGGCAGGACGACCCCGCCTGGAGACTTGACAAAGCACCCCGAGGCAGCACAAAATCCAGAGAGGCCATGCGTACGACCCGCAGTGTGTATGCCAGTCCCCTCCCAGGAGAGGGCTGGGCAGCACCCCGAGGGGAAGAGGGCCACTGAGGGACTTACTGGAAGGCCCGGCAGGGACCCCTTAGCACGGCGATGACACAGTGGAAGTGGCCGCCTGCCAGCCCTGCACCGAGCCCACCTCCGCTGACCCGAAGCGTCAGGAGGATCCCCGGGCTGGGTGCTGCAGCGCGGGAAGCACGGAGCAGAGTCCCAGCTGGTGGCTCTGCGCCCAAGGGCCTCAGAAAAGCAGGCGGCCGGGCAGCCACCGCTGGAGCAGAGGTGCGGTGACCCCGATTATTCCAGAGAAGAGAGGCCTGTGGCATGGATGGGGGTGGGGTGTGCTCTTCCTACAGTGCAGTACAAAAGGGCTCTCGGGCTGCCTTATGGCACCGTTACAGGAATGGTGTCACCCTTCCACCCTCCTCCCAATGGGTGGAGCAAGCAGGAACATCATGTGTGGCCCTGTTCTGATCTGAACCCACTGTCAGGGCTTTGAGGCAGCTGAGAGCAGGAGGAAGAGGCTCCCGGTGAGGGACACAGCTAATTACCACTTGCCATCACATGATAAATAACACTGAGTAGCAAGCAGCACACAGCACCCCAGGGTGCATTCCAGCAGCAGCTCGCATGCCGGTCCCCCTTTCTTCCCAGGCTGGGCACAGGGACGGCATCTGGGAACATGAGAGCCACCCCCCTGCTCCAGCTGCCAGCACCCCTCCTAGCCCTGAGGGTTGCCGGTACCAGTGAGGTTTGCCCCTGGGGCGGGAAATGGACTGAATGAGACAGATGCTGGTGCCTGTGCCTTTAAAGAAAGCTTGGGACCCGCCTTCTCCTTCTGACCTATAAATAGAACCTGCCTTTGTTCTGGAACAGATCACATGTGCAGCCTCTCCACCCCCGCTGCTGGTCTCACCCCGCACCCAGGGTGCAGGCCTCCAGGAGCCGCTGACCTGGGGATTCTTAGCGCTCCTCCTCCCGGCTGCCTACCATGGGCGGTGCCGGGCACTCCCTCCGGGGTCCCAGGAAACTCCTCACTGTCAGCTTGCTTTTTCATTTCACTTGTCTTTGAAGACCCTCTCTCGTGTGCTCATGCTCGTCCATAGGTATGCAGTCCACTGTTATCATGCCATCTTCCCCCCCCACCCCGGGGGATGGCTCACAGAATCCCAGAATGGGCTACCTGCCATCTCCTACATCACCTGACCAGGACAGGTCGCAGGGAGCCCCAAAGCAGGGCAGTGACTGGGGTGAGGCCGTGAGGCCTGCCCAATTTACGAGGCACAGCCTGAGTGAGCCCCTCGCCGGCCTCGTCAAGGCGAAGGCCTGCCTGCAAACAATCCCGTCGTGGGAGGCAGAACTCGTAGGTTCCGGAGGTTTCCCCAAAGTTTTCCCAGCCCTCCCAAACGTCCACCGTCCGTTTCGCTGCTGCAAACTGAAGAAGGTTTGCAGCTCTTGGTGAGAGCAACCGAGACACAGAGAGACAGAGACAGAGACAGAGACGAGACCCAGCCCAGCCAGATGCCCCTCCCTTGCTCCCAAGCAGCCTTCTCTGCACCCTCACTTTCAGCCCTGCTCTTCCTCAGCCTGATGGCTCCACGTCGTTCCAGCTCTGCCAGTGGCATGAGCCACGTGACACCTGCGGGCACCCCCGCTGTGACACACTGGCTTTTCCTTCCAGCTGTGTAAGCACTGGAGCCTCCTCCCTCGTGGACTCAGTGCCAGGCACAGAAGGTGGAAGAGGGCAGGGCTGGAGGGGGACTGGGGGACGATGACGTCAGTACCCTGAGAGTCCCAAACATCAGCAAGCTCGAAAGGGACACGGCTTGCTGGGCCTGTCTGCCACCAGGTCTGGCCTTTGGGACGGAAGGAGTGGAGCAAACAGCATGTAGTCGGCAGGTGGTGTGCACACAGGGGACAGAGAGAACGTGGGCTGCACCAAAGAGTGGGGGAGAGAGAGGGAGGAGATAAAGAGAGGGAGTGGGGGGAAGGGAGAGAGAGAGAGAGAGAGAGAGAGAGAGAGAGAGAGAGAAGCCCCATGGGATAATTAGCGGCCAGGAGGGTGTCCTGGAATCCTGCCTGCAGACACCCTGTGTCCAGTGGGTCGGGCTTTTGTGTGCACAAGGACCCTCGGTGGCCAAGCTGAGGCCTTCCCCGCAGTGGGCAACTTTGGAACTCCCTCCAGGCTCTGGCTTCTTGAGGAGGGGCCGAGGAGGAGAAAAATGGGGGTTCTGACTCTGAAACCAAGACTCTGGAACAGACCCAGGATGCGGAGACAGGGCCACAAGAAGGGAGGGTTGCTCCTTAGCAATTTGGGAAAGCCCCTGGGGAGTCTGCAGAGGAAGCTCGGTTCTTGCCCCCCGGGATGTGACCGGGAATCTGGGACGTGGCCTGTGCTGGAGGAGCCGAAATATTGCCCCTGTCTGGGCCAGAGGGCCTCGGCTGTGACTGGGGTTGCTGTGAGCGTTACATCACCACTTGTAATTCTAAATTAAATGTAGTCTGTTGTAAAAGAAATGTCCCCACTAGAACATGAATCTCTGAGAACAGCGACTCTCTCTCTCTCTTTTTTTTTAAATTGTGGCAAAATACACATAAGGAAAAATTTGCCATCGTAACCGTTTTTAAGGGCACAGCTCAGTGGCATAAGTACATTCACGATGTGGTGCGACCATCACTATCATTCAGCACAGAACGTTTTCATCTTCCCGAACTGAAACTCGGTGCCCGTAAACACTAGCCCCCCATTTCCCCTCCCCCAGGCCCTGGTACCTACCATTCCACTTCCTGTCTCTGCATCTGACGTCTCTGGGGCCCGCACGTACGTGGAATCATACAACATCCGTCCGCCCGTGATGGCTTACTTCACTTAGCATAACATCCTCGAGGGTTATCCATGTCACAGCATGAGTTGGAATTCTGTTCTTTTTTATGACTGTGTACTATTCCACTTTGTGTACAGACCACATTTTGTTTCTTTGTGGGGCTTTCTCTCTTTTGTCCACGGCTGTGCTGAGGTGCCCAGAACCTTGCTGGCATAAAAGAGCTCATCAAATACGTGTTGAAAGGATTGACATGAAATAATCCATTGAAAGCACTTTTTTGGGGGGCACACGGTAAACTTTCTAAAAGTATGAGCCATGGTGACTCACCATCTTCGTTCTAAATTCATCTGTATAAAGAATGCACAGGAAAGTGAGCAGGTCTTAGCACTGCCCGGAGGTGCTGTCCTGTGCACACACACACACACACACACACACACACAGGCAGCGGAAGTCACGAGTGAGAGTGAAAAGCTGCAGGTGACTTTGAACTTGGAAGTTTTACCAGCCCTGCCTGAGGAGGCGCTTCCTAGAACCAGATGGGTCCCTGCCACCTTGGCGACCTTTTCCTAGGGAGGGAGCCTCTGGTAGCTGCCCTTTGTCACCGCCATCTCTCACGGGGGCCCCTGCTCTCCTCACAGGTCCAGGCCAGCAGGAAGCAGGCTGGTGGCCCTCACAAACGGCAGCCGGATGACACAGTGGAGGCTCCTGTGAAACCACGGCCGTCCTGCCCCCCGCCGAGCTGCGGCTGCAGAAAACCTGGGGTTGTAAAGCGCTCATTTTTCCTTACAGGGAGAGAGAAGCCCCCTCCACTTCCCAGAGATCCAGGTTATCTGTCCTGAAGGCGGCCTGGGGACGTCTTTCTTGTCACGTGCTCATGGTGCAGACCTGGGCCCTGCGCTGGTGCCGGGGTCTGAGGGCCTCTGCTTCCGCACGGACGGCAGCTGCGGGCTGGCGACAGCCCAGAGCGGGCACGGGAAAGAGGCTGCTGTGTCTCCCTCCGCACAGAAAACTCCGGAACCTTGACCCCTCCTCCGCTGGAGCCTCGGGGCCCAGGGCTTGATGGGGACACGCTGTCTCCTCCTGTCAGATTCCGACAGCTCAGCGCAGCAGCCTGTGGACATGAAGTAATAATTGTCAGAGAGGGTCAGGGCTGAGACGACGCCAGCGTGACCCCTGAGAGGAGAGCGGGCCCTGCCGAATGGGGACGCAGCCCATTAGCGGGTCAGAGGACCTCCCGCTGACAGCCGTGTCGGAGCTGCCTCATCGGGAAGTCTGACGCGGGAGACAGGCCGCGAGCGGTCACCTCCGTGGGGCGTGTGCCCGGCCCTCCGCAGTGCGGTACTCGGCAGACGGTTTTAAACACCACCAGGAAAACACAATAGAAGGCATTTCATGGATGTGTGGCCTTCATACAAATGGAATCAGGAGCCACAGAAATTTTGGAGATTACAGAAAAGCACACGGATGGTGTAAATTGTCCATAATTTTACTCCTAAAAGATGAGAGAGGATGCCACTGCATGATAGAATCCTCCGACCTCTGTCAGCGCGCGTGATATGCATGTGCCTGTCTGTGTGTGTAGGTATACATGTGTACGTGCATTATGTATGTGTATGTGCATGTATGTGTGTGCATGTGTATGTCATGTGCATGTATGTGTGCATATTCATGCAAGTATGTGTGCATCATGTGCATGTGTGTACATGTATGTGCATGTATATTGTGCTGTGTATACACGTGTGCACGTGTGTTATGGATGTGTGTATGTATATGTATGTTGCATGTATGTGTGTATTGTGTGTATATGCACATGTGCATGTGTGTGCATGTGTGTATTGTGTGCATTGTGTGTACATTGTGTGCACATGTGTGTATTGTGTGCATATGTGTGTGCGCATGTATGTGTGCATGCACAGCAGCCCCCTCACCCCCACAGGGTATGTTCCCAGACCCTCAGTGGCGGCCTGAAACCATGAGTAGTACTGAACCCTATGCATCCTACATTTTTTCCTATACGTACGTGCCTATGATAAAGGTTAACTTATAAATTAGGCACCATAACAGAGGAACAATAACTAATAATGAAATAGAACAATTATAACAATATAAAAGCTATGTGCATGTGACTTTTTTCCCTCTCTCCAGTAATTTCTCCATTTCTCAGTCCTGACTCTGTGTCACCTTCCCTCACTTGTAGTACATGGCTCGTGTCACGAATCTCAGGGGATGCCTGGCTGAAGTCTTCATACAACCTCGGTGCTTTCTGGTGCAACACGATGACTGCAGTTCTAGCGAAAATAACCCTAAGACATTCACAGCACTAGCGCGTGTGTCTGCTCCTGAAGGCATTTAGCAAGGCAAGTTCGCAAGCACAAATGGGAGGGCACAGGTCCACTCAGGGAAGCTGACTGCATGATCGGAGAAGCCAGTGGCCTCTGGCGCTCATCACCAGTGTCTGCCGCTGCCAGCTCAGAGCCTCACCCAAAGGCTGCCCGTGGGGACCCTTCAGCCAGACCACAGCACACAGTCTGGAAGCAGAGGTCAGGGTGAAGGGGTTGCCTTCCCCTCAAACTCATTTCGGGTGGCTTCCGAAAGCCACTGCTAAAATGGCGTTGGCAGTATAAACCATTCGATAGAAGAAGACCTGGGGGCAGGCTGAAGGACTGCATCCAAAGAAAAGACTTCTGAGTAGGCTTTTCGCCCATGGAATAAACCAGAAGCAAATAGACTGCAAGCCTGGGGGGCGGGGCAACTGTGTTATCATGTGTTCCCTAAAACAGCCCTCCGACCCCCAGCCTGCAGCCACGCCGGGAGTCCCTTTGGCCTGATGGCAGTTATCTTTGATAACTCGCGTGCTCTCTGGAGTGACAACACAGTCCGAGCTCATCCCATCCCAGGCCTGGACCCAGCCCTGGCTCCTTTGGGTGGGAACTGGTTTTGGATCTCTAGACACTGTAATCTGGGTTCCAGGTGGGTTCACCGTCTCCAAAGCTATTGATTGGACAAAACCATGAAATACGTTATCTTTTTAGAGATAAAATCCACGAGTTCCTGCTCAGACTCCCAATTCGAAGGCAGGAGTCTGGGATTTTCATTAATCTCACATCTTACTCCCTTCCCTTCCATGCCAAGTGTTCCAGTCCTTGGTGACACCAGTGACAGAACTCACTGGCTCTACTCTGCCACGGACACACAGTAGTTTCAGAACAAAGCGCCTGATGCTACCACAAACAACAGAATCTGTGAACACAGTTTTTATTTTTTATTTTTTAATGCTCTACCGTCCTTTGTGTCCTCAGAATACAGCCCGACTCAGGATGCAGAGTTAAATTACTGTGTTTTATAGTCGCTTGAAATAGTTTCTCTCTGGGTAGTTATGCTGTTGGTTCAACACCCAGCTCTGTTCACGTGTTTCATTTTGCTTTCAACAGGAGGGACTACTTCTTGGATTTCGACTGTGTTTCAGTTATATAAATTATTTCTACGATGCCAAGGTCAGATCTATAAAGCGAGGTGAATTAGTAGATTGCCTTTAACATGCATGGGCTCTGGGACAAGCTTATACACAAAGGGCCGTGTCCGGTGTATGCATGTTATTTTAAAGTTATAAACAAAGCCAACCAATTCTTAAATGGAATATGCCCCGTTCTCCTCTTAGACAAATATTTCTTCCTTCACGTGGACATGGAGGCCAAGTTTCAATTAGGAATTCCTGGCTCCTCGGAGTTCTACACTGGAATATGATGGCGTGGGGACAGCCTGCTTTCTTCCCCCTGCTCTTCCCATTCCTCACGCCTTCCCACACCACAAGTGGCCTTGCACGCACACGTGTGAATGTGCCAGGCCCCGGTCAGCCCGCAAGTCGAAGAGTGTACACACCCGTGGTGCCATCTGCCCTCAGGAGGAAGGCCCAGAGATGGGGCCTGCCCGGCCCTCCAAGTGGGCTTGGGGCCATGCGAGTAGGACATTCTAGAAAGAGGGTGTCGTCTCCACTTCACTAGGCAGCCCTGACTTCCTCACCCAACAGGGGAGGTCGAGGGAGGAGGGCCAGGGCACAGGGCTGGTCCTGCCCAGTTGCCAGGCGGCCTTCCTTCCCTGCCCTGCAGTTTTCAGATCACCTCTCCATTTCAAAGATATAAGCAATGTGTAAATATATCTGTATGTATGTATGTATGTTTGAACACACAGACATTTACACGCAGATGTTCTAGGCCAGGGTGGGGGACAGGAGGGAGGGCACAGGAAGCTTGTTATCACATAACCAGCCTCCTGCCGCTGAGCCAGCAGCAATGACGAACCCAGTAAACGGACGGCGAACACAGGGAAACCGCTTCCTGTCGTTTTGAGGGAGTTCTTTCAAAGGTAGCAAACATGACTTAATTCGCATTTAACCAGCAGAAAAGAGAGTCTTCCTGACATACCCAAATCAGGCAACAAAAAAAGACGGAAGGGAAGCAGGTCGAGTTCAGCTCCCTGAATCAACAGCACCCCCACCTTGAGCTGAACTGCTGGGGGACCAGCTTCCCTCTGCTTCACAGACACCTGAACGGACGAGATCACGGCCCTGGCCTGCCCGGGGGAGGAAGTGAGCTTCTCCCCGACCCACTCGCCCCACGGCCATGCATTCACAAGCTGCTGCATTCACAAGCTGCCATCCGCAGCCGCGGCCTGCCACGGCGGTCCAGCCCCATACGGCCCCCTGCCTGGCATGAGCTGCGTCTTCTTCGGCTCCGTTTTGTGCCAGCACCGCAACCCGCCAGCTCTCCGCTGAAGCCCCACTTCCTCAGCTGTCAGCGGGGAGAGCCTCACACTCTTCCCCCCGAACGCTGTGAGCGTGCACAGCAAAGTCTCGTCCAGTGAGGAGGACGAAATCAGAAAAACAAAAAACCAGATTCCCAGGCGTGAATCAGCTCATGTGTCTGTCCATCACTGAAAAAGAGCTGGATTGGTCAGGGACCCTCCTAGGGGACACACTTAGAGGACACACTAGTTCCCCCGGGATGCTGCGAGTCACATCGTGGGGTTTGAGGGGCAGCATCCCGCAGCACTGCTGCGAGAACTGGAAAACCCATGAGCCAGTGAAGTGTCCCTTTCTCAATATACATAAACATATCTATTATTTAAAACATGCCATGGGTTTTATTTATAAGAACTCCATCTCTTATAAGCCACCACCTAAATTCATCTTAAGTTGAACCAGCTTTCTGAATGTTTTTAAGAGGTAGAAATATCAGGAGCGATGTGCATTCTGTGTTAGCCTTACGGGAAAGGGGCCCCCGTCGGCTTCTCTGAGTGATAAACAGAAGAGCTTCGCTGGAGGCTCTCGAAGTCTGAGAGAAAACCAATGGCCCCTCTGCAGTGGACCCTTATCCCCTCACCTGTGTTTTCTCTCCATCTGTGTAATTAAAAAATATATATATACATATAAAACACACACACACATGCACACACACACACACACAGAAGCATGGCAGCAGGGCTGCCATACCCTCGTCAGGATGGCTACCCAGTCAGGAGTAAGACTGGCCTTGGTTACCAAGGGCAACCACCACCTGTGCCCACTGGCTCAGGCCTTCTCACACACACACACGCCCTTCACTGGGACTGGGAAGATTTCCTTTGTTCGAGGAGGACTTCCTGCCTTCATACCTGCAACTGCCACCTGACACCTCAGACCGATCCGCTTTATTTCCTTTGCCATCACTCGAGCATTCTGGGCGGACGAGCTGGTAAATACACACCATTCCACAAGCAGAGGTCAAACCACAGGGCTGCTCAGCTGGGGCTGATGCTGTCACCCGCAGAAACAACTCCGTCTACACGAGACAGCTGGCGGAAAGCCCGTTTGCTCTGGAGATGGCCTCATAACTAACCCCAATCTAACATAGTCGACGTGGAAATGCGACTCTCAAAGCCAAGCTGAGACAGAGTCACGGGTGAGCTGCCTATGTGACATCCATCCTCTCTTCCTGTTTATCCACGGTGGCCACCTGCCCAGCACCAGATAATGAGTCATAACGATCCCGTTTCTCGATTTCCCAACTTCCCTTGCAACTCGGGGGAGCCACTTCTGGCCAATGAGACCTGAATGAGAGAGGATTGAGAACAACTCTGGGAAAATGTTGACTTTTCCTATTAAAAAGGGATAGGCATGGCTAGTGCTATTCCTTGCCTCCCGTCTTCCTGGTTTGAACACAGACGTGATGCCTGGAGGTATAGCATCCATACTACAACCATGAGGCAAAGGAAGAGCTTGGGCGAGCATCATGAATTAGCCAGTGCCTACCTCTGAACAACGGTAAAGCAGACACATATGTCTTCAAGCCACTGAAGCTGGCTTTCTGTTCCTTGCAGGCTGACATAGTTCTAAGCGAGACGCACCAGGCTTGGCTCGGCTCACTTTCCTTAACTTCTGCTGTATGTGAAGGGATCTAAAGCAGAAGGAGCAGAGTTTCCACCCACCTTCACGCCCCACCGCCTCCTCTCTATAGGACAAAGTCACAAAAACCCAAGCTAGGTAGATGAGGTTGAAAAAGAGCGAAATTCTCCAATTTGACTCAAAGATTGATTTTTTTGGGGGGGGTCACTGACAGGTTAAGTGGGTGGCAACTGATCAATAAAGAAGAAAGTCATTGGACTTTTTGTCCAAGAAGATGTTAATCGAAGGGCCAGCCCATTCCAAGGCTGGGACATCTGCATCTCGGGTTGGGGTGCTTTCCCAGGAGCCAGGAGTGCGGCCCCCACCAGCTATCTTCATGCTGGGGATGGATGGGTCTGTCCCACGCTGTAGCCACGTGGCAGTGCCACAGGTCGGCAGGTGCTCTACGTAAGCAGAATGTGTTTGAATGGGGCCTGAGCGGATTGTTGTAAAGGAATCCTCAATATCACCTGGTCTCAGCATCTTACTCAGCACCAATTTCAGAGTTGTAAGAGAAAGGGGGTAAAAAAAGGACTGGAATTCATGCAGCACAGTCATGCACACACCACGGGTTTTGATAACAATGGGGACATACGGGGACAGCCTGGCCTTATTATTAATCCCACTTACCTGACTTTTTAAACCGGGACTAATGGGCATCTCTTGGCCAGGAAGGCGCCCGTTTCCAGCCTGCCCCCTGGTATCCCAGCGTGCTTACTCGGACCCCCTTCCGCCACTGGAGCGGCCAGATCCTAGGACTCTGAGGTTTACTAGTGACAGGATCGCTGCTTTAAGTGGCGTAGCAGTCTCTCCTCTCCCACACCGCCCAGTGGGCAAGCTGGGTCAGGGCTCTGGTTAGTGTGTGGCCCGTTCTCCTCCTGAATGCCACTGTGGGCACCCTGATCGCTGCCACCTCCTCTGGGTGACATGACGAGATCTGACGTGTGGGGTGACGGGTCAGTCTCTGTCTAAGATGAGAAGGCAGGCAGAGCGAGTGTTGGCTCAGGTACTAGCATTTGGGATCAGCACCATAGGGACCAGGGAGGCTGTGACGGTGGCCGGGACCCCGTGCTCAGGTGTCTCCTTGGCAGTGCAATGGCAGAGGGTAAGAGCAGAAAAGGGGGCCACTTTCATGAGGCCGAACTGAGCTGGCAGGGGCCGTCCCTGCTGGAAGGAAGCGCTTCCCTGGGGTCAGCAGAGGTCCCGTACAATGGTGGGGGAAGTAGGTGAGGAGGAGGCTGCCCCGGGGGGCTGCAGGGGACCCAGTCCCAAGGAGCCGAGCTTTGCAGGCTTCACGGGTCGTGGCCACGGCTGGCCTGTCCCTCGTACGCAGACAGCAAGGAACTGGCAGGGCAGGGAAGGTCCGTGTGTGGGACGTAGGCAATGCTGCTTCTAGTCTTTTGTTTCTGTTTTTAAAAGTGAAACCAAAATGAAAGGGGGACCAGGGATGAATTAGTTAGCTCAGGATGCCGAACCAAAGCGTCACAGACAGGGCGGCTGAAACGACAGAAATGCATTTCTCACAGTGCTGGAGGCCGAAAGTCCAAGACTGAGGTGTGGGTGTCTCTCCTTGGCCTGCAGATGGCCATTTTCTCCCTGCGTCTTCCCTCTGTCCCTGCCTGTACCCTTATCCTCTCCTCTTGTGAAGATACCAGTCATATGGGATTAGGGCCTGCTCTACTGATAACAATTTTACCTTTATTTCATTTTTAAAGATGCTATCTCCAAATATAGTCACATTCCCGGGTACTGGTGTTTAGGGTTTCAACATATGAATTTGGGGGGAGACAATTCAGCTCATAACAGGGCTCATATGGTTTCCTTGGCCCCACCCAGATAATTCAAGATCTCCCTATTTTAAGGTCCATAACCTTAATTACATCTGCAAAGTCCTTGGCCATGTAGTATAATGCAGTTGGAGGTTCCACAGACATCTTTGGGGGCGAGGCTCTGTTGCACTCCACATTACACTAAGTACTTGACACACATTATCTCATTGGTATGTGGGCAGATTATCCTATTACCTCAGATTTAAAGCTGCTAAAACAATTACATAAAGCAATTACGAACGACCCAAAGACACGCAGTTGGTAAGTGGTGGAGCCGTCGTGGTCCACCAGGGCCTGACTACAGGGCCTGCCCTTCCTAACCGGAACCTCTGAGGCCTCCCCGACCCGGCAGCTTCAGCTCCAGAATCTGAGGGCCCTCCTCCTCCTGCACAAAAGCGGGGTATGTGGACACGCTCCTCCTCGCTCACCCCCAGCACGCTCCGAGCCTGTGTGGGCTGAATGCCCCCCGCACACACACAAACAGCAGCCCCCCTGGAGCCAGAGCCAGGGTTTAAAGCACAGATCTGATCTCGCCACGCCTCCCCTTAAAACCCTTCAACACCCCCTGTCCAAGCAGCTATGATCTGAGTATGCCCCCCACATTCCTGTGTCAGAGTCAGAGGTGATGGTGTTAGGAGGCGGGGCCTTTGGGAGGTGATGAGGCCGTGGGGGTGGAGCCCTCAGGAACGGGATTAGCGCCCTTATAAAGAGGACCCCGTGGAGCTCCCTCATCCTTTCTGCCATGTTAGGGCACAGGGACCTGGGAGATGGTCCTCACCCGAACATGCTGGCACCTTGATCTTGGACTTCAAGACCCGAGAACTGTAAGAAATGAATTCCTGTTGTTTGTAAGCCACCTCGTCTGTGACACTTTGAAAAAACATCCTGAATGGACTAATGGACTGAGACACAAAGACCAAAACGTGCAACACACTGTGTTTTGTCGGTGCTCTGATGTAAAGTTATGAAAACCCAACTCCACTGTGGAAAACAGTATGATTATTCCTCAAAATGTTCAACACAGAGTTTCCATATGACCCAAGCATTCCACTCATAGGTATATACCCAAGAGAATGAAAAACGTGTTCAAACAAATACACATACACACATGTTCACGGCAGTATTACAATTGCCAAAGAGTGGAAACAACCCACACATCAGCCAATGAATGAACGGATAAGCAAAATGTGACACATTCATGCGGTGGGTATCATTCAGCCTTAAAAAGAAATGGCTTACGGACACACGCTACAGTGTGCACGAACCTAGAAAATATTAAGTGTTCAAGTGAAAAGAATCCAGGCACAGAGGTCCCCTGTTGTATGGTCCCTTGTGTGTGAAATATCCGGCACGGGCCAGTCCGCAGAGACGGGAGGCTGACTAGCTGTCCGGGGTGGGGTGGGGGACAGGAAGGAACTGCCGAGTGGGTGGGGGGGGGGTCCTTCTGGGTTGACGAGAGTGTTCTGGAACTAGACAGCAGTGATGCTCGCACAAGTGCTGAGCGCCTTGCACCGCTCGCTTTCAAAGGGTAAGTTGTACGTGATACGAATTTCGCCTCCGTTTTATTTAGAATTTTGCCTCCATGTTATTTAAAAGGTAGCGGCTGAAAGGAGCTTAGGGAAAGGAAAGAAGGAATGATTGGCTCACGTCCCTGTGATGTTAAAGGAGGGGGCTGGGCTGAACCATGGGCTGAAGTAGCACAATGAGGCCTTCCTACCCCTCGCGCCACCTGTCTCTGAGGGCCCTGTTCGGCCTCCGCATCCCCCGGAAGGCGGGGTGACCGGTCCCCAGCCCTAGAATCCAGGGCTTCTAGCTCAGTAGCCCAGCAGGAAGACACAGCGCGGTCTCCATATCCCCCCCACTGCGGTCCAAACCATCAGCTCACTCCAAACACCCCAATGTCCAATGAGAGAGGAGATGGGGGCGCGTGCTGTAATTTCTTTGTGGGTTTAATTTCTTTCACGGAGAAGGATTCATTTGGGCCTTTGATTTTTCTGCTGTAAAAGGGGAAGTAATACCAGTCAAGGTCCAGTCTGAAGACGCAGACCACCATGGTTATTTCCACTGGGGACATTTAATATAAAGAACTGTTAAATAAAACTATTAGAGGGGGTAAAGGAGCACCGGCAGGGGTCTGGGCGTGGCAGGCACGAAAGGCCACGACTACGCCTTGGCTGAGGGGCGTGGACACAACGGGACAGGCCTAGGAGGGCCACCCCAGCCAAGGCTGCATAGACGCCAAGGCTGATGGGAGACATGCTCACAGCGGGGAGTTTGCTGCAGGGGAAGCTGGTGCAGGCCACTTCACTCAAGAATAACAGTGACGGAGGGCAGAACCCGGACAGGAAGTGTCCTCCAGCCTCTGGCCTCGTGGGGACCCCCTGTTGCCCTCCGTTGATGAAGCTAACCTGCCTCTCTCTGGCTAAGAGAAATGTTTATTAGGCTCCATCCCCAGTGTCACAGGCAGAGCAAAGAAGGATGAGAGGGGATAAACTAATAGCTAAAACAGAGGGTTTCATTTGTGGGCCTTGAGCTTTTCTGGTGAGACAGAGAGGGGTTTCCTACGGCTTGGGGCGCTGTGCCCGGCCACGCTGTCAAATGTCAGGGGTCCCCCTCTGGAAAGGCTGGGTGCGGAGCTGGGCGTGGGGACTTGGGGCCAAACGTACAGTGTGATCCTGGCTTAGGTTAGTGCCCCATTCTGACCCACGTTGGGGGCACGGGGCGTGAACTACCCACTCTGCGAGGAGACAAGGGGTTTGCCAGAGCAAGGAGGAGGAGCAGAGCTGCGGCTCCCCACCTGCCTTCTGTCGGGAGGGAGGTGAGGGGTTCACGCCCGGCCCCGTGCACCTCCCTCCCGAGCTGCGTGTGCTCTGGGTGGGCTCGCCGTTCCTGTGGACAGCCGGGGCCACCACTTTACAGCCTCCGCTGGGGCAGGGTGGATGGCCCAGCCCAGCACGGTGCACTCTCCTCCCCCTCGCCCGGGCACCCGGCTGTGCGATGCTCTGGTCTCCCACACGAGGCACCGGGGCGGGGGGTGATAAAGCCCTGCTTCCAGACTGTGGCTGCGGGAGAGAGAGGGGCTCCCGCGGGACCCAGCCCAGCCTTGTGACACGAACCTGCACCGTGAGCCCTGCACTCACCCAGCTTCTCCTAAAGCGACACCCGCGTCCCCATTCACGCCTGCTCCTCGTCAGCGTAAGTCCTTGGACACCTGGCAGCCAGGAACACGCTTCCCTGAGCACCTTGCCCTACTGACGCGGACGACGGTCACCCTGATTTCTCACCACTGCTCTTCAGGAGACCGGCCGCCAACAGGCCCGGCCTGGCATCAACCAGTCCCTGGAGGGGGCCGGGCTGCAGGAGCTGGCACGGCACTAGCAGGCCGCGTCCCTCTGCACCCCGTCCCGCCACCGCCGCGGTAACGCACGGAGGACGCGCTGACCCACTGGATCCGGCACGAGAAGCCACACGGAGCCAGCTCACGCCTAGCACCGAATCGGGCACGGAGGGGATGCTGCGAAAAGCAAGCGCGAGCGCACGGCCAAACGAGCGTGAGGATTTAGGACTGCCACCGGCTGGCAGGCATGTGTCCCCGACGCGCTGGAGTGCCAAATAAAAGCGGGAACGCTGAGCCTTCCATCCATCATCCGGCGGAAGCGGCCCATCATTCTCCCCAAACAGCCCTTTCCGGCAGCAAGCAGCGGCCATCAAAGAGGAGGCTCGCAAACTTTAAGAGGCCATAAACCCTCTGGCAACGGCGCAGGCTCTGAGCACACCCACATGAATAAATAAAAACCCGACGCTGCCGCTGAGACAGCCCTGCTTCGGGAGGGACGCGGATCAGCGGATTCCGAGAGGGAAGCAGCACAGGCCGCTCCGCCTGACAGCTCTCTCTGCACGGGCCAAGGGCAGCTGCCCGCCAGGCGCCCGGGCTCCCCCGAGCCCCGGGCCCAGCCAGCAGCTTTCAGCACGGCCACCCCAAATCGATGCCATTTGTTGGTGCACCAGATAGGGGCCTCGCCGAATGACTGGCAGGCCCGCGGACACTCCGCTCTGAGCGGGGACAGGCCAGCCATCCATGTCTGGGGATGAGACACACTTCACCCTGCATCGCCGAGTTCACATTCAGCCACCGAACTAAGTGCCTGGGGGCACAGAGGACCCCTCGCCCCGCCCCGCTCTGCACTCAGTGATGCACTGGGAGGCTCTCTGCTGGAGAGTCTGGCATTGCGCCCTGCGTTTCTCCACCGAGAGCTGGTGACAAAGACCCCGCAGCCTCCTCACACCAAGGTTTGGTCCTCGATTTAAAACCCTTCTTTCCCCGGCAGGCCTCTGACAGGGGATGGCAAAGCATGGCAAAGAAGGCCCTTGAATCAGACAGGATTAATACCACTCACTCCTCCTGCTGGATTTCGACAAGACACAAATCCCAGACCACAGGCCCCTAGCTCCGCAAGGATGTGAGCTGGGTTCAGCTTCAGGGATAATTTGCAATAGAATTAGAGTTGAGGGTGTTCTCTCTGTCTCTCTCCTCTTCCCTCCCTCTCTCCCTCCGTGTGTGTGTGTGTGTGTGTGTGTGTGTGTGTGTGTGTGTGTGTCTTCTTTTCACCTGTAAGCACATCTTTTCCATCAAGCGCCTGTAAACCAGGTCTCAGAAGAGGCTGGGCAGAGAGATACGCCACCGAAGCCACTGGCAGGAGGCGTGGCTTGGCACACAGGTGTAGGACAGAATGAGGAATGACCTGTAGACCATCGTTTAGGCTCCTTGAGCACTTCCTGTGCACCGGTGCCATGAGGGGTGAGGCAGACGTAAGCAGTTTTGGGTGAAGGAGAGACCGAGCAGGCGTTCGAAGGCAGCTGCACCCTTGGAAACATGGCCTGTCATCCTCAGAGAGGCCCCTCTGAGGACAGGTCCATCCTTTATCTTCTGGGTAAAGAAGCTGACGCACGGAGACAATAAATTAAACGCAGCCTTTCTAAAAATAACGATACAGCCCACGACTGCTTCTAAATCACAGGAAATCTTAGATTGTATCTGGCTGGGTCCGAGTTAGCCCTGTGGACTTTCCTAAACCGTTCAGACTGCTGCAGCAAAAACACCGTAGGCTGGATGGCTTAAACGACATTCACTTCTCACGTTCTGGAGGCCGGCAGATTCTGTGTCTGCTGAGGACCCGCTTCCTGGCTGCAGATGGCCACCTTCTCGCTGTGTCCTCCAGGGCAGAAGACGGGAGGGAGCTCTGGGGGGCCTCTTCTAGAAGGACACTAGTCCCATTCACGGGGCTCTACCCTCGTGACACAATCATTTCCCAGAGGTCCCACCACCAAATATCACAGTGGAGAAGAGGATTTCCACGTATGAATTTTAGGGGACACAAACATCCAGTCTATACACATGGACCAAGCAAGCAACGTGGCTTAAGGACCACCTGGTGATGGAGAGGAGGGGCTACCAGGATTCTCTGGGGGAGGCTCGAGGAAGTTCAGGGGTCTTGCAATATCTCTTTCTTCATCAGCTAATAAAGACAGCTATTTTTGTCACATTCATGAAAAAGTGGAGTTCACTTTTTCCCAAAAACCTCCTTTTTTTTATTCCTAAATAAGGAAACTCACATTTTTGAACACCTTCGTTTTGTCCGATACAGCACCAAAGGCTTTATATTTAACCCTCACCACACTCCTATGAGGCTGGCATCCCGTGATCTGGTCAACCCCAAAGCCGATGTCCACCCCTTCCAGTGTTAGCAAAGCTCTCACAGGTTTATTTGCCACACACGAATGGGCTGTCATGTCCCCTTTCACATGGCAGGAACAGAGAGAGTAGATATCTCAGAATTTTTTTTCATTTTCATTTCATGTATTTTTCCATCCCTTTACTTTCTGTGTATGTCTTTCAATCTGAAGTGATGCTCTCTTGTAGGCAGCATATGTAAGGGTCTTGTTTTCTTATCCATTCAGCTACCCTATCTTTTGATGGGAAAATTTAATCCTTTTTCACTTTGATATGTAGTTATCGCTACTTATTCATATTTTTGTCTTCTTAAAAAAATTCTTCCAACATTTCCTGTAATATTGGCTTAGCGGTGATGAATTCGTTTAACTTTTCTTATCTAGGGAGCTCTTTATCGGCCTTTTGTTTCTAAATGATAGCTTTGCTAGATAGAGTAATCTCGATTGTGGGTCCTTGCTTTCATCACTTTGAATATTTCATGACAACCCTTTCTGGCCTGCCAAGTTCCTGTTGAGAAATCAGCTGCCAGTCTTACAGGAGCTCCCTTATAACTGCTATTCTCTTGCTGCTTTTAAGATTCTCTCTTTGTCTTTTAACCTTTGGCATTTTAATTGTAATGTATCTTGGTGTGGGTCTCTTTGGGTTCATCTTCTTTGGGACTCTCTGAGCTTCCTAGGGTATGTCTATTTCTTTCACCAGGTTAGGGAAGTTTTCTGTCATTATTTCTTCCAATAAGTTTTCCATTTCTTGTGCTCTCTTTTCCTTCTGGTACCCTTATGATACAGATGTTATTACGTTTGACGTTGTCCCGAAGGTCCCTTAAACTATCCTCACTCTTTTGGACTTTTTTTTTTGTTGCTGTTCCAATTGGGTGTTTTCTGCTACCTTATCTTCTAAATCACTGATTCAATCCTCTGCTTCACTAATTTGTTGATTCCGTCTAATGTATTCTTAATTGCAGTTCTTGTGTTCTTCATTTTTGACTGGTTCTTTTTTGTCTTCTACCTCCACTTTTATTTTCTATCCCTTTGTTCAAGTTCTCATTGAGTTCATCTACGCTTCCCCTAAGCTCACTGAGTAGCCTTATAACCACTGCTTTGAATTCTGCATCTGGTAGATCACTTGTCTCCATATTGTTTAGTTCTTTTTCTGGAGCTTTGTTCTGTTCTTTCATCTGGACACGTTTTTTTGTTTCCCCATTTTGGCTGTCTTCTTGTGTGTTTCTATGTAGTATGTAGGGCTCCTACGTCTCCTAGTCTTAGAAGAATGGCTGTATGTAGTAGGTGTCTTGTGGGGCTTAGTGTTGCAGTCTTCCCTGATCACCTGAGCCGGGTGTTCAAGGTGTGCCCCTTGTGTGGGTTGTGTGCGCCCTCCTGTTGTGGTTGACTCTTGGTTGGTCTTTGCATGATGATGGGAGGGACTGGCTCATGGGCTGATTGGTTGTGAGGATTGGCTGGTTATGGGTTGACCCTACAGAGCAGAAATCATTATAGCGGGGCTCTGGTGCCTGCCCAGTCTATCCTTTGGGTGTGTCCTGCCAGCCTAAGGGCCTGTTGGGGGGGTGGGGCCTTCCACAGGTCAAGTTCAGCTGCAGCCTATGCCTGCCTGGGACCACCTGGCAAGAATCACCAGGCAATCCACAAATGGTCACTACCTATGCTGAGCTTAGAGGCACCTCAGGAGGCTGAGCAGGGAACCAAGATTGGCCACCACTAGTGCCAGGCTTTGGGGGCAGCTCAGTAAGAAGTGCAGGGCACGCCAAGGCCAGATGCTGCTTGTTTGGGTTTTCTGAACCTTTGAGAGATTTTAGGAAAGTCCATACCATGAGGCCATTTGTATGGAAAAGCCACCGGAAGAGTGGGCCCGCATGTTGGGAGGGTGGAGTCTCAAGGAATCACCTGGGCCAGAGCCCAGTGGCGGCTGCATTGCCGGAGCCTCAGAAATGGCGGCTGCCCCGGTTCCCGCGCAGGCCGAGGGAGGGCTCAGCAGAGAAACAGGGGCTCTGCCAGTGCTTCTGTCCAGGAGGAGGCGCCCCTCCAGCCCTCGCCCTGAAGCCAGACAACCCCGTTCCTCCCGCGTGTCCCCGGCGCCCTGGAGCAGCTGCCCCAGCGTCGAGCCCGGAGCGAGCGAGTCCGTCAGCGGTGAGTCCCCGCGCGGGCCCCAAAGACGGCGCCTGCGCCTCCCGCCCCTGCGTCCCACTCCGCCACAGTCCCCGCCGGTTTTCACAGCCCGAGGTCATGAGGCCTCCTCTTCCGGCCCAGGAACCCGGGCTGGGGATCCCAGTGTGAGGCGGGGACCCCTCACTCCTCAGGGGGGCCTCTGCAGCCAGGACATCCCTCCTGACTCCCGGCCACCACACGCGGGAGATCTGCCCACTTCGTGTCTCTGCCCCTCCTACCAGCCTTGGTGCGGGCCTCTTCTGTGCGCCCAGCTGTAGGACCTCTGGTGACGCCCCGTAATGGCTATTCTGTAGCTTAGTCGTAATTTTGAGGTAGTCGTGAGAGGAGGCGAGCACAGCACCTACCTGCTCCGCCATCTTGACCGGAAGTCCCCCCTCCCATGTCCAAGTTCTACATGCTTTATCTTAACAAGCCTACGATGGGGACCAGGAACCGAGAAAGGAAACGCCCTCCCACTGCCTGATTTCTTCCCGGAAAGGGAGCCCGGGCAGGTGCCACCACCTCGGCTAAAACTGGTCATGCACTGTGGCCTCCTTCACCGCCACTAAAAAGGGACAGAGAGGAATGGTGAGAAGGCAAATACGGCCACAGTAGCCCATGGGGTCAGAGAGCTCCCGGGGCAAACGACATGGCACCATGTAAAGACTTGTCTTAAAGCCGCTTTGGCGGGAAGATCAGTTGTTAGGTGGCAGAAAGGCAGGAAAGAAAGACAAATAAGTAGGTAAGGAGAGAAGTATGATGCTCAAATAGCATCCCAGAACCTAAACAAGGATTTTGCTTGTTTTGTTACCTTTCCAAAATCGTTTTAAACATGCAAGTAGTTAACCTAATGAAAAGAAGAAATCCAATTCACCTTGGAGCAGATTCTGTGTTTGGGGAGGAACTAGTAAATGAATTAATTACTAAGCAAAAAGCAAATCTCGCCATACTTCGTGTTGAGTCTGGCAGCCTGAATGCAGATGTTTGAGACTGAGAACTTTGTAATTTTGTGCTGAGTAAATGGCAGAATCAGAACTGTTCCTGGAAAAAAAAAAAAGATTGACTGGCAGGCTAGGGGCTCAGGAATGGGCCGGCAGTGCTGTCCCCACGGCCTGCGCAGTGGTGCCTCTGCAGGAGTCCAGGCGAGGCTGGAGGAGGCCACCACAGGGAAGGGGAAGTCCAGAGCAGGGGACCTGGGTGGGGCTCGCTGTCTCTCAGCTTTGGGAATGCTGTGGCTCTAAGTTCATTTCTTAAGGCCGAGGTCCAGTGAGTCCTGGTGCTGGACATTCATGTTCTGATGGACCAGTCTTGTTTGGGGCCAGAAGGTCAGGGAGCAGTCCTGAGCCTGAGGGGGTAACCCTCAAACAAAGGGGCCACTCGGTTTCAGTCACATTGGGGGAGGCTGGTCTTGAGACCAGAAGTAAGGGTCAGGGAGGCTGGCCTCTGGTTGGGCCTCCCAGCAGCTGGGCACAAAGCTTTCCCAGGGAAAGGAGGTGGCCCCTCCTTCCCATGAAGGCCACCTGGAGGCCAGGTGAGGGAGCCCTGGAAAGGACTCCAAGGGCAGACCCGCCTGAGCCTCTAAGGGCAGCCACACCCGGTCGGCTTATCAGTTTCCCATGCTGCACTCCTTCTCCTCGGCACAGTCTCGTTTGTGTCATGGTGGAGGAACCGAAGGAAGAAGCCTGTTCTGTGCCCGAAATGCAGTGCCAAGTGCCAACCCTAGCATCTTGGTAAGAACAACCGCCCGAGGGGGAGGGTTGGTGACCCGACTCGATGACAGAGCATGTATGAGACACCGCAACACCCAAATCGGACCCCTGAGAGATCTCAGAAGGGCTGAAAGCCTGGGCAGGGGGAAGGGAGGAGACACAAGGTTAGCAATTCACAAATTAACGAGCAGCTGGGGAATTCATGGAAAGATGAAGTGTACCTTTGTGTCACAGACTGGTGAGGCCTGAACATGCTGGCTATTGGTGACTGAGATAAATGATAGGTAGATTAAAATAAATTAGATTAAATAGCTAGCTAGCTAGATAGGTAGATAGATCAATGGACAGACAGACACACATAGGATGGATAGACATATAGGTATAAAATGACAGAATGGATGGTGAAGGAGTTCAGCGCACATCACCCCAAATATGTCATTCGGCTTATTATTTTGAGTTAGAAGCACTTAAGAAACAGCTTGTGTAAGAAGAGCACTCTGATCCTTTTCCCTCCTGAAAGCAGGAGATAAAACTCCCCAGTGAAAGGTTCTGTGCTTGTGCCAGGAGGGAGCAAGACATTCTTATCACCAGAGATGGAGACCTGGGGGCTGAGAGAGCTGTACAAGCAAACCTTGTCACACTCACCCAAACCTTCCCAGTTATTCTTCACCATTTATTGCCTTCATTCCACACCCCTCTATCTCATAAATTGTTCACAAGTTTAATGTTTCTTTGTCTAAAACGTAAAAAGCTTCCTGCTCTGTTCTCTTCTTTGGATCTTCATTATCTTGTAAGGGCTCCCATGTACATGTAAAATTTTAATAAACCTTGTATGCAATTCTCCTGTTAATCTGTCTTATGTCAGCTTAATTGAACACCCAAAGAAGGTAGAGGAGAATTTTTCCTCCCCTACAAAGGATGGATGAATAGAACAGAACAGAACAGAATAGATAATGAATGGATGGATGGATGGATAGAAAACTCTAGAAGAAACATTTATTTTTATCATCTTCATAAAATGTGGATAAGAGGCGAAGAAAGGATATGAAAACATAAGTAAATGAGAACAGCACAACACAAACCATTTGCTTTTGTTCATCACACTGGACGGGGGTTTTAGAGGCAAAGTTTGGTGGTCTCTCTCATCATAAACACTTTTCTCAACAACAATTTAACTCAGCACCAGCTGGTAGATCAAAACTTCATATAAACCAGAATCTTAAGAACGAGAAAGCTTGCGCATTTCTGTCCCCTGCCTCGTAGGAGTAAGATAAGAAGAGGAGGTTGTTCGGATGGCCCCAGGGAAGGCTGGTTCCTGCCGGTTCACAACTTGATCTCCCGCCCCACAGGCCTGAGGCTCCGTCCCTCCGTCTGCTTTGTCCCTCACACTTCCCATACACGGAACTTACGACATGGCGCCTACCTCCCTAGGGTGCAGTCAAGAAGCTCAGACGACTATGCTAAAGAATGTGGCTATTTGGGGATGACAGACCCTATGCAGGACTAACTACTGTCAATAACACCACAAGGTCCCCAGAAACCTGACAGCCAAACAGATTCTGTTGGGGAGAGCCGATGAAATGGAGCCCAGTGGGGTATTAAAAGTTCTAATCCGCTGCAAAAGCCCAGCTAGGGAGCCAGCCATCTGCAGTGTGCACATTCCTCTGTACAAGAAGCTGATGATCTACCGTTACCTGGAAACAGAGAAAATTTACTTGCAATTATTCTAGACTGAAAAATAGCGACTTCTGGAAGTTTTGTGACTCCCCTCCTGCAATGCCCGTTATTGGCTATAAAGAGGAAATAACACAGGCCGTGACTTAGAGAAATGCAATAGATCGGAGCATGATTCACGTCTCAAGGGGAGGTAGGTGAGGAGGAGCTACCTTTAAAGAACTCCAATTAAAGTAATTACCATTGTTACAAAAATTACTGTTTTTAAAAGACTGAAGTCCTCTGTTGGAGAACACGTCAGAAAGCTGGGAGGAGAACCCCCCACACGACCAGCACGATCAGTGAGAACAGAAGCCAGGCATTGTTTGAAGCGAGCTGTTTAAACCCTCCCGTACCTCCTTCCTCTGTGGGACGTCACCACTCCCGAAAGCCTGTCAGACTCTCAGTTTTCGGAGAGCTGTCAGCAATATTCCAAAGGTGGGAGGGGCACTGACACTTGAGCAGCGTTGCTGCACGTGGCAGGATGACCGCTGTCACCTTCTTTCTCCAGAGCTTCTCTGGGACAAGGCAGCACCCTAAGGCAACTCATTCTGGACCAAGGAGTGGGTGGCCCACTCACTGCAAGGCACAGGGACACACTCAGACTAGAAAACCACAGGTGAACAAAGAAACAGTGGCAGGCGGAGTCGGCCTGCAATCACCTTTGTGCTCTCATCCTGACGCTCTAGAGAGACCTGTTGGGGTTTGATGGTAGAGGGGATGCTATCAAATTATGAGGGAGTGGACCGTTAAAAATTTTTTTTCAGTGTGCTACAGATAGATATTTTTTTCTGTAAAGTATTCTAAAAATTAATTATTTATTACTAGGAATATGAAATAAATAAAACAGAGAAATAACAAAATATAAGTCACAGGACTTTGTTACTAGGTTTCATGGATAATAAAAATCACTCTGTCCAATAACTGCTAGGAAAGCCTCTAAAAGCTTCTCGGATTCTGGACCTACCTTGCTGCAGATCACACTTTCAGCAGCTCTGGTCCAGGCCTGCATATCCCAGACTCATCACTGGAACACTAAGTCACCCAAGGTGATCACGATAAAACGGTGCCGATGGTCACATAAGGTGTGGGAAAAGCTACAGACCCCTTTGGACATTCACAATGGCATAGTAAAGGCTCTGAGAAAGCCTGTATTTTTTTTTAAAACAAAAAATGTTTTTATTTTTATTGAACTCAGTTTTCCAAATTTCTTTGCTCACTCTTTCTCTCCATTTTATTCGCTTATTAATTTGTTTTTGCATCGCACCTGCAACATCTGCCTGGCTACATCCCACCAACACAAACAAATGCTTGCCTGGAATCTGGCTGCACAGAACTTCGTGGAGCCTGAGAGAAGCTGGTCAGTAATGCTGGACCCCAAAGCAGAACACCTCCTGGTGTCAGCGAGTCTTTGCCAGCCAGGATTGACCCTGAGATGTAGACTTTGGACCCATTTACAGACCTCCCCAGATGGTCCAAGGAATTGCTTCTGGTGACACTCAGGTGCCTCTTTACTTTTTAGCTGCAGCAGATAAGAACTCCAGCTGTTAGTACTACTACATTTTGGCAACTGTCTCACATGCTGGGACACGGTGGCCTTCAGCAGAAGTCTGTGGATGGAATAAACTCAATCAAGTGTAAGGAGACTGCGAGTTATATACTGGGGGGCTGCAGAGCACCAGCTATAGCGACACCATTTATGCTTCCCTGGGCTCACTCGTGCTAGGACCAGGATGCGTTTTCTAATTAGTTGGCATCAGGCAAACATCCCGCGGTGCAATCAATGTCCTTATAGGAGGCATTCGAATACTACTAGGAAGTACATTTGAATCACTAAACCTCCCAGTTCTCCTCTAATGAAACAATTATCGATAGTCCAATTTCTGCACACGCAGCCCCAAGTGCTATTTACACTGGGATCACTGGAATGAGAGGTCTGGTTACACCAGGACTCGGCTCACCGTGGGTTTAAACAGTCACAGAGACATCCGGCTACTCTTTTCAGCCTGGACTACTGCTGTCTTGCAGAGAGAGCTGGAATTTCAAGCTACGGCCTCGCAAACCACAGGCGCACAGAAGTCCAGGCTGCTTTCCTATCTACTACTCAACCTCCTTGCCGTTTCCTGCCTTCCTAGCGCCATTTCTGTCCCTGAGGGATCACCACTCTACTCTCTACTCTGACACACCGCGACCTGAGTCACTGGGAAAATGTTTCCAGGCCTGCGGGTTTTCCAGTGACCACAGGGACGTAGTATTTAGTCTCAGAAAATGTAGCCATTTGTCTGCACGTCACACCATCCCTCCACACGTCCAACACAAACTGCCAGCCATTGCAGGCACCAAAACACTTTCCATGACACAGGATACATTAGGTGGTCCCCAGACTATGCCCCAGGCTTCCGTGTGGTTATAAAACATGCCAGTGAATTCTTGGATACACCAGGAAAAGGCAAGAGTCTGGCTTCCCTCCCTGTGAGTAAGGGCCAGCCGGGGGCACCAATTCTGAGACAGGCTCCAGCAGAAGCCACGGCTGCCTGTCCCCTGAGGCAAGGTCAGAAAAAAGTGCAGCTTCCTCCTGGCTGTCACTCTCCCTCTGGGACACACAGCTTTGGAACCATAGGCTGCCACGTAGGAAGTGTTGCCATCCCGCAGACATTGTGTGGGGAAATGCCCAGGGGAGAGGGGCACCAGCTGTCCCAGCCCAGGTGACAGACAAGAGAGTGAAGAAGACTGGAGATGTCCTCAGCTGCCCTGGACTTGTGAGAGATAATGAACTATCAGATTGTTTTAAGCCAGTGATCTGGGTGATTTGTTACCCAGCGACAGATAACTAATGCGTTTCCTAAACGGGATGCAACGGGAGCCCGTTGCATCTAATAATAAGCAACAAATGCTGACTGAATGTCTGTCTAGGTTACAAAGGTACATTTTAATGGCACTTACCTTCAGAGGGCCCTCACCTCCTCTATCTTTGCCTCCATTTTTTTCTTCCTCCCTGAGCTGTACTCCTTATGCCGCTCCCTTGGGCGAAGCTCAGAGCCTCTAAGGCGAGGTTGGGTCCTGTGCCAAATAGTCAACACAGATGTTCTCTTTGGGGAGGTCGTAGCCCTCCGAAGGCCCAGCTGATATCTGCTGGGAGACCCCACATTCCATAACTCCATAGGCACGACAAATGGGCTGGGCAACCAGTCTCAGTGTGGACTTCAAAATCTACTTGAGGAGAAAGCAATGGGAGAAGGCAGGAGAGTAATGGCTAGAGAGTCACTGGAAACAAATGTCAGGAGCTCTGGGTTCTGCAGGGATGGGTTTGTCAGCGTTGGCATCTTCCACGTGGCACGAGGCCCAGGCACAGCAGGTGGCCTAGGCAGAGCCTTAATTGATAGCTTAATTCAGGAATTAGGTAGGTTATAACTTCCAACCTACAGCTTGGTTTAGCTAAATTTTATTATCTTCCTTTCCCATAGAGACACACACACAGAAGGAAATGAGGAATGGGAGGTATCTACCCGAGGACTGTTGTTAAAATGGCCTGGCCTACCTACGTGCGTGAAAGGAAGAAAAAAATGTGTGAGGGGAGGGAGCAAATGTCCACTTGCTGGAAGCTGCTGCAGGAGCCCTCCAAAAGGCAATGATTTACCCTTTCCCCACAAGAACTTGCTGAATTGCCTTCTGGAGCTGGGAAGCATCATCTCCAACAGCCAGACCAGAGTCTTCGAAGGGTCTAGGCCTGTGAAATGAGTGAAGTCTGCAGAGACACAGAAGAAGAAGACGTACAGCCATCTCATCTATGCCCACAAGCTCTGCAAAGGCAAACTACCATGTGCTTCATGAGCCACTCTGGGCAGCGGCCTCTGGCCCCGGGGAATGGCTTGGCCCTCCGGTGTGGGAGTTGGGGGGCTTGAACTTCTTCCTGATGCTCTTCAAAGAAGCCTGGCCTTGACCCTTACTACTCACAGTGTGGTCCCCAGGCTAACAGCATCAACATCACCTGAGAGCTTGTAAGGGCTACAGAATCTCAGAATAAATCACAGACCTCTGGACTCAAACCTGCATTGTAGCAAGACCTGCAGGTAGTTCCTTTGCCCATTAAAGTTTAAGAATCAGTGACATGGAAAAATCAATAGTAGAGTCTGACTTCCAGTTAAAACAAACCCTTTCTAAAAAAAGTCTATGTCACCTGAAACTGTAAGAAGAACAAGGTCTATGAAAAGTCTGTGCCACTGGACAGAGACCCACAACTGAGATGGGACACCCTTATTTAAACATAAATGTGATGCAAGAGAAGTGACACCGGGAGTCTTGGATGTGGGAGGTGGCACAAAGCAATGGAGGACACACAGGGAGGGAGCAGGGACTCTCAGACTGAACCATGCCTCGTGATTTTGCCACTGGCCTGTGGATGAAGTCCTCACGGGCAGCGTGGAACACGGTCTGCCCACGGTGAGAAAGTTTGGAACATGGATTGAGTCACCAAAACTGCAACCCATGAAGCTGAGAGACCAGACGTACCTCTTTGCTGATCTTACGCCAGCAAAGCCTCTTAGTCATGTTCACACAAACGTCCGACTTTGCTACTCTGAAAGCCAACACTGTCTGAGTTATTCGCAGGAAACCCCCACTGCAAGGTCATTCACAGCACATGTCTTACCAGCCTCGGAGACCAAGCTGAGAGACCGTGGGGAGCCAATGAACGTTTTTAGGCAGGGAAAAGGACATAACCCAAGTTGGGCTTCGAAAGGTACAATCTGACTTTACACGGAGGAGTAGAGTCATGGCAGTAATCCAGGCCAGTGTGACTAAAGACTTCGCCTAGGGGTTTTTGACTTTTTAATTGAGAGTGTAGTGAACAAATGTAACTTTATTCTGATGGACACTTAGGGGCACATAGCAGCCGTTCAATAACACCAGGTTGAATGAGTGGAATGTATGAGTGACTTAGGGACATCATTACATAGACCAATTTGCGCCATAATGCAGTTGACTTATATTTTGTCGAGCTCTTTTCACCCATATTAACTGAGCCAAAATACCATTTCTTGAATACTTGCCCCTGGGGTCATCGGTTGGGCGCGCTTACGCATAACTAGGTTTTTCACTCTCACACACAGGCTGAGGGCTCACAGGTGACTGGAGTCTGGATTGGGAAGTTGTCCCTGCTTCCCACCGACACAAATCACCATAAAAGAACATCTGGTTTTCCCTGCATGGGCCGTAATTTCTTGCATCAGCTTCAATCAGGTTCCATTTCCCTATTCTTCTCTTAGCTTATCTCACACTTAACTCATAGATCGCAGTGGATTTTTAAACACATTGTATGGCTCTTTCAGGACTATGATTAAACCCCCACACTCCATCTGGTCTTCAAAAACTGTTTCAAGCCTGGATTCCTTCTCCGAGGTTATTTGCCAACAACCTATTCATAAATTAATGGTTATGGAATGTTTATTAGTTTCCAAGACTTCTAATAGTATATTGATTCTGAGCAAAAGCTTAGCATCTGGTTTGGCTAAAAAATTTAATTTTCTACAAACCACACAGACTAATCACATCATCTGGTATTGAAATAAACACTAATTCAGTGGCCTTTAACTGCTGATATGTGCACCAGTGCTGAGCCCTACAGAGTTCTCACCATTCTGCAATGAGATGTTTACCAAAAAAAAGGAGAGAAAGAAAAAGATCGATGGAGTAAATTTTTTTTTTTAAAGCGTAACTATTCAATTTAAAGGCTCGTGCTCGCTTTAGCAGCACATACACTAAAACTGGAGAAGTTTTATTTTTTTGAGTTGAGGCTTTCTTCCTTTCCATGTGTGTTACAATATTCTTGAACATATTTTTTCTTTAAATAAATGTACTTGACAAATAAAAATGGACAATTCTATGACAGTGCCTCACATCTTAAAGAACATTTTACAGACCCATGAAATCCAAAGGAACAGGCTATCCTGGACTAATGGAGCATTCGGTGATTTTTAAAAGGATGAGATTTAAAATCTCATCCACCTCTTCCTGGTATTCATAAATACCTGGCACTGTTTCTGATCAGGGCCCGCCAATGATGAAAAGATATAAGCCTTCAAGTCCAACATCGACTTATTCAGCAGGAAGGGAATATGAGGCATCTGACTCCCCCACCATTTCCAGATCTTCTTATTTCTCAAGTATCTGCCTTCAAAAAAAATCACTGCCAATTCCCACTCGCTGAGCATCACCGACCTTCAGCTTCAGTGGTAAAAATAAGACAGCGCCTTCATCCCAGGCCACACACCAGCCTCAGGCAATCGGGGAATGGCTTCCACCTAGTGTCCCTCGTTTCAGGGATACCAGGCTAGGACACGCTGCAGCCTTTCAGGGCTGTCCCTAGGAAACTATGATTTTCTTGCCCCTCCTTCCTGCCCCGACTGAAAGAACCGGAAGGGAACAAAGGAGGTGGTTCAGGGGGAGGGAATGACAGTTTGAGAGCCTCTCTGCTGAGGCCAGCATTTGCCAAGTTCCACCCAGAGCCCTGTCATGCTCACTCTTGGTTGAGGCCCGTGACCCAAGTGGGGAGTGCACGTTCCACTCTACCCCCACCTCCTATTCCCACCTACCTGGGACATGCTCCCCCACTTAGGGGTCTCTGCTCACCCTCACTCCTTTATTTCAACATGGCTAATTCTTACATCCCAGGGGCCTGCCCTTCAATGCTGAAAGCTTCTTCACCGTCCCTCCTAAAAGGCTCAAAGCCTTCATGCAAACAGAACTTCACTGGCCGGCTTGACAGCCCACCGTCAGCCAGCCCCAGCCCCAACCCACCCAGGACCTGCAGCGCGGCACTGTCAGTCTTGTCTCAAGGCTGGTCTGGGGCCAAGCCAACCAAGGGCTATGTGAACACCGCTCCATGGCTCTTTTCACTCAGCAATAAATCACAGGCATCTTTCCATGTCACTTACATATAAACCTACCTAAGTATTTTTAGAGTGAACGTTATTCTTTTACACGGTTTTACCGTAATGAACCCTATCCTGTCCAGATGGACCTTCAGGCTACCCTGTTACACGTATCTTTCCCCACTGTATTTCTGTTCATAGAAGCAGTCCTGCTGGACCGAAGAATACGAGAAGTGGCATCTTCGTGGAATGCAGTCTCCCTCATTGGCGGCCACACGCTGTCTTCTCACCAGCTGTTTTTGCCCATCCTTTCAATTTCAATTTCTCCAATTAATGGGGCTGTAGAATGTGTTTAATAGCTTTGTACTTCTTTATCTGTACCTTTTCTTTAAATATTCTTTGCCTATATTCCATTTGGGGGCACTTTATAAATGTGGGAAAAAAGCTCTTTCAATATGAGTATTAGCCCTTTCCCTATGTAAACATTTATATTCATCACTTAACATTTATAGAGCCTCTGTGTCCCGGCACTGTATTACATGTACATTATCTGAATTAATCTTCAGGACAAACTTGCAGGGAAGACCTAATTTTTTTTCTATTTTATTCATAAGATTGAGGTCCAGCAGTGTTAGTGGAAAAGCTGAGACATCTCTAAGCTTGTTTTCAAGCCTCTGTTCTAGCACACCATTCAAAATCTCTAAATAAAAATCCCCTGATATGATTTTAGGGTAGTTTCCCAATAGTCATAATAGTATGGAAATGAGAAAAATAAAGAGAAGAGAGAGTGACCTCTTTCTTTCTCTATGGTCAAAACACTTTGCTTGTTAACAGAGGCAAGTCACTCCTGGTTTCTCATCAGAGGTGTCAAGCCCAAAGCTCTGACTTCTTGTAGTACATTCCTACACAACTGCATGCCACAGTCAGGTGCTGGGGGATGGGTTCCAGAACCATGAAATGCTGGGCTGTGTAAGTAGCTAATTTAAAATGCAGTACAGACAACATTCCAAATTACCAATGCATGACTATACTGAATTGAACACATTATGCAAATTAACTCATTTAGTCCTCACAGTGAAATAAATACCGTCTTCCTTTTATAGAGGAGGAAATGGGTCAGAACATAAGCTCCATGAGGACAGGGATTTTTGTTCAGGACCAAGGACAGCGGCTGGCTCATGGATGTGAAGTTCGAGTCAATCTGACTCCAAAGCTCTGTCTTCAGACTCTGGGCATTCACCCACTGCCTGCCGAGCCAGCCCAGCACTCCCTTACGGGTCCTTCACCCACTCCTTCCCCTCTGGCACCTCTAAAATCTCAGCAACCCCAGCTCCCCGCATCCGTGGCTGGCTCATCTTCTCTCTGGACAGGTACCCTCTCAGGGCTGTGCTGCCTACCGGCTGGCAAGTCCCAAATCTCTGGAATTGCCAGCTGCCTGTCAGACAACACTACCTGTCAATCCCCTACTCCTCAAATTCTACATGTCAAACGTGTCATTTTCTCCCTAAACCTAAACCTGCTCCTCCTGAATTCTTTTTATCAGATGGTGGCCCCACTATCCCCCCTACCACTCAATCTGGGAGTTGTAGAAATCAACTCTGACCCCTTCTCTCCCATTAATAGTACAGAATAACGTTGAAGCACACAGGCTCCAAAGAAACCAATTCCATTCACAAGAAGAAGAAAAATCAAATACTTAAGAATAATTTTAACAAAGGAAGTGCAAGATATATACCGAAATCACAAAACATTGCCGACAGAAATTATAGGCAATCAAAATAAATGGAGACATTCTCTATGGATTGGAAGACTCAATCAACACTAAGATGGCAATTCTTCCAAAACTGATCAACAGATTCAAAACCATACCTATCAAAATCCCAGCATAGTTTTTTGGCAAAAACTGACAAACTAATCCTAAAATTTACATAGAAAAGCAAAGGATCCAGCAAAGCTAAAACAGTTTGAAAAAGAGCAAAGTTGGAAGATATATACTTCCTCATTTCAAATTTAAAACAAATCTTTATATATAAAATCAAGTGACTTTTGACAGAGGTTCTAAGGCAATTCAATACAGGAAAGCATAGTCTTTTTAACACTTGGTGCTGAGACCACTGGATATCCACATTTAGATTCTTATCTCATACCATATACAAAAATTAATTCAAAATGGCTCATAGACTGAAATGTAAGAGCTAAATATATAAAACTTCTAGAATTAAACAGGAGAAAACCCTTTGTGACCTTCGGTTTGTCAGAGAGATACAATACTTAAAGCATGATCCATTAAAGAAAAAACTGATAAGTTCGATTTCATTAAAATTAAAAACATTTGCACTTCAAAAGATACCATTACAAAACTGAAAATACGAGTCAGACTAGGAGAAAATATTTGCAAATCATAAGTCTTATAAAGGACTTGTATCCAGAATATAGTAAGAACTCTTACTATGCAAGAAGATGAAAACAACCCAATCTTAAGTGAGCAAAAGAGCTGAACAGACATTTCATCAAAGATACGAATGGCCAATGAGCACATGAAAAGATGGTGAACATTACCACCCACTAAAGAGATGCAAAACTGAAGCCACAATGAGATACCACTTCATACCTGCTAGAATGGCTGTCATCAAAAAAATACAACATAGCAGGTATTGGCGAGGACACAAAGTGGTGCCCACCATTTTGGAAAACGAACTGGAAGTTCCCCAAAAAGTTAACCATAAACTTACCATAAAAGCCAGCAATAGCACGGCTAGATAGATACCCATGGGAAAGGAAAACATGCCCACACAAAGACTTGTACACAAATGGTCGGAGCAGCTTGTGACAACAAACCACCCAAATGTCTATCGGCTGGTGAGTGAATAAACAAACTGTGATCTAGCCATGCAATGGAGTACTCTTCAGCAAAAAGGAAAGTACTGATGCATGCTACACCACGGACAGACCTCGAAAACATTATGCTAGTGTGAGAGTAAGATGCAAGGAAACACGTATCGTCTGGTTCTGTTTTTGTGAAGTGTCCAGAGAAGACAAATCAGAAAGTGGTTGCCTGAGGGCTGAGGGCAGGAATGGAGACGGATTGCAAATGGGCACAAGAGATCTTTATGAGGTGATGAAAATGTTTAAAACTGGTTTATTGTAATGGTTGCACAACTCTGTAAATTCACTATAAAATCACTGAAGTACACTTAAATGGGTGAGTGTTACGGTGGGTAAGTTATACCTGCCCAAGTTTCAGGAGTGGGGGAAACACAGGCTGTCGACTCTGACTGCTCGGGTTCAAGTCCTGGCTCTGTTACCTACCACTGTGCCACCAAGTCGCTTCCACGTATCTGTGCCTTAGTTTGCTCATCTGTCAACTGGGAATTATAGTAGTACATTCTTCTTAGTTATTGTGAGAATTAAGTGAGTTAATATGGGTAAAATGCTTATGCACAGTGTCAGGTAGTAAGCATTCAGTAATGTTTGTTAGTTTTCTTATGATCACATTCAAGTCTTGCCCATTTTACTTAGTGATTTGCTCTCAAGTTATTCACCTTTTCTTTGAAACTTCTTCCCTGCCCTTAAGCTCTGTGCCACTTTTTAGACATAACACTTGCCATGGTCTTCCTGACTTCCTCCAGGCTTGTTCCCTCCCATCCAGCCACCACAGCCTCTACGCACCACAGAGGTGATGTAAACACAACCTTGGCAAAACCCACCAACAGGGTCAAGTTCAATGGCATACAAGGCCCTCCAAGATCTGATCTCTCTGTGGAACCCGCTCCTCCAGCCTCACGTCAAAAAGGCAAACTCCTCCACATGGACCATGCAGCAGCTCGTACCATCCCTGTGGAGAAATGCCCGTCCCCTCCCCTTCCTGTCCACTCTGTGAACCCTCTCAGGTCAGCGGAGGCACCTCCCGCACAAGCTCGCCAACCTTCTGAAGCTGTGGCTGTGGCCCCTGGTGCCTCCAACAATTCCATGTGTCTCAACACCGAACGGAAACACGATTATAAAACACATCTTCTACCTTGAAGCATGAGCCTCGCGGAGTCCTGAAGACAATTCCACGATAGGTGCTCAGTCAAATGCCGACTGCTCAAGTGAGTGACCAGACGATGCGCATTTCCTCAGCTCCTCACACGGGAAAAAGGCACTTAGGCTTCCAGACAGCTTGGGCCTTTTTTCTTAGCACGTCACTTGAGGAAAGTGACAGTGGTTGTCTAGGGAAATGGAGATCTTAACAAGGCTCTGGCTAGCTTGCAGAACCCCCCTAAGCAGTGATGGGAGACAGCACAGGGGCACACACATTCTGTCCGAAGCCATTTACACTTCCCACCACCATCGACAGTTCACCAAACTGTACCGAGATTGCTGGTAATGTTAATCTTTCCAGTGAAACTTTTACTAACTTACCTGAAATCAGAGTTTCTAAACTCTGAAAATCATCTGTGAAAAATTTTTAAGACGGCTCATAGTGGAAATATAAGACAACCAACTTTAGATTTTTTTTTTAAGAGCTTAATTGACAGACTTGGGGTGGGGGAGTACTATGAACTGATATGTGGGTTCTACTCCAGACATTCTGATTTAAGAGGCCTAGGGTAAGAACCAAGGAGAACACTTTGTAAAGTTCCCCAGATAATTCTAAGGAGCAGCAAGGGTCAAGATCTACTCCTATGAAATCTAAAATTTGTTAATTTCTGTGTTATCTATAAAATTTATGGTTAACTAAAAATCTTTCTGGAAATACAATTCATAAATGAATGTTAAATAGAATCCTTTCTCCCTATTCTCAATACCTTCGGTCACTGTAAAATTAAAGTTTGACTTATTAAAACCACCTGGCCACTTAGCATTAATATCCATATTAGAAATGGATATTTCAAATACTTTAAAGAACAAGTAAAACAAACACACAAAAACAGATCCCCAAACCATAATCTTAATTAACCCACAATCAACTACTAAAATAAGGTGTGATTCTAAAAGATAATTGAGAGTACTAATACGTCTAGAAGCTGAAGCTGTAGGTTCTCTGTGACTAAACCCCTGGTGGTGGATGTGGCATGTTCTTCTCTAGTCGTGAAAAGAGATCTCAGCCCAGTGTTGGCGAGGTACTGATTTTGTGTTTGCATTATAATGGGCCCTGAGGGAGAGATCTGAAATAACTATGAATATGAAACTCAATTTTAAAGCTATACCTAGTATGATCTAAAATTTAGTATTAGAATCTTCTTAAAATGGAAAAAAAAATCATATTGCACTCCGTAAACATTCATTTTTCTTCTCCAGAAATGTTCTACTAATTGCTTTTAGCTTTTTCAAGAAACACCCTATTATTGACACTGAATGGATCAGGTCACGCCACCCCGAAATATGCCACTTTGGCATAAGAATGATTTTGAGCTGAAGGCATCTGACTGAGTTCCTGAAATCCTTTAACTGCCTAAAAGCAGAGTCTCCCCCAAAGAACCCAATTGTCATAAATCCCTCCCCAGGTGGCTCCAACCTTCTCTTCTGTCACCACATTCAGACATTGTCAACAACTATATACCTCTCATCTATTTTCCAAGACCTCATTTGCTTTTCTGTGAGAGCCTTGCTCCCCATCCCTTCCCTACAAGGTTAGGCGTCTACACCCCACCTCTGGCCTCCCTTCCCGTTACTCATCACCGGGTCCTCCCACGTGAACGATCCATGCACATGTTAATGAACTTCTGTTTGTCTTTCTCTTGTTCATCTGTCTTTTGGCCGTCCAAATTACAGGGCTTGGCTGGAGAACCTAGAAGGGTAGACGGAAAAATATTTTTTTCCTCCCCTACACTTTGACATCTGATTTTAAATATATTTCCTAGATTTAAAAAGGTGTCAATTAAAAAAAAAATCCTATAGAAAACATAAGCATCTGAAAGAGTCAAAGTTTTAAAACGCTTTGAGAGTCTGAGTCTAATTTCTTTAACTTTTCAAACTAAATATTAAAAAAATAAAACTATACCAAAGTGCTTATTGTTTTAGGCAAAACTGCTATGAAGAAAAGACATAATAGCAAAATATTTACACCAAGTACATACAGTTAGAGTAAAATCAGTCTCCACACCATGAAAATTCTTACCAAATATGTTTTTCATAAATATATTTGAATCCACTTTACCAATATTATTTCATCTTTTATCCTTATTTCATTATTTATCTTTTAAATTTGAAAAATTGTATGGTGGCAAAATAACTTCAAGTTAAATCTTCCTACTTAAAAAACTAACAGAGCACTACACTTTATAATGGGGAAGACTGGAAATAATACCTTATTGTTATTAATAATGGCAGATTAAATAAAGAAAATAAAAGTGATACAGGAGTTCTAAATACAGTACTACCAGAAATTAATAAAGCATGTAACAGAGAACTTGATAAATATGGTCACGTAGGCAAACACTGGGCAATATCTATTCAATTAGAAGAGAATTAGCTTTAGAAGCATCGGAGATGCAGCATTTCTGCCATATGAAAAAAAGCACATAAAAAAACACAAAACAAAATATTCGTATTACTTTTAGCATGTTAAAAACAATCACATCCAAAAAAGTAAACAGATAAAAAATGTCATAGATGACATAAGAAAATAGTGTGTGCATATATATTTTGCATATATATATATAAATCTACAGTATTTACCACTGTTGACATATAGATTTTGGAACAGCTCAGGCGCTGCTATCATGAACTAAATTGTACAGCTTGGCTTATCTTATTACAAGTCACAGAATCATGGTTTAAAAATTAGAATTAATATCCTCAGCTACATTTTTATATACATTTATTTCTAAGTTTCACATGATCTGAATCAGGAGCCCAGTGATACCAGGATTTCGTCTGAGCTTCGGCGTATTGCTTACCGCTAATACACCACATTTGTTTTGCCATTTAATAATGTCATTACCAAGTTGATGAAAATTACATTAGACTCATTATATACATAAAAAATATTGTCACATTCACTAGCTAAACAAATGTTACTCTCGTTTTAAAAGACATACTTCTGTACCTTGAAAGCGTAAAGCCCCAGCCTGCAACAAGAAAGAGTTCTCAGTGTTAGGTTTGCTACTCTGTTATTCAAACGTGAGCAAAGTAATGTTGAAAACAAGCTCTCCAATTAGAAACAAAGTCATATTTTCTTGGTGTGCTCCAAACTTTGTCAATGTTTTGGTAATTGTAGTGTAACAGAAAATTATAAAGGACATTGCTAATTTGTTTTTAACATGAACGTGAATTTTTTGTCACCGAAAAAGAAAAAAAATATTTTTGAAAGTATGAAAGTGGCACAATTAAAAAGATCAAAATCTCAGATTCCCGTTATTAATTAGGATCATTTCCTACAATTTTACACAATAATTGAATGGCTTAAGCACAGCAATATCCATGGGCTACATTCTTTAAAAAGGCAGTGCCAGAGATCATGTAAATGACCGCCCAGCCCTTTGTAGTGAGGCCCTGCAGGAAATCTGCTGGGCTGACTTAGAAGTAACCATATTGCTAATCCTGCTTTCAAAGGAACCTGCAAGGAACACTGACTGGCAGCCTCTCCTGCTGGCATCCACAGGACGCTGTGCTGCCATGCTCCCTTTGCATCTGGCAAGGACCATTCTGCTCTGAGCTTTGCGAGTCAGACCAGAACACAGGGCAGAGGCGCTAACACTGACCTCTCAGTACTCACGGATACGCTGACAGCTGCACCGCTGGCCATAAACTTACTTTAACTGCCTCGATTTTTAAGCACCATTAAGTGGTAAGCCTTTCTCTCCAATGTCTTTAATTTTCAGATTGAAAGAAAATGACAGCAATTGAATGAGAAAGACGAGCATTCTGTGAAATCTGAATTATTCAATTCAAGGCAAACCCTGAAGTCAGTTTGGGATCTAGGTTAAAAATAAATGGGGGAAAAAAAGCTTGACTAAAACACCAGTTAAAGAAAAGAATAATAAATTATTCCATGGATCTAAATTAAAAGTAGTTTTTAAAAATGTTTCTTCAGTTTGGTGTTCAAATGTAGGCATAGATGCCTACAATATCTATTAAAAGACACATACACTACACATAGCCTTAAAAATATCTACTCTACACGACAACTTTTCAGTGCTTTGTAACATTACTCAAAATAGAATGGACTAATAGAGTAAAAATGTTCAGGTTTTTGGAGAAAGCTATAAATGAAACTGAGTAATGAATTATTATTGTGCGTGCATCCCTAAATGCTATTGCTATGTTTCCATGGTAAATTCTTTTTAACAGGTTCAGTGATGATGCAATTTAAAATGCTCATCTTAAGCAGCATCTTTATGGGATGAAAACACTTCCATCTACTCTTATTACTAACATACATTAGAATTGTGCCAGTTGTTTACAATGGTACAAAATACTGCTTTGGCAATTATAAACATAGCAATGTAGGTTTTCTATGGTTTCTATTCTCTTGTCTTCTTCAGCAAATGCAGATAAATTCTCACAGCAATACTGATTCTTGAATAGAAAGTCCATCCCGGTTTCTGTAGTGATACACGGGAGCCAGGGGCCCTGAATATTGATACCCAGATGAGCTGGCATCTTCTAAAGCTGGGGAAGTTCTATACCGCACGGGACCGTCCACTGAAACTGCGGGGAGGTTATGGTCCTGGAAGGGAACGTGCTGAAAGGCAGGATATTTTGGTAAATTGCCTAAGTGGCCGCGGTTAGCATCTCGAGTCCACAACTGTTCGTGCGTCTCAGGTCTGTATATGTAACCGACTTCGGACCACTTCCTGTTATCTGGCAAATAATCCACTGGAGGAATGATGAATTTTCCATTCTTTGGTGACCCTGAATTGCCTGAATATCCCCCAGCATCAATATCAACGGGAAGAACTTCTATTCGACTAGATGGGAGTACAAGAGGAGCTGGGCGGCTGTGCGATTTCTCGGGAGAAACATTGACTGAAAGAGTAGAACCATGCGGCCTCCTGGAAGGATTCATGTGGATCCCATAGCTAAGCTGTGGAGACACAAGGCTGCTGTTTGCAGGAGGGACGCGTTTTGGAGAACTCCCGTGGTAGAGGGGGGGATTGCTGTATGACGGCGGGGGCACCGTCCCGCGATCTTCCCCATCTAACTGAGATGGGTATTTCACGTAACTTGGAGGCTGCACTTTAAAAGTAAACTTGTTGGACACTTTTGATGGACTAGGACTTGGCTCAGCATGCTTTCTTGGACTATGCGCGTAAACAATATTCCTTGGACTTTGAGAGTAAGCCCTTTCGAGGGCCTCTTCGACAGAAGTGCCATTTCCGTTTTCAGGTACATTGTCATACTGGGATGCATTAGAACCCCGCTTCCCTTCATCGGCATCCCAGACCTTCATCTTCTGCCTTGCATTCGGTATCCGAGCATCGGCAGAACTTGGGATGCTGACTGTAAGTGCGGGGTGTGATCCACTTTTGCCTTCAGTGACATATTTTGCAGTTTTTCCAATAGCTGAAACGTCTGACGGTTTATTCCATTTGGGCGCAAATTCCTTCCTGGTGTCTGAAGTAGCATTGCTATTTTGGTTAGCAGCTGCGTGATCATATTGCCTGGCATTGTCTTGTGAACCTGATGGGAGTTTTCTTTGAAAATCTGCCTCGTCTTTAAGCTTCCTGCTCTCCTCCTCCACCGATTTCAGTCGTGGCTGCCGTACTCTTTCCAGTGTGCCAAGTCTACTCTGATGGTGAGGCGAATGCTCATGTTTTCTGTGAGGTGATGAGCTGCTCTCTCGTCTGTTGTTCTTATGGGGACTTGACCTGCCAACACTCTGTCCATTGCTCAGGTGACTAATGCCAGCAGACTGAGATTCAGGTGGAAGCTGTCCCAATGGTTTCTTTGGAAATTCATCTTCTTTACCTAAAGGAAGAAATAAATTCATAGGCAACATAAATACATGAATAATAGTATCAAATCTAAGAGCCACATGGTGAATAACTGCTTACTTTTCACATGTGCACTCATGTACATGCACTGCACATACACACACGCCACAGCATTTCACTGGCTTAAGAGAACCACTTTTTAGAGAGATTGATAGTAAAACATACCAAAAATCAAAAGCTTATTAGGCAAAGTGCAGGTGAGAATATTTATAATCTTATGAGTAAGGTTCATACGATAGTATAACGTGATTGTTATATTTTGTTAAGACATATTGTTCCATGCTCTTTTATGAATGCAAGGCCGATATTTTTATTCTTAAAAAAATTTTGCAGCTCAGTAGTTCAATGTCTTAGCATTATATCATCTTCACTTTAGCTTACTTCAATGAAAATGGTTTTGAAATCTCAGTTAAACTTTTCTTATCAACTAGAAGCAGGTCTGCCAAATTTAAAAGTCAACTGATGACCAACTGTGATCTAAAGTTGTCCCCAAATAGTAGCAATATTTATACCAGGCAAAATAGACTTTGAATCGTTATGTTCTTTGCAGCACTATTTACAACAGCCAAGATATGAAAGGAACCTGGATGTCCAACCGTGGATGAATGGATGAAGAAGAGGTGGCACATATATCCAGTGGACCATTACTCAGTCATAAAAAAGAATGAAATGTTGCCATCTGCAGCAACATGAATGGACCTACAGGGTATTGTGCTGAGTGGAGTAAGTCAGACAGAGGAAGAAAAATGCCATATGATTCCACTTATATGTGGAATCTAAAGAAAAAAAGTAAAGGAACAAACAAAAGAGAGACTCATAAACACAGAGAACAAACTAATGGTTGCCAGATGGGAGGGAGGTGGGGGAGTGGATGAAAAAGGGGAAGGGATTAGAAAGTATGAATAGGCAGTTACAAAACAGTCATGGGATGTAAAATATAGCATAAAAAATACAATCAATAACATTATAATAACTATCTTTGGTGTCAGATGGATAGTAGATTTATTGGGGTGAACACTTCCTAAGTTATATAAATGTCTCATCACTGTGTTGTACATCTGAAATTAATAATATTATATGCCAACTGCAATTAAAAAATAAAAATTATTTAGAAATTTTAAAAAGTTAAATTTTTAAAAAGTTGTTCTCAAAAAACATATTATTAAATACCTTCCACAGTATAACTTTGTGATAAAACAAAATAGTATTCTCTAATTAAAGTTAACATTCTAAGATGATCTCACATTAAAACAAAAGAAAGAAAAAAGGAAACGTAAGAGAAAACCATATTGGATACTTTTAGTTTTATATTTTAAATAACTAAATTTAGAAATTTAATGAGGAATTTAATGAGGAAGAAATTTAATGAGGAAGGAGCAATAAGTTTGCCGTTTAGTAAACAGTGTTTAAAAATGATTTATTACAATAAAGATATCTAATAAATACCGTCTTGAAAAAGACAACAGATTTCACTTATAAAAATTTCATGGCTAAACCTACATCTTTTTCATTATTATTATAAAACAACATGTTCTCACTTAAAAATAAGTTGCTGCTCTCTTCAAACATCCACCTGTTCATCCATCTAACGAGTATCTGCTGAGTAAGCTCTGCTTCAAGGCGCTAAGCAGTGAGCACCTTAGCAGCGAGCAGGCAGACGTGGCCTCTGTTTGCATGTAGCTCTCTTCTTAGTGATGACAATTTTATTTACCCTCATACGATTTTCTTTAAGATATTTTTTTAAATATTCAATGAGCTTTTCTTTGGGACTAGAGGGAGCAGAGAATAATGAAGAAACAATATCCTTTAAATAGTTGGCCTTAGGCTGTGTAACAATTAATGAAGAAATAATAGCTAATACTCATTAAGCCCTTACCATGTGTCAGCGCTGCTCAAAAAGCTATAAATACAGTGTCAGCAACAGGCATGTAAGATGCCTCACCACTACTACCCTCACTCTATAGATGAGAACATGAGGCAGGATGAGCGAGTCAGCGGCAGATGGAGCATTCAGGCCCAGAGCTGATTCCAGAGCCTTCGCTCTTTGCTCCTACACTATGGTGTGGTGGAGGCAGAGGGAAGAGGCTGCTTCTCGGATGTGGTTTAAGGCTCGTGGGTTAGATGTGACGTGTGAGGGATGAGCAGAGTCGAGGATGGCTCGTGGCTTAAATATTATAACCGCTCTACAAATAGTATTCCATTTAGTTCCAGATAAATAGATGAATTCTTTCCAAGACCCTGACAAACACAAATTATCAAGAAGATACAAAGATCCGCGTAATAGAAAAACTGAATTTACGACTTTTCTTTTAGTCTCCACTCTGACACTATTCCAACGGCACATGACATAGTCATTTGAATGGCTAATTCAATGGCTGGTTGATATTCCATCAGATAATAATATCAGCCAGTCATCAAAACACGCTTTTCAGGTTGGTGAGGAGGAACCTGATGGAAAACACAACCCTGGAAAAGAAAAGGAGAACGGAGGCACCAGAGAGCGATTGGGTCACGCCTGCAGGACGTGCAAAGTCGCATTCGTACAGAGGCTCCCGCGCTGAGCCCTCCGTGCTGCCCCGTGTCTCCAGCACTCGGTGGCTTTGAGCGACCTGCAGAGCCACCAGCATTCCAGTTCATAGGAAACAATTTTAAATATTTTAAATTCTCATAGCGGCATTATAAATAAGAAGGGACCGCTGTGTGGCTTGCACGTGCACCCCTAGAACACCGGTCTGTCAGGGAAAGCTTCTCTTGACCAGACGGCAGACACTCAGAGCCTGTTTTCAATGTTTTAATCCAAGTCGATTCACAACTCATGAAACCAAATTTACTCAAAATCAGGTTTTTCAAAGGTTAGCCACCTGCCATATACTGACCGTCTATGCCCCGCCCGCAATGCAAATCTAGTGTAAGGGTATTTGGAGGTGGGGCTTTGGAAGGTAATTAGGCCACGAGGGTAGAGGTGGTGGCATCGGCGCACCACCGCCCCCTGCAGAGTGCAGCAATGGATGGGGCCACAGAGAGAGGGGAGACCTGCCTGGTCTTCACCTCCCCGCCACACAGGCTTCTAGAAAAGTAGCCCTGCCACACCACAGGGCCTGCAGCCCGGGGCTCCTCCGAGCTGTGGCCGGCAGTGGCGAGAGGACTGGCCCGAGACGGAGTATAGTAGGGTTTAATAAGGAACCCGTGAGGTGGAAGAGATTAAAAAATAAAGTGGGGGTGGAAGGAAGGACGTGGGAGGAAAGAGGACTAAGGGAGAAAACGAAACATCTTTAGGGAAAAATAATGCCATTTTACACACCGTTCTTCTATTCTAATATCCGTAGATTTTTCATTCTGAAATCCTTTAGGTATATAAAGGCACATATTGGTAAAAACCAGCAGGACACATAGTAAAATGTAGGATTATGGATCTAAGGCATGTATTTCTCAGGAGAAGAAATAGAAAAACTGAGAAGGAAGTAATGAGGAGACTGAGGTGGTAATTTCATGCATAAAACAAAATGGAAAGGTCTGTATCATACATATGTGGGATATTTAATTTTTCAATATAAAGGGTAAGAAAAGTATTCACCTTATACTTAACACTACTTTATATGCAAGTCAATACAGAAATTTCTCTAAGGAAGAGACATTTATATTCTATGCATCTATACACCATATTAGAATAATAAGAAAAAATTAACATATGCCATTTACTAAATAGGCTAGTGGCCAAAATCCACACTGGGGAAAAAAAATCTGTCACTGTTCTAACATAGCCCAAAAGTAACATCTTAAAGTGCTTTCACAGTAGTCCAAAATACATTTCCCTTTCTCTGCAGTAGACAAAAACTGACTTCAAGTGATTTCTACTTCCTATAATACCTAAAATAGTAACAGAACTGTAAGTAAGGTGTTGACAAAATGTCCATTTACACATATGTAATTACTAGTAATGACACACTGTTCGTATAAACACTACAGAAACATAAAGACTACAATACCCAAGCTCTACAAAACTAGGAAACTAGATGTAGCAGGGTTCGGAGAAAAAAATCCGGTGCTGACACTATGACACTTTATCTAATTAATTCCTAAATGGCAATCTCTTATTAGGAACTAGGTAGGACTCTGTAAGAGGTACACAGCGAATACCTCAAATGTACAAGCACATTAGAAAGTACAGCCTCTTTGCCCTCATAAAGATTTTCAATAAGCATGGAAGAAAGCAAAGCAATTTGAAACAGGCAGTAGACAGATATATAAGAAAGAACCTCCTAAAATGTAAGTGCTTAAAAAAACAAATTCCTCCCCAGTTTTAAAGATATTAGGCTAGAAGGCCTTGCATGGTAGGGGTAAGGATATTGACAGCTGCCGGGCCAGACTGCGGTACTGGGATTTGCTTCATTTAAAACAGTGTCAGGTCACATCTACTTCCTATGATGATTTGTGACCAGGGAGCATGCTACAGACCAACAAGTGGCACTAATCCACAGCTCATGACCTCACATCGACACCTAGCCACCTAATTAGCTGCTGACTGACAACACTGTTGGATTATGCTGTGTACAAGTTACTCCCACAACTGCACTTCAGTGAAGGACCTGAGGGGCGCTGGGGACAACCTGGTCTGTGGAGGAGGGCTGTGTCCCTCGAGAGGAGAAATGAGAAGAAGTGGAAAGAAATGACCAGAGAAGGAAGGAGGGGAAGAGAGAGAAAGAGAAGTGAGGAAAGAAGGAGAGGAGGGGATGATCACAGCAGGTGAATCATGGAGAAGACCGGGAGGAGAAGGCAGGCAGGCAGAAAATGGTGACGGCCACAGGGAACCTGTGATTAGCATCTGCCTTCTGGGAAGCAGGCTGCAGCTCTCGTGTGAGTGGGGACTTGACTGCGTTGCATAAACAATGGGCAGGGCAGGGGTCTCTCGACTCCAACGGCGGTACCAAAACTCAGGGTCTCCACTCCACAACGGTGAGGTAACCTCTGCATTTACTAAATTAGGAAGAAAGATCTACTTGACTTTGTTATAAGTGATTCTTTTTTTCAAGATTAATTACTCAACTTCTGCTGAGTTGAAAATATACTATGTAAACCCTATAAGACAAATGCCATCACCAGTAATATTTTCATATGCTAATATTCTCTGCCTTGTTTCCACAAAAGTAGATCCAAATAAGCATTTGCCATTAATGTACAGTCTCTCCCTACTGAAACTACCAACCCCAACAGGAATGAATACTGCTGCACTGGGCCTTTGTTCGGTTTAACTATCTTCTTTTACCCCTGGGCAACTGAATGTAACTAAGACTCACCCACAATTGATGTCAAAATAGATGGTTAAAAATAGACAATAAGTATTATTAATATTTATTATCCATACTTCATTCTAGACTTCTTTTCAATATACATAATTTTGCTCACCCTTATAGCTCCATGCCTAAAATTTTAACTTCCCTTCTTCCCCTGAGACCACAGGAGTTTAAATGAAGAATTACCTCCCTAACTCCTCAAATGATAGGAAAGCCCCACAATTCCCATCCGACAGAATAGGGGATGTTTTTGTGAAGATCCCACATTAAAGGTATTTTCCACTAATGGTACCATCCATCATCTACGTGGTATCTTTATGCCAGTGCCAACAATTAAAATAATCCACTCAAAAAGAGAAATATAACTTGACATATGTTAGAACAAAAGTGAAACTATTTATTAGGTTTTTTAAAGCCAACGAAAAGAATAATCTAGCCATCCTTAAAATAATAAGGGAGAGTCTCACGTAAATCCCCTGAGGCTTGTCCTTGCTGTTACTCAGGTCTCTGCCACCACCCAGTGGACACCACACGCAACTACAAGCCCTGCAGATAAGCTGCGTGGGAAGGCATCAACAGCTTTCTGCACCCAACAAGAGACATGTAATTACAGGAAAGTGCTCTGAGTGCTCTCTCTTGTGAGCAACATTTTACTTCTACATTTCAACACCAGACTACATATACTTAGACTGTTCTAACAGTTTTCAGTAAGAAATGGTGGGGGCCGTTGTCAGGAGAATTATTCTGGGTTAGAGAGTCATCTTATTCTCTTCCAGATCAAATAGTAAGTCCAACTGAAATACTGTCATATTTCAAATTTGTATCTTAAAAAAATCAACCAGTTTTTTTTTTTGTTTAACGTTATCATCAGCCAAAAGAATTCAAACATTATTATAGTCTTCAACAAGGTGATAAAAAAAGAAATATTGTAGTTAGGCTCATTGGGTCGACTATTTCCCCCATCAGATTAAACTTGAAAGACAAGGGAAAGAAGGGAGACAATTATTTAAACACATTTATCATTATAAAACTATTTAATACTACATAAATTCAGTAGATCTTTATGAAATAATTTAATTTTTACAATTCTCATTTTGTGTTTCTTAGCATTTCAATTCACATGTACATATGTAAAAATTATTGAACACATGTAACACTGGTTTTCTATTAAACAAAAATGTGAAAACACACTCAAGCCCTCAAAAAGTGGGACAGTTCATTTTTAAACTAACTTAAAAAAAATCAACTTGTGTATGTGTGTGTGTATACAATCAGAATACAAAATGATTCCATCACCTCAAAAAACTTCAGTATTACATTCTGTCCTTTGTACTTTTTTTCCCTTCTTTTTGGTAGTAAGAATCAAATTTTTTTACTGGAACACAAGAAGAAAACTTTTTGTAATGTGAATTAATACACTTAAAGAAGAACTAGGTTTCTGAATTTGTAACTTTAGTAAATCAAATACTAATTTTAAAAACCTGAATAATTTTGTGCATGGAAATTGTCCTTGAGGATATTAAAAAACAAACTTTTATTGACCAACACCTTATTCAGAAGGGCTGTTGAAGAAAAAATAACTGATACATGCATGTAAAGAAAGAAGTCTACTCTAAGACTCAAAATTTGCTGTTACTATTACTCTTTAAAAGTGGCCAGGGAGGTGGGATGGGTGGAGGTAAGAAAACTAGGAGGGTCTACGGCCACGCCACCCTGAACAAGCCCGATCCCGTCTGATCTCAGAAGCTAAGCAAGGCCGGGTCTTGTTAGTTCTTGTATGGGAGACCACCTGGGAAGACCAGGTGCTGTAGGCGTAAAAAATAAAAAAATAAAAAATAAGGGATTGTAAACTGACAAGGTCCTTGAAATCTGTGAGGTCGACCAAGGGTTGCCTCACCTAAAAAAATTAATTAATTAAAATTAAAATAATTTTTAAAGAAGAAGAAAGAAAAAAGAAAGAAAGAAAACTAGAAGGCCGGGGAGTATCATGTGTCAAACTAAGGCATCTGGGTTTTCCCCCATAGTCACTGAAGCACCTGGGAAGGGCTGGCCATTCCACTGACCACGATGGCTCAGCAGAATGAAAAGAAGGCAAAGAACACAGCTTCAGACAGGTCATTAAAAACAGTGGTCCCCAACATGTTTGGCACCAGGAACCAGTGCTCCTATGAGCATCTAAGGCCTGATGATCTGAGGTGGAGCTGAGGTGGTGATGGGGGCGCTGCGGAGAGACTGCAAATACAGGTGGAGCTTCGCTCACTCGCTGCCACTCAGCCACTCATCTCCTGCTGTGCGGTCCCGTTCCTAACAGGCCACAGACAGATCGTATTCTGCAGTCTGGGGGTTGGGGACCTCTGATTTAAAAGATGAACTCAAGAAAAGGAATCCACGAAGGAAAAAGAGAAGGAATGGCTGGAGAGGTAGAGGTGGAGGAAGACAAAGATGAGCGTCATCTGGCAGCGGGTCTGAAGGAAATCCAAACGGTAATGCCCATGAAGCACTGCTGCAGACAAGCAGAGCTGGACATATCCTTCCTATGTTCCAGTCAAAAATCTGGACTGACATCACAAAAAAATAATAATACAAATGATAAAATGCAATACCGAACCTAGAAGTTTTTCTATAAATGAACAAATAAAAATTCCAAATTTCTAGGGAAAAAAAAGAATAGGTAAAAGATAAAAGCAACAAGATGCTTGCTTTCTTTAAAAAAGTTCCTTAAGTTCCATATTTTCTGCTATCTAAAATAAAAGATAAACTTTAAACAAGCTCTCTCAATTATTCTAAGAATAATTTCTCTCCATTGTTCTATATAGATTTATGAATTTAGGCTGAATTGGCAGTCATAGGGGATCAAGATAGGCTTTCTAACCAGAATGAGTTCCTTAAGTGACAAAATCTCTGCCAAATGGCTTCATCTGAATAGAAAATAGCTGAGAACAAAGAGATATTTCTTTCTAAATATCACAAGCCAATGGAGTATGCAGGAAACTATTGGAATCATTTTAATATTTCGTTTGTCAACTAAAAAGTACTTTTACTTAAACCAAGGTCTTCATAGTTGACTCACATTAAGAGATGAAGAGCTAAAATATTATACCTGCTTACATATGTCTAGTTCCAAAAGTGGCAAAAAAGAAAAAAAAAAGCATTATAGAATTAATCAATAAAATGGAAAAACAACATGAGACAGAACAGAAATGGCTGGAAATCAGATTATACCATAAAGGAGAGGCTTGATATACTCACAACAAATGAAAACTAAAACACAATGACGTAAAGATACAGTGTCAGCAAATCAGAAATAGAATGAAAAATTTGTTGAAGAATAACGCAGTAAAGAAGAACCTTAGTATGTCAATCAGTATACTTCAAAGATCATCTAGAATTCTAATGTGGATATATGAGTGTAATATTTGTGTAATAAAACTGAGTGAGAACAGGTGATTTTTTGGAAAAGTCAGGTTCCCTTTTGCACATGAAAGCAAGGAAGCAGTCAAAGACTAATAGTCAAAAGGACAAAGGAGTCAGTTTAAGGAAGAGCTCACTGGCCAAATACAGAACAATCTGAGCATGTAAACAATAATTATATTATATTATTAACTTTGTTAGATTTGATAATGGCATTGTGGTTAGCCAGAAAAAAAAAGTCCTTGTTTCTTGAACACAGAGATTAAAGCATTATTAATAGGTAGTATCTATGATGTCTTTATTTTCATTTTAAAATTATAAGCTGGGTGATGAATAGATGGAGTGAGGGGGTCTTTAACATTTCTTCTACTTTTGCATATGTTGGAAGTTTTTTTGGGAAAATCGTAAATATATTCAGAAACCAGAAGTGAACAACTTTCTGAGAATACACAGTAGTCTCCCTATCCTTACCCATGGGGAATACATTCCCAGACCCCCGGTGGATGTCCAAAACTGCAGATAGTACTGAATCCCATATGTACTATGTTTTTTCCTACATATACACACCTATGGTAAAGTTTAACATATAAATTAGGCACATTTTGTGAAACCAGCGTTAGCCTGATACCAAAGCCAGACAAAGATACAAGAAAAAAAAGACTACAGAGCAATACCCCCTTACGAACATTGATGCAAAACTCCTTAACAACAAACTAACAAACTGAATTCACCAGAATATTAGAGGGAGTATTTGCCATGACAAAGTGGAACTTATTTCTGGAATGCAAGGATAGCTCAACATGAAAAATCAATCAATCTAATACATCACAATAACAAAAGGAAGGGGAAAAACCCACATGATCATTTCAATTGATGCAGAAAAAGCACCTGACAAAATTTAACAATCTTTCATAATTAAAAATACTAAAAAAATTAAGAATAGAAGGAAAACTACCTCAGAATAATAAAGAGTATATATGAAAAAACCATAACAAACATCATGCTCAATGGTGAAAGACTAAACGCTTTACCTCTAAAATCAGAAACAAGAAAAGGTTGCCAATTTCACCACATCTACTCGACACAGTACTTGAAATTCTAACTAGAGCAAGTAGGCAAGAAAAAAAAAATCATCCAAATTGGAAAGAAACCAGTAAAATTACTTCTGTTCACAGATAACAGGATATTTTATGTAGACAACCCTAAAGATTACACACACATACATGCACGCACACACACACACACACACACACACACACACACACACACACACCCCAGAGCTAATAAATGAGTTCAGCAAAGTGGCAGGGTACAAAGTCAACACACAAAAACTAGTTATATTTCTATACACTAACAATGAATAAACTAAAAGAAAATTATTTTAAAAATTCTACTTAATAGTATCAAAAAGAATAAAATACTCAGGAATTAACTTCACCTAAGAGGTGAAAGACTTGTTCAATGAAAACTACAAAACACTGCTGAAAGAAACTAGGGATTGGATCTGAGGACTTAGTATTAAGATGCCGATATTACCCAAAGTAACCTACAGCTTTAATGCTATCACTATCAAAATCCCAATGAGATTTTTTGCAGAAATAGAAAAACCCATCCTAAGATTCATATGGAATCTCCAGGCACCCCAAATAGCTAAAACAATCTTGTAAGCTGGAGGATATTTCCTGATTTTGACACTTACCACAAAGCTACATTAATCAAAACCATGTGGTACTGGCATAAAGACATCCACTTTGGGACCAATGGAGTAGAATAGAGAGCCCAGAAGCACATATATATTTAAATGATGCCAAGACCATTCAACAGGGAAAGAACAGCCTTTTCAATAAATGATGCTGGGAAAACTGGCTTTCCTTATGCAAAAAAAAAAAAAAAAAAAAAAAAAAAAAAAAAAAAAAAAAAAAAAAAAAAAAAAAAAAAAAAAAAAAAAAAAAAAAAAAAAAAAAAAAAAAAAAAAAAAAAAAAAAAAAAAAAAAAAAAAAAAAAAAAAAAAAAAAAAAAAAAAAGACTCAAGATAGACAAAAGACCTAAATGTAACCCTTAAATCTATAAAACTCTTAGAAAAAAAACACAGGGCAAATGCTTCATGACATTGAATTTGTCAATGATTTCTTGGATATGACACCAAAGGCAACAGCAACAACAACAGCAAAAAATTGGACTTGATGAAAATTAAAAAGACTTATGCATCAAAAGACAATATCAACAGAGTAAAAAGGCAATACACAGAATGGGAGAAAACATTTGCAAATCATCTATTTGATATGGAATTAATATCTGGAATATAGAGGAAACATCTAAAGAAAAAAGATAACCCAATTCAAAAATGGGCCAAGGATTTGCATAAACATTTCTCCAAAGAAGATACACACATGGGCAATAAGCACATGAAAAGATGATCAACATCACCGATCATTTCAAAAATGTAAATCAAAACGAAAATAAAGACACCATTTCACACTGACAATTTCACACACTACTAAAAAACAAAACAAAACAAAACCCAGAAAATAACCAGGTTGGCAAGAATGTGGAGAAATTGTAACCCTTGTCCACTGGTGGTGGGAATGTAAAAGGGCACAGCTGCTGTGGAAATCACGACAGCAGTTTCTCAAAAAATTAAAAATAGAATTACAATAGACCCAGCAATTCCATTTCTGGGTACATACACAAAAGAATTAAAAGCAAGGTCTTGAAAAGAAATGAGTATACCCATGTTCCTAGCAGCATTATTTAAGAATAGCTAAAATGTGAAAGCAACTCAAGTATACATCTACAAATAAATGTTTAAGCAAAATCTAATATATACATACACAGAATGTTATTCAGCCTTAAAAAGGGAGGCACTTCTGACACAGGCTACAACATAGATGAACTTGGAGGGCACCATATTAAGTGAAATAATCCAGTCACAAAACAACCAATATTATATGATTTCACTTATATGAGCTACTTAAGAGTAGCCAAAGCCACAGATAGAAAGTAGAATGTTGGTTGCCAGAGGCTGGGGAAGGGGAAATAGAGAGGTCTTGATTAACAGGCAGAGAGCATCAGTTTGATCAGATGAGAAGGGTTATGGGAACGGATGGTGGTGATGGTTAGATCGCATTATGAATGTGTTTCATACCACTGACCTGCACACTTAAAAAGGGTTAAGATGGTAACTTTCATGTTATATGTATTTTACCACAATAAAAATGCAAAAATATATCTATACTAAAAGAATCCTGATGACCCAGAAGGAACCTCAGAGAAACACTGATGATGAGACCCCTTGCAATTAAGTAACTAACAGCAGAGCATCTTGATTTTTACCAAAGAGTAAAAAAATGTTTTCCATGAACGTATTTCTGCTTCTTCTGCACACACACATCCAAGCCGACATCAGAGTCTATGCCACCCTGAGTGGAAGCGCCCAACCCAATGCCATCAGAGGGCATACAGCAATGACATGATTCACTTTTCATTTCTCACCCAGGATCTTCCACTTCCCTACTCCCTCCCACACCCATCCACCCAACAAAGGTCAGAAAGGAAAAGGGCAGAATGACTTTTTCTCAGGAAATTACACATTGTCAAGTAATATCTGGCCAAAACTCTTAAAAGTTATCCTACTCTGATGTCCTTACATTTTCTTAAATTTTCTTCCCTCTCGTCCTCTGCTACCCTTCCTCTGATCCTTTCCCCAGGCCTCCTGTATCTAGCTCTATTACTGCCCCCGCACAATCCGTCTTGGTGTAAATTCTGACTCTGTGTGCACCTGAGAGCAAGAAGCATGACTTTCTTTTCAGTTGAATCCCCAGCACAGCACCCAGCAGAAAACCTAATAAGAGGTGCTGGAAGACACCTTGGAATAACTAAATATTATCCACCCTGTAGCATACTGCAGAGCCCTGGATTAGTAGTCATACTCGTGCCAGTAATGCTATCTGCTAGGTCTGTAGCTTCACAGTAAAGCATTTTAGCATCAGTTTCTTCTTCTATAAAATGGGATTTTCATTTGCTCTGCTATTATATATGGTTTCACAAATTAAAATGACTAAAGTAAAAAGTGCTTATGATTATGCTAGTTTAAAGTGACATGGTTACTTCTGTCAAACAGCATTACTTGTCAACCAAACTCTAAAGTTAAGTCGGGAGAGGACAGTTATTCTATTAGGAAAGGCCGATTTCATTAATACATTTATTTTCTTTTTCTTAAAGTCACAAGCAGCTGGTAAGACAATGATTTACATTATGTCATCGTGAGTAAGTAAAATGCTTATGTTTGGAAACAGAAACAGCCTGTGTCAATTGTGCCATGTCTTCCGATTGTAATTATAATTTAGATATAAAGTATTTGGATATTTCTTACCAGGTTCTGGAAGGTCTAATTTTGCCCGCTTTAGTTCCACCATAGAAATCTGAAGCTGCTCTATTACAAAATCATCTTCAAAGAAAAAGTCCTTTGCCAAGGTCTCCTGAAGAAATTCTACAAGTTCTTCCATAGACAATTTCATTAGATGTTCTAAGAAAGGAAGAGAGAAATAAAAATGCTATGTCAACAGCTACTTTAGGCTGAGAAAATGTATTCTATTCTGGTGTAATATTTTTTGAAAAGGGCACAGCAAACAAATTAAATATGGCATTGTGAATATCATTGAAACTCAATAACACAAAAATATTTTCTGATATTAAAGCAGTCACGGAAAAAGCAGGTATTCCTACAGGAAAGATGGGGAGAATACTTATACCGTCTCACTGGTGTGAGAATAACCATATCGAGGCATGGATATTAACCTAGAGCAAGAGCCCCTTTGAGAAAACAGACATAAAACGACCACCCAAAATGACATGAGGTCTTTTTGTTTTATTGATATGGAGTGACAAATTCACTTTAATGTCTATACTCTTACTGTTTTAGAATTTCGAAAAAAAATCTGAATTACTAGTTTTTTTATATTTCTACTTGTGGAATTAATTTTATTGAAAAATCAAATTATAGATATAAAACAGAAAGTAAAAATCACTGCCCTACAAGTAGACAGGTGTGTGTACATGTATATCAATTTTAAAAAGTAAATTATACTTTCCATGTTATTCACCTTGTTTTTTTCCCCACTCAATAATGTATATCACTGATATCTCTGACTTCAACATATAGAATTTTACACTACCATTATTAACAACTGTAAGAGTTCACTGTATGCATGCACTATATTTTACATAATCAGTCTTTTAATATTGGGCATTTAGGTTATTTCTAGCTTTTTTTACTATTTAAAACTACTGTTTGATGAACCTCCAGTAACAATGTTTCTTAACATTGTTAAGACAATCAGGAGAAAAAAAAAAAAACAAGAAAAAATGTAGGAGCTTCAGCTAACTACTGGTTAAGGTGCTCAGAGTTTTTGAAGCTTTCTGTGGTAATAAAGGAACTTTCTGTAACTGTTGGGGGAATAAGGATTAGTGTGTAAGGGAAACAAACCACAATACTTCTGAACCTTTTTCTTTCAGAATAAACAATACAAACATGATTTTAAAGGGAGTTTTCATTCCCGTCTAAAGTTTGGATAATCTGGGGCTCAAGAAGTCCATGATTTTAGTTTTACTTGATCAATCTTATATTAAAGCACCTAACATGTACCTAGTTCAATGTCAAGTACAGAAGGGAGAAAAACTACAAAACATTGCTCTAAGTATTCAGTGAGCTCATAATTTAGCTGGGAAACTGAACAGATCAATCATTCGAGAATAACGTGAAGGAGAGTACAATGAACGTGAAACCATGCCGAGTGACCTCGATCTGAAGTGCCATATGCAGTTCTAAAGCTTTCAGTGACTCTCTTCTCCGCATAGTCACAAAAGAAGTCACATAATTTTTAAGGTTGAATTGAGACTTCAAGATGAATAAGGCTCTTCATTTCATGAAGAAAAACTCTCATTTCTTGATTCTAAAGTAAGGCATAGCACATTAAATTTACAGACCCCTTGAAATACTGCAGCTGCAGACTTTTGAAAGCCTTGTTGCATTTAGCAACTACAGACATGGACTGTACTTGCCCCAGAGGACACAATGCAGTCAGTCAGGCAAAGGGATGAGCTGGAGGTTCCACATTCCTGGTCTACAGCTGGGAGCTGGGCATTTTCTCCTGGGTGAAGGAAAAGTAATGGAAAATGTCCTCTCTAGACCAGTTAACTAAGGGGCCTGGTTTCTTTGGTCTCTCTCTTCTCTTACGAACCTGAGGTTCAGAATGATGGAAAGAATGAGGGGGTCCCAGAGAAAACAAATACTTAACAAGACTGATATTACTGGCAAAACAAGCACACCGCTGTCTACTGCTTATGTATGAAAAATAAAACTGATGTAGAGAAAAGACCTTTGCAATGTAATAAGCTTTTAGTCATAGGAACCAATGAAAGTAAACTAGCAAGTGAAGATAATTTCTTCACTAATTTTCATTTTTTTAACCCACTACGAAAATGAAATGAAGTTAAGTGAGGAATGAGAAATCAGAGTTAAAACATGGCTAGATGTTTGTGAAATCTTTATATAAACATTTTCTTACTTTTGTGTAATTTTAAGATAGTGTAAGACATAGCAGTAAGAACTCGTTCTCCTTCGAAGATGTAGATGTCCCATATTCTGAGGTTTAGTGTAAAAGGAGTCTAAAAATAAAACAGAAAGAAGATTAATAGTTTGCCCTGTCTGGTATTTATAATTTTGTGACCAGGTTTTGCAAATAAATACTCACACGATCAAGGAAACATTGAAAAAACCATTTCATTGTGTAAAAACTTGTGAAGATTTCTTGAGAATCCTGAAAAACAAAGACTTGACAATTTCTGGATTGTAGTAAACAAATTATGACATATAATACTAGAAGTTGGGAAGGCCATTGGAGGCAGCTGTCAAAACTAAACATAAAACCATTTTATTACAATCTTTTTCATGCTTAAGTATTTCTATTTTTTCTCTTCTACTTCCTCTCCTCTCTCATTTTTACTTTTGCAAATCAAATATAACATTTCGATTCTTTTTATATAGTTTAAAGCATCTTTGCTTTACTGAACTACTGTTTTATCATGGAGCTTACATATGGTTCAGAAAGGATGAGTTTTTATGACCCTTAAAATACTTTTTGTGAAATAAAAACACCTCCAAAATTACTGATATATCATATATCTTTAAAAGTTGTATGGTTTGTGTGTATCAGCTTCAAAGAAGTTTGAGTTAGGACTGTGATAGTTCATCAATATTAAATTTAACAAATCCAATGTTCTTTAATCACCTGGCAATTACAACTGTAGAGTAAATTAAATGGACAACACTATAAATCAGTAAGGTAATTGAGACCAAAGTCTGCACTCAATTCTTCTACCTTTATTCTTAGTTGTAGGTGGCTGTAAGTCAATGTCACATCTACCTACCAAGTGCTGCTTAAGCTTGGACAGAAATTTATTCAGTATTTTTTCATGATGTTCTTGAAACCTCAATAGTTTAGGAAAACCATGGACAAAAAATCCTAGAATACAAACATAAAAATGATATTTCATAAATAATATCAATAAAAATATCTATTTTAAAATGTAACACATTCCTTTCATTTTTAATTATCAATAACAACAAACAATAAATCCAGTAGTTACCAAAATATTTTTCCTCCTCAACAAAAAAATAATTGTGTATGAGCTTTAGTTAATGAAACTCAAGATCTAGCACTTGTTTTCTAAAGATCTATAACCTTATAAAAATGTAAAAGTAGACAGAATACTTCTGAATTAAAACAAAAACTAAGAAGTTAAGAAAATGGAAACTAAAGCCATTTATCAAGATTATCTGTTTTCTTAAAGTACTGGGCTGTACTTAAATACATGAATTTTTTACAGATTAATCTTGATTTCTTATCATTTTGTTTTACTTTTTTTTCAGATTTATTCTAACAAATCCATTAATATCATGCTTCTAAAGTTTTTTTTTTTTTTAACACTTTTCAATCTTTTATGTAAGTGACATCTAACATTAGCCAAAATATACTGGCAGTATATGATCAATGTTACATCAAAACTTATATTTTTACCACAGATTATACAATATAATATATAAGATTTCTAGATGGTAATGAATTGTAAACGGTAAGTTAGTATTAATTTTGTGTATCTAACTCATGGAACTCTACACCTACTTCTAGTCACAGGTTTCCTTTCAGACATTCTACACCATCTCTTAAAGCTGACATATACTCAACGGCTTTATGATTTATATTTCCTCCATATTAGTATTTAACAACCTGGGTCCTGTGTAACTTTGAAAGATGTTCTATGTTTTTAAAAAAGAATCCAGGGGAAATGTTTTTTGACTTGCATACGCTTCTTGGATATTCATGATGGATATGAGCTTCTTAATGTTTCTAAGTTGTTGTATAGACTAAGGAAAGCTGTTTTTCTTTGTTTAACTCAGTCTCCTAGACTTATATGAGTTCCAAGTCCATTTTCTCCTCACAAAACATGTTTATAAACAGTAAAATTGTGTTCCTCCAAGAATCCAGGGAACACACTACTGGGAAAAACTGCTTTATAATCTTTGGGGAAGGACTATTTCTTAACTAATTCTATGTTTAAGTTGTGTATAAAAATTCCCAGAGATAACGATTCTAATATTTTCCAGTGAAATGATTTCATTAAAAAAAAAAATCCGTATCTTTCCATTTGTGCCACTTTCATGGTCAATTTGATAGGAATAGAAATTGGAACAATTTTAAGAAGAAGTCTGATTTTGAAAAAAGCAATGCTCTTCAATAATAAATATTAGCTTAAGGCTAATATTTCTCCACTTTGCACTGATACCCCAGACTTGGTATCTTAAATCTTGTTTTCTTTTCCAGTCCTCACTTTATTCCATCTATTGATTTATAAGTGATAATTACTACTCTCATATAGGAAACACAAAGAACTAACGTAAGCTGTACTTCTAACAACTCATAGGCACACCTTAAAACAGGTATCTCTACTAACAAATTTACTCCTAATAATGACCAAAACTGCACTGTAAATGTAAATGTTAGGGTAGTAAAATTATCACTGCTTTATTGACTGGTGACAATAATTGTTGAAAGTAAGCTATCAAGCATGTTTAAAAAAATGATTTTTCTAAAATCGGGCAGTGTTCCACATAATTACATACTACCTGAATTGTAACATTCCATCATATTTAAACATAATCAGCAACACCGACCGGTAAAGCAAAATGGCTTATATAAGGCACAGTGACTTTTCTTCAAGATGGCTTTTTAAATGATACTATCTATTGGACAGCAATTCAATGTAATGTGTCTTATTTCTGGAGTCTATTTTCGGGGTGAGAACTGTCCAGAAACAATTATCATGCAGATAGTATTGATTAAAAGAACTTTTACATGAAACACTGAGAGACAGCCAAATGCAAACACACACATATTGCACGCATGCATGTGCACACACATACCACACACATGAAGTATCCCCACAAAAACCACATGGTAAGAATGTCATATTTAATGAACTAGGGACTATAGAAAATCATAATTTTGAAAAAATTAAAATAGCACTTTAAACATGTGGCAGATTTCCTATCACATAAAGTTTAAATATTCATGAACAAAGCTTAATGATCTATTCTTAGAGTAATTAGTATTTAACTTTGTTTTTAATTTGATATTATCACATGGATGGCACTGGGAAAATATCTTTGTATTATACAGGCAAATGTCACTTTATTTCCAAGACAAGTTGCAATCCAAACATTCTAAAATAAAGTTTATTGCATACACTTGGCAATTATAATAATGAAAAGATTATTAAAAACAGTCTTCTAACTTGAAAATCAAAAAATTATGCAAGTTTTAAAATATTAAATAATAAGTGTCCAGAATGCCTTTTATGTAAAATGGAATCAATCTTATGGCTGAAAAAACAAAAACATACAATTGAAATACAAAACTACTTACTTATTCTGTACCTTGTCTTTGAACACCTGACTTTTCTCAATTAATATTCTTTGACAAAGAGTTATATATATCACAATATCCAGTATACTTTTCATTGAAATGATAACTGTATGACAGTCTAAAAGTTTTGACCAAAAGGCATCTTTTATTTCTCCGAATAATACAACTTACCTAAATTCCTCTAAACCTAAATTAGTTTCTACTGATTCAAGGGACAAGGAAGAAAAGAATTTTAAAATGCCAACAATATACTTTGGGTAAACACAAAGGACTATAAAGGTGAACCAAAAAATTTAGAATAGAAAAGTTCAATAAAAGAGAATGAAATAAGAAATCAGTAACAAATCCTGATGAACTGAACAAACCCCCAAGACATGGAGTTTTTGTACTTAACTCTCTCTACCAAGCATCTCCCACAGTGGGACTTGTATTTTCATTTGCCTTTTTTCTCCCTCCCTTACTTATTGTTTATGAGAACTACGGGGGTTTCTTACCATGCATGGCATGTTTGGGGCCTGAGAAGAGTTTGACCAGGGCCCAGAAAGCATCTTCTTCATTCATGTACATAAGGAGTAAGGCTGTGATCTGGCTCATCCCCTGACAGTAGCCAACTTCCTACAGTGCAAATAAGAACAAAGAAATTGGGGATTTTAAGATCACATTACACATTTATGTACATATAAAAAACTGATGTATAAAATAATCAGAAAATGCTTAAACATGTTATTTAGTAAGCAATTCTACAGAAAAATATTACAAATCTTTACAGCATTGAGCCAAAAAAGAATAAAGTGTGTTAAGAATTAATGTAGAGGTGTGGACAGAGTCTGAACCTACATGTATTTTTTATGATCTCGTTCCATACTGTTATAACCTCTGTAAAGAGCGCAATAGCTTTTCTTTTTTATGTACGAGTCTTAGTTCAATATCTCTCTTCTTCGCTCAGATGCTCACAAATCTCTCCTATAGTTCCCAACTCGCTATCTTGTCTCCTATCGATTTTGGACCTATTCGTGAACACATCTGGGGACACCCATCTAGCCTATGCTCTGTCTTTGAGAAGTGCCTACTCTCCCCATTGTCTCTGCTTATAATGTTGGTGCCACGTGACCCAAAGCTGATGGAGCAGAAGAAGACACCCGAGCCCAGAGAAACAACTAACTGGCTGCAGTGACTAGTCACACACTCTGTCCAGGAAGAAAGCCCAGAGATGGCAACCAGAGGGTGTGTACTGGAACAGAATGGCCACGGTTACTCTGTGCATGCAGTATCAGCTGTGCAAAACCTAGTGAGCAGGCAAAGAAGGAGATCTGGAGAGAGAAGGAGTGGAGTAAACAGTTTGCAGAGATCGTCAGAGCAGCATGTGGCTCCAGAGTGGACGAGAGAAAAAGTGTAGACCTTTCTCGTTGAAGGCTCTCACTTTCCAGCTCAGATTCCCACGGGGCCCAACTCTTGCTTCATTTTTATGAGAAATCTTTTTAATAAACTCATTTTTAACTTTTCCTAGTTTGGGAATTTCTGTCCCTTGTAACTTAAAGTTTTAATTACAACGGAAAGTACATTTCTCAAGGTCCCAGGCTATCTTCCCTGAAACCTCATCAACAAGCACTTATTGAACATCAAATTAGGTTCAACCCTAATTCATCTTTCCCCAAATTATCACCTACCCCAGAATGATGAATTCCTATGGAACAGCATGTTCCATCACCAGAAAGGTTAGCTTTAGCCTACTCTTGGGGACAGCAAGTAGGCACAGGCAGTGTTCTAGCTAGACCTCACCAAGTGGATAAAATGGGATCCTGAGTCAAACAAAAATTAATCTAGCTACCAACTTCCTGTCCTTCCAACCCTGCTCATCTTAGTCCTGTTTAATTAAAATTTTAAAAAATTAATTAAAAAAATAACACAATAATAACAAAACGAACACAGCCTGGAAAAGGGGGGAGGGGGTGATGCTCACTGGCATGCGGTACTTTTTTCCATCTCCAAGTCAGCTCTGCTCTAAGACCCGGGGCTACCACAGGCGCCTGGAAGAGACCCACAGGGCACAAGGGGCTGTCGAGACCGCCCAGCCCTGAGATGGAGAAGTGCAGCGCACAGGGCCTCGTTAGGAAGGGAGTGCCCGAAGAGTCCACCAGGTCCTCAGAATACAACCTAAAGAGCCGTGGGCAGGCAGGCTCCGACTTACCGTGTTATAGATGGAATACGCAGCAAGAACATGGAACAAGGACTGCTGCCTGGAGAAAAGAAAACTGAGATTGAACACACAACTTAAGTTATTTCGCACATTTTAAAAATGTAAACAAAAAAAACAGACAACAGGTTGACTGAAAACAAATCGATAATCCAGATAAAATTACTATTAGAGAAAAAAATGATCCAAAATTCAAATTCAACAATACTCTATATGGTCTAAATTTATAATCCATATAAAATTACTAATAGAAGGAAGAAATGATCCAAAGCTCAAATTTAAATAATACTCTATATGGTCTAAATTGGAGGCTAGATAACCTTTATTTTGATGGAAAGGATTTATACCAAAAAAAAAAACACATAAAGCGCTTCACAATTTCTTACATTTGTTGCCCTCTTCCACTGAGCTATTCTCACCATAAAATCATCCCCATAGGCATAGCTTGATAAAATTGCTGAATGGCCTCTTGAAGCCTGGTACAGGGCCAGCTAGGGCAGCACCCTGCGGGGCTAGTCAGTGTCCTCCAGGAGGCTGTATATGCTGTAAGTCAGCCTCCTATATATGGTGCTACCTCGCCCATAGCCAGGATCCAAGGAGTGGAAAGGGGAGAGGCTCCCTCCACCATCATCCCTGAAATTCCACCAGAATATCTGTTTCCCTTCTCATCAACCTGGGACTCGCCACTGGTCTAAGAGGTCTTAGTTCTAAAGGGAGGTATGCTTCCACCTGGAGACACAACGGTGACGCTATAGAACTTAAAGTTTCTCTCATGCCTCTGAACCAACAGGCAAAGAAGGAAGTGACTGTACTGATTAGAGTGACTGATCCTCATTACTAAAGAGAAACTGAGCTGTTCCTATACCATGGACATGAGGAAAAGTATGTCTAAAATACAGGAGAACATTGAGGGTGCCTCGTAGCATTACCAAGCCCTGTGATTAAAGTCAATGGAAAACTACAACCACCACCTAATCCAGGCAGGACTGCTAATGGTCCACCTTTTAGGAATACAGACTTAGGTCGCCCCACTAGGTAAAGAACCAAAATCAGCTCAGATGCTTGCTGAGGGAAAAGGGCATATGGAATAGGTCATGGAAAGGGAGTGATAAGCCAGCTATGGCCACATCCCCGGTTACAGAAACAATGACTCTAAATGTTATGAGTGTTTCTTCCTTACTTTGTTATATGTATATGTTAAAAATATTTGTGGGGAAGGGGTTAACATAGTTTAAGAACAGCTGTAGTAAGTCGTGTGCAAGTATGACTTCATTATTCTTTAGAAATTAAATTGCCAAGGATGGATTGTGATGGTCAGCCTTATGTGTCAACCTTTCTCAGCTACAATGCTCAGTTATCCAAACACGAATCTAGGTCTTGCTGTAAAGAAGGTCCTTTGCAGAAGTGACTAAAACCCTTCATCAGCTGACTTTTGGGGAGATCATCCTAGACAATCTGGGTAGGCCTGATCTGGTTACAGGCTGCAAGCGCAGCTCTACGACTTCCCTGAGGAAGGAATTCCTCCTGTGGATGACAGCTTCAGCTCACGCCCGAGGGTCTCAGCCTGCTCTTCCTGCTAGCCTGCCCTGCGAATCCAGGCTTGCCAAGTCAGCCGCCACAATTGTGTAAGCCAATACTTAAAAATAATTCTTAACATTTGCCTCTTACTGGTTTGTTACTCCTTAACCAATACAGAGGTCATCAAAACCGTACCTTTCATTCATAAACTGTTGTAGTCATTTCATTCATTCATTCATCCCCACATTTTTCAGTTTCATCATGCATGCATCAAGGTCATAGGGATATACTTATTTCTGACATGGTTCTCAAAAAGCAACACAACCTCTCATTTCTTTTCTAAGACTTTAAATAAAATCTACCATATTTTTAAGAATTTCCAAATCATAAAATGATTATTAATTTTATAGCACCGACTCTTACATTTAATTACATTTAAATTAAATTAGGACCTAAGTTTCACATGACATAGAACAAATGATCTGCAAAATCTTAAACCTTTAAGACCAGAATCAAAATTACAGTCTATACAAGACATTCTAAATGCCCACATTTTAAGTTAATGAAGACTTTGATAGAGACTATTTACAAATGCTACTTACATTGCATAAATATTAAACTTTACTTACTTAACACCGTATCTGTCTCTAAACATGATATGGTCCCTAAATGTGCGGTTGACATCAAGGTCTATTTGTCTGATATCAGGTGAACAACCCCGTGCTCTGTGTTTTAATTTCTGAAGAGGAAAAAGAGGAGAAGAAAGCACATTTGTATGGAAATCAGCTGTTGAAAAATCTAGGACAAATAGTAAAATAATTCTCATTAAAAAGGTTCCTTTGATTTAGGAAAATTACTCCCATGGTTTGAACATGAAAAGAACACAATAAGGCACACGATGAATAGTGAGTGTCTCTCCCACCTGCACCCCATTTTTCCTCCTCCCACGCTCTCCCTCTTCCCATCACCTCTTCTTGCCCCCGTCCTGTCAACAGAGGTGGCTTTTCCTCTTGCACAGTGTACTTGCCGGAGTTCGCATCGCTAAGACCATGGAAACTTCACAGCTGCACCATTCAGTCTAGCATTTCTTTCTGCTTTCCAGTACAATGTTTTTGTTTTCCTTGGAGCTAATCGCTGCATTATTTCTCGTTTTCTTTGTTTTCGACAGAGTTGTCACTAATTCAATCGCGAACTCACTTTAAGCTGCGTAAAGCTCCTCTGGCGATGTTCAAATTAAAGGAGTATTCTCCCCATTTCAGCATCGTGCAGACATCACTGCCACAGCTCTCCGGCCTGCTCTGTCTGGGCTGCCGCACAGTTGGTGTCCTGGGCTCTCCCTTCATCATATGCTAGGCCTCCCTTCGCCTTGGTCCCCTTCCTGCACTTCACTCCTCTTCTCTCCTGATTTATTCCCTTATTCTGGAGGAACACATCCTCCAGTAGCTCCTGTGAAAGGGTGCATGGAAGATATATTTTGGAAACTTTGTCTGATAGCTAGCTACCTTCTTTCTTAACTGGCTATTTTCAATTCTAAGTTGGAAAATATTTTTGGTCAAAATGCGCTGCCTGCATTGTCTTCTAGCTTCCAGAGTTGCTCTATTTTTTCTATTTTTGCTTTTTTATATGAAGTCTGTTTTTTCTCTCTAGAAACTTGTAGGAGTATCTTTCTCCACGTCTGAAGCTTCACATTTCTGTGCTTGGTTTGGACCTATTTTTATCCACAAGGTTGGGCATTGAATGGATCTTTTCAGTCTTAAAAACTCATCTCTCAGTTCTGAGAAATTTTCTTCAATAATTCCTTTGTTGATTTCTCCAGTCTTCCCCCCACCACGCCCCATTTTCTCATTCTGAAATGCTTATTATTACAGTGTAGGATCTCCTGGCTGTCATTTAATTTTCTCATATTTTCTGTATTATTTTCCCATCTCTTTAACTTTATAATCTACTTTCTGGGAAATTTCTTCAATTTTTATTTTCAAACCATCCTCTAGGATCTTTCATTTCTATTATCATTTTTATATTCGTATGCTCTTTATTGTTCTCAAATGTTTTATGGATGCAATATCTATTTTTATCCCTCTGAAGATATTAATGATAGTTTTTTGTGTGTTTGTTTTCTTATGCTATAGTCCGTTTCTTACAAGCTGTTTTTTCCATTTGTTCTTGTCTCTCATGTTAGCTCCTTGCCTTGAAGGAACAGACATTTCATTGTCTGCTTACATGTATAAAATCAGGCCACTAAAAAGCGTACAGAAAGCTCTGTGTGCAGAGGCAGGGCTTCAGAGCTGTGTCTTCAGTGGCCAGGCAGTTTCACTGGCGCTCCCCTGAAGTCAGCATCATTGGGTTTATTTTCTTCGGCTGGTCGGAGTCCCCAGACAAGGCTCATCTGATCGCCTGTCAGGAAGACAAGCACCTGGCTGCTGATGTTCTGGGAGCTGAGGGAGGCTGCAATGCCCCAAACTCAGCCTGCTCTGCTCCTCCTCAGCTGCTCCGTGCATTCACTCCAGCATCCCCTCCGTGGCTGCCTCGTGTCCTCTCCACCCAGGCCCCCGCTTCGCCCTCTCCAAACAGTAACCCTCCAGCCTCCTGCCAGGGTCGGGGAGGGGCTTGGTGGCTCCAACCGCTTCTGCAACAGGTGAACTGCTTCCACTGTGTTTAGCTTCACCTCCACTTCCAGAGGTGCCTGGAGCAGGCAATGACCAAACCTCTTGGAGATTCTGATATATAAATCAGGTGCTTCCCCAATTTCTCACTGTTTGCCTGTGATCAGTTTTCTCAAGTTCACTAAGATTACTAAATGTCTGGACTGCGGTTTCCAAAAATTGGCAGCTGTTATCATCTCTCTTATTTTCTATTCCTTGTGGATTTGCCTTTTAAAACACTCTGTGCTGTCAATTTAGTGGCATTTCAGAGGGAAGGGATTACTAAATGAGTATGTTTAATCTCTCACGTTTAACCAGATGGGAGATTAAAATTTATATTAACTTACAGTTAACAATGCTTAAGTATAATTAAACATATGTTCTACTGACCCATTTGCCATGTGCTGGTAATATACATTTCTGCTAAAATCAATTCCAAAAAAGTATATTTAAATACATAACTGTTAATTCCTGACTTAAGCTAAAAGTGAAAAGGAGGGCTATCTGCGCTATGTGTAAATGTTAAGTGTCCTGTGAGCTTGTATATTTGTTTTCGCGGTGGAGCTCAGAGAAGGGCAGCTGCGGTGGCGTTTTAAGACATAAAGAGTAGCCACAGCACACTTCAGAGTTCCGAAGACAGAGGAAGACACTTACAGTGCTGTACTGGAATCACACAGCCACTAAAATATTATTGTATGCTATTTCTGATATATATTGGCCCAGGAGATAGTATAAAATTTTAACTTTAAAAATAATCATCTTTATATATTTGTTTCTTAATACCTGGAGGGAAAAGTAATGGGAAAATAAAAAGAATCAATTATTGTTCTACAGGCCTCCTGGTGCAAGATGTCAAAACACAGAAAAGAAAATGTTTGACAAGACATAAAATATGATTTAAAATAAAATTTAGCTGAAAGGAAGAAAAATACCCAAACACATCTATAATATCGATTTCTCTTGAAGACAAAAAAGAAAAATCTGACATAAAAAAATCTCATGACAGACACAAAGTCCAGTTAAGTCGGTAAAAATATAATAGGTCAGAAAGGTTATTTATGCCCTAGAATGTTTACCAGTTAATGTGCAGAATATAGAAGTCAAGACTATTTCTGACCTTAATGAAAGGAGATTAGCAGCTTCCACAGTTATCGCTGAGATTGGGCGGGTTGAGGTCCATGGGTGTCACAATAATAATAAACTTCTTATTTAAAAGAAATAGGATCTAACGAGCCCATAAAGCTGAAGGCAGAAGGACTGCGGAAAGCATTTAGATGAAATTTAGCACTGCGGGTTTGACCTGCAAGGTCATTCACCCCACTCAGGCTGCTGATGAGGTCGCTAACCACTGTGCGCTGAATCTCCGCTCTCTGTATGATTCATCATGAGGCGCAAGAGAGACAAACCACAATGAGACACAAGTAAAAGAAGAGGAGAGGTGATAAGACACCACATGAGGACGCACATCTGATGATGTGCAAAAAAAGTTAGCAGATTCAGCAAAGAAAGCTTTATTCCTACTAAATTTTTAACTTGAGGAGAGCAATTTATGCCGCTTTTACAAAGGAGGAGTAAGAAAGTGTGACCAAAAGAGAATGACTTGGTTCAATAATGATGATAGGGTAAACTGAAATAGTAAAAATAATGTTTATGATAGTGTTGAAAATTATAAGCTTGAAAGTCTTGGTGGACAGGTCATTTCTCTTATTGTTCTTATGGTATAATTGTTTTTTACTAAATGGTTCTCTCTTATTAACCAGTAACTGGAAAAAGTCGTATTCTATGTAGAAAAAGCTAAAATATAGCAGAAAACCAGAGTCCTGATATTAGCATGTATACTGGGTTGAACGGTCTCTTTCTAAAACTCATGTTTACCCAGAAACTATGACTATAACTTGATTTGGAAAGAGGGTCTTTGCAGATATAATCAAATTAAGATGAGGTCATGCTGGATGAGGGTGGACTCTAAATCCACGGACAGGTGGCCTTGTAAGGCAAGATGCAGACACACACAGGGAAGAAGGCCATGTGAGGATGGAGGCAGAAATCGGAGTGATGCAGCTCCTAGCCAAGAAGCACCAGGGACTGCTGCCAACCACTGGAACACAGGAAGAGTCAAGGATGGATTCTCCCATGGAGCCCTGGGAGAGAGCCTGGTCCTGCCGACACCTTACCTTCAGACTCTAACCTCTCCAGCTGTGAGAGAATGAATTTCTGTTGTTTTTAAGCCACTCAGTCTGTGGTACTTTGTTATATCAGCACTAGGAAATGATTACAGCATGCTAAATAAAAGTAATTTACTTGTTTTATTACACAAATATTTACTGAGTGCCTACCACTCCAGGCACACTTATGAGTTGCTGGGGTTACACTTTCTATATGCTCTCTCAGACATCATTGTCAACACTGGCTGTACAACTATGACACTAAAGGCAAATATTTAATCAACAGTCTAAAATAATTTGAAACTCTAAAATCCTGAGACATAAACTCAGCTACTTTAAAAAATATTTTAGTCATAAAAAATGAGAAATTCTTTAAATTAAGCAGTATTTATTACCTTTCATCTTGATGAAATTTTACTTACATATATGAAAAAGAAAATATCAAAAGAGCATCCCAAAGCTCCTTTTATATTTAAAATTGGGTTTAAATTATAAACGATCTATTTATTCTATTTTTGTTCTATCTATATACATTTCTGAGGAACATATTTAAAATGATTTTTGACATGTTTCTTACTCTTTTCAAAGGTTAATATAAAATTTAAGTTTAGAAGGGGTATAGCTGAGATGACAAAGTAGTAAATTCAATACATTAGCTAATTTAAGGAACACATTACTAATCTCTTAGTCACAATTTAACTTTTTATTAGCAAATGATAAAATCTAGAGATATCCCGAAAATCTTCAAAGAAAATTCCTCTTTTTCTTACTTAGAAAAAAACAGTCAATCATATACAGGCAGTTGTTGGATAAACTGAATCCTGCTATTATTTTCCCATAAACTCTAAAAATGACACTAAATCTCTTATTAATACTACATTGCAAACAAGCAGCTACAGTTAGGTCTTAGTTGATTTTTCTTAACGAATATGTCCCAACATTCATTGATCGTTTCAAGTATTTGAAAAGCACTTGATATTTACTGATTGATACAGAAAATCATATTTTCACTTAAGTATTTGTTTGAAATTTAGAAAGTAGGCTGCAATAAACAATCAAGAAAACAGAAAACAGGCCTATGAAACCCAATGTAATATCATTTTAATATAATTTCAAATAATGATATGAATATCTTATATCTCCTTGAAAGCTAAAAGGAATAGATTTTACTTTTCAATTTCGAAATTGAAACAGGCTGGCTTCAGGTACTCACACTGTAAAGGTCTCTTGTTTCTTCTTTCATTTTCGGGATCTCAAGGAGCAGAGCCCAGACTTCACCTCGGAGCTGGAGCGGGATCCCTTTGTAGATTCTCCTATGAAACTTATTAAAAGAAACATGAATTGAAGTTACAAAGACAAAAACTTAAACTAGTCCCTTAAATCAAACTAGTAGTTGTTACTCTTTTAGTTTCAAAGTATCCATGATAATTAATTGATACATTTTAACATGGCACATGTTGATCCTATCATTTCTGCTTTCAGATCCTAATGGGGGAGACATATACGCAGAACACAGAACGGGTAAAATAAACGAGAGAAAATGTTAAATATGCCTAGTACAATAGTATTTTCACATCATCACAAAAGTGTCCCTAAGTGGCATGAAAGCATAATCAGTGCTCTTTTTAAGTTGTAAACATATTCTCTGTTGAATAGTTAACTATTGCAGTTTTTTCCTTTTAATTCATATACCTAAAAGGCTCCAAATAGCAAAAGGTCGCCTTGTGCCAAAAGCATCTTCAGGAAGTGTCAAGAGTGCAACCTAACCCCTGCTCTCTTCCCCCCCCCACCCTCTCTCTGGGGCTTTCCAGACACAGCAAGCGCCTGCCTCATAATCTCTCTTAATTCCAGCCACTATCTGCTGTTGTCCTCATTCTCTCTTTCTCTCTCTCCTTCCTTCCCTCCCTCCTTCCCTCCCTCTCTTTCCACCTCCCTCTTTCCAATTCTTGATAGTTTGTTCAGAAAAACCTTCGTCTCTTTCTTAATGACACTGATCCTATCTGATCAAACAAAAACAGTGATAAATCTCCATCGAGAAGGAATACCATCACTTTTGAATGAAATTAGCCATAACACATTGGTATCATCAACTCTTTGGATGCCTGAACATATACTAAAGCTAAAGCTCTAAGGATCTTAAGACTCAATATACTTCTCCAGTTTCTTGTAACTATATCTTTTTCCTCGAGGCTAATTAATTACTCAAAATAACACACAAACCTATTATGGTCAATATAAAGTTTCAACAATAAAACTTCAAAACTTAAAAGTAGATGTCCAAACAGGAAAATGATTAAACAAATTATGGCAAAAACCTTAAGGAGTGAGGTAAAGATAAGTATACTAATTATCTTATGATCAAAATAATATATTTAAGTAGTATGGCTAAGAAGAATAGGATGCAAGTTCTAATAACTGAAAGGTTGGTAAGCTATGAACTAATAAGCAGAGCTTGATCTCCTACTCCTAGAGTGCTTAGATTTTTAAAAACGAAAACTTTAGTAATTCAGTCATGATGTAGCTTAAGACACTGTGTGGTTTAAAATGAGTGATGCTGCAGAGCAACTTTTATTGTGAAACTGTGGATACTGTGAAGATGATTCAATCAGATCATCACACACCTAATTTCAGTTTTGCTCTTTTGGTATGAACGTAATATGTCTCAAATATAAAATTTCAGCAGACAGTGATGAAATCATAGAAGTTTTAACTCAAGCAGTAGCTCTAACTGGAAGAATACAGAGAAAGACTTTGTGTAAACCAGACTCTGCCATTTGTAACATCTCCCACATACTAAACATTTACTACCATCACTTGCAAACTGGGTGTGATAAAAAAGCTAGTATTTTATTATCTTAAATTCTATATTTCACATCAAAATTATAATAAACTGTACTTTTTAAAGGAATATCGTCCTCTAAAAGTATCTTCAAATTATCTCTTAAATTACTAGAGTGAAGATGCTACACTGTCAGCAGCTGATATGAATATCAGAAAGTGTAGAAATTACTATAAATGTCAAAGCAAAATTTTAATAGTCAAGTAGAATATGATGACAGGCACACATTATTAATTTTGATTGACCTGACTCTCCATCAACCTGATATCTTTCAGTGGGTAAAACAAGAGCTCTGACATGTATCACTTGAAAAGACTTCTGACATTAATGCTTTCATTCAATTCTGCATTCAACAACTGTACATAAATTACTGTCCACTATTTATCCTAAAGTTGAATTTAGATTTAGAAAAAGCAAAAACCCCATCAAATAGCCATGACTAATTAGAAGAAATAATAGAGAAATTGCAGGTAGAAATAAGAAATTTATGGCCCAGTGCTGTTCCAGGGCCAAAGTGGAAAATCAGGCAGGTACAGCAAAGGCTGAAAAAGGAACATGGATATCGTCACTACCATCCCCAACACTAACAATTAAAAACAACCTTCACTGAGCATTTACTACGCACAGAAAACAGTTTCAAGGTACTAATAGGTATTTATCTTGTTTAATCATATTGACAACTCTATGAGATGTTATGCCAATTTTATAGACATGAGAAGTGAATCACAGAGGTAGAAGCACCTGTCAAAAGCCACACATAAGGTGTTACCAGTGAGTAAAAGATATTAATTTTACATTTTATAAAAAACAAAGACTATCTTTCCAAGATCATGATGCATATATTATCCATTGTTCTGTTCAATTGGACCTACTAAAATACATCTAACAAGAAAATATCAAGAAAATCCAAGAGCAGAAAGCATTAAAATAATAATAAAACTACCTAAAACTTAAAAGTAATATAAAAAGGATGAATCTGGAGAATTCAATCTGTCAGAGGTAATGAAATGAAACATGTATACAAAGGTACATATATAGAAGAAAAGAATTAAATTATGAGACCCTAAAATAAAAAGTTATGCTTATTATTTTTCAAATACTTGTACTGTTACATGGCAGGCTAACTTACTATAGTAACATCTTTCCTCAGAAATTTCCAGCTATCATATAAATTTTGGAAATTTGGTAGAACAAAGCAGGTATTATATTAAAGCACACAGTTATAATAAATTTAGTATTATCCAGAACAGTAGTCTAGTTTATATTTGTTAAGAATCTTTCAATGAACAAAGTAGTATGTCCTATTTTCTATGACTCGAGAAGCCAAGGTATAGAGAAGTGGCCGTTGCTTAGGTCATAGAATGCCATCTTCTTATTCCTGCTTTCTGCCACTCGCACTGCCTCCTAGAGATCACAGCTTTATCAAAGCAGCAGAATTTATCAGTAGAAGGTGATAACTAGTTGTCCCAACTCATAAACGAGTATCATTCATTCATTCATTCCCTCTAAAAAGAAACTTAGAAATGACTGCTTTGTAGCCAACACTGGGTACTGTGGTCACAAACATGGAAAGCTCTGCGGTCTCATAGCATGGGCTGGGCGGGGGCAGGGGTGGGGGGAAGGGGCAGATACGCACATAAGCAGATAACTACAGCGTGAATAGATACCCTTCATGATAAATGAAGTCACACTAACTGCTACCGTGATGGGTGAAGCCCTGATGGAGACAAGACACCGCAGAGGTGGGCCAGGGTAGTAAAAGGAAAATGACAGGCACTGCACTGTCTGGATCTCAGAGTGACATCAAGGGACAGTTAGGTTCCAAGACGGAACCAGAAAAGTTTAGGCATAAAGGTGTCGGGGATAAGGGCGGTGAATCCGCTCTGGTGGTCACTTTTTGTTGGTCCAACACAGAGACCCTCATCCTATGATAGATACTATGATAGTGGAAGGAAGAAGTGAATTCTGCAGGACAGAAACAATTTCTTTCTGAGAAGATGACAATGAACCGAATACTGAAGGACACACAGGATTCGCCAGGAAGGGTAAACAAAGGCAGGGGATGAGGGTGAAGATAATGATGAACCAAACAGTAATAACAATGTTAATAACAACAATTATGTTAACATTTTCTAATTATAGGAACCCACAGATCTGTTTCTAGATCAATTTATTCCTTGTAATATTATTACGTTCCTAAAAAGGTAGGTGCTATTATCAACATTCCATTTCCTGGACGAGAAAATCAAGATGCAGAAAGGTTAAGTCACTAGCTCAAAGCCTACAACTAATAAACTGTGGAAGACGAGAAATTCAGTTAGTCAGACTTCAAAGACCCTGGTCTTAACACCCATGATATAGAACTATTATATGTTGGATTTTAACAATGTTTTAATATTCCAATTTGAAGAGTATCACCTTTAAAATTCTGTTACAATTGTATGAATATGATATGTAAAATCTTTAAGAAAAAATTACAAAGGTTGCCTGAAATCTATTTTTATTTCCAGTATCTTTGTTCACTTGCCAATGGTATCAGCAGTCTATTTCAGTCACACAGACACATTTAAAAATCCATCAACTAAAAGAAAGAAGAATTCCATTAACTGACCTAATGCTTTCAATACCTCTTTCCAACCCGAGTGATTCTGAAACGGTGGTAAGTGTGCCAGTCCACATCATCACGCCTGCCAGCGAGCTAACTTGTCGGCCCAGTGAGTCCGGCTCAGTTCTGTGGACTTTCACAACGCCAGGGCACACCGTGAAACGCAAGTTCACTCTGCATTGCTGATGCTCCTGACTGCCTCCCCATTTTCTTTAAGCATCCCTGGTCCACTGGCTCCTTCATCTCTGCCTCCAAATAGACATGAGACCCCCAAGTTGGATCTAAAAAAGTTTTAAAACATCCACAGGCCCTCCTGCCTCTTATAACTGCATTCTATTTCCTCTGGCCCTTTATTGACAAACACCAAAAGGGAAGGCTAGCGTAAAAGACGGTCCAGTGAATGAGCCCTGGAACCTAGACACAGGATCTCTCGCTTGTCACTAAGCTGTGTGACTTTTAAAATTTTATTTCTAAATGTGATGCCTCCATTTCCTGTCAGTAAAATAAAAAGTTAGCTAATATGAGTACATTAGTTATTTAACCAAAAAAGGTCCATTCAGTCATTTAACCAAGAAAAAAATGCATATCTGTAGTAGGTACTCTGCTGTGACACAGCTTAGGCACAATTACATCATGACTAGTTAAATCATACCCACTTAACAGAGATAACTTCATTTAATCAACTATGTTTTAAAAATGCGATACACTGTACATAGGGCAGTCACTGTGAGAACACAGACAAGACAACAGCCTTAATAGAAACTTTTTTTCAGTAAAGCTTGTATATTCTAAAAATCCAAATATTCTTTATGAGGGTTACATTTTTATTTCAAGATATTTCTAGAAATTTCTTTGTATTACTACTAAGTAAGTATGGAATCTGTGGAGAGAATGCTTATACCACCTCCTCTTAAGAGACAAGAAAAATACATGCTACTTTTTTACTTCAATGCAATTTAAAGCTAGGCAAGATTTGAAAGCAACAATTCTTTCGTGAGGTGCATTCTGTTTCACACCTAGCTGGAGCACCTATATCATCCAATAATTCTAGCATTATAGTTGTGGGAAAGTGCTTTAAAATTATACATCAAAGAAATGGCTCTGTTAAAACCTCTCTTGCTGGGAGCTACATTAGCCAGAGTCGCTGTGCAGAATAACACCGAGCAGAACGGCTCATTTCACAGAGACTCACATGCTATCACAGATCTGTGTACACTAGACAAGAACATAAAGCCATGGAACTCTACAAATATTTTATTAGTCTGAATGTGAGATGAAGTGTGGGTGCCATGCACTGAAACGTGCCCTGTAATTACCACCTGAGCGATCTTTCCACAGAGACAGAAGGTAAAGTGGTTGTCAACTGTAGGCCAGTCGGAGAGACAACGAATGTGAAACAAGAGCACGGGTGTGACTAATGTTCTGCTTTAAACTGATGCCTCTCTAAAACATCTTGACTTCCAATCTAACGCTAAAACACATGGATAATGAAATTCGCAAATAAAAAATGAACTCACTCCTGATGAAAATAAAATAAGAGTCTAGCAGACTTTAAATAAGGATACTTAGGATGCTCACGGAGAAAAGTGATGTTAGTCCTGTGACAGGCCCCGTGACAGAAAGATGTCCACGGTTAAATAAGTTCCATGCAATTTAATGCCCCTCTTAAAAATCCCTGCCACACGTTATATTATTAAAGACTCTCCAGAACCCTGTAGCGAAGAAACCTTGCTTACCTATTATTTGTTCTGGATTTCCCATTTGTATTTAAGCAGAGAGCCCTTTCCTGATGTAATAAAAAGCAACATTTACTGACTGACTACTAAGGGTCAGGCACTATTCTATGTGTTTTACATGAATTAACATTTAATCCTCAGAACAACCCTGGGGGGTAGCTGCTATTACTATCCCTATTTTACTGATGAGCAAACTAAGCCAGAAAAAAGGTAAAATACCTTCCCCCAGGTCACACATCTAGTAAAGTGGCAGAGTGAGGGACTGAACCCAGGACAGTCGATCCAGCGTCAGTTGTTTAGCCATGAGGCTAAATATGTAATAACACTAGAATTTAAGGAACTGGTTTCTTTCCCTATAATTCTTATTGGCAAAAGCTGACATACAATTTATATGTAAAAGAGAAAAAAATATTACACAAAAAAGTGTGAGGAAATAGAAATCCTACCAGTTAACCCAGTTGTGTTTTGCTGTAGAATTATGAGAAATTAAAATATTTTTATTGTCCAACTTTCCTTCAAAAAACGATGGCAGCAGCCAACACTTGCTGAATGCTTATTATCCGCAAGGTTCATACTGAGCATTAGTCCATTTGCTCTTCCTCCCTCTGAAATGGGTATGATTATCCACATTTTAAAGATGAGGAAACTGAGGCTTAAATGTCAGTGGTTCTCAAAGTCTGTTCTATGAGGTCAAAGCTGTTCTCATAAGACTGCTAAGATCCTGGCTGCTTTTTCCACCATGTGGACTGCTGCACGGACAGCAGAAAAACAATGGCCGTGAAAACTGTGGCACTTGAGGCAAACCACGGCAGTGGCGGTGCTACGCGAGTGGTCCCTGCACTCTTCACGCACGGTCGGAAACACCAGTTTAAGATGAAGCAGGGGGTTCAGTTGTATAAACTCTCAGCTCTCAAATGCATGTCTTACTGACATGCCGAGTGACGGCAGGGGACACACGCACGGAGCGCTTTGCTGTGTGCCCAAGTACAATGCTGGCTTCGGAAAAAAGCATTTATGACATTGTCTGAATCATGATCTCAACCAGCCCCTTTTCATGGAACACCTTATCACTTGAAAGAATGACTGATTAACTATGGTTGTTTAGATAATGGGTGTTTAACATTTTCTCAAAAATAAATGAACTAAGACTGTCTCTTTAGGAAAAACTGATAGCATTGTCAAGAAAAAAATCAGAATTTTGGAAAACCTCCACAGTTCATGAACTTCACGAACTTCACAGTTAACCAATACTTGAAGACTTTTCTGATGAGATTGGTGGTGATATTAATACATGTGTATTTTTTTTTAATTGATTTAAAACTGAGCACAAACTCAAAGCAGAGCAAAAAGATTTAAGGGAAGGTTTGCTAGAAGCTTCTAGAAAAGGAGACTGTTCCTGCTTCAAGGAGCAGCGTGACACATGGAGATGAAGCCTGGAACTACTGCAACGATTTTGATCCCAAAGGGAAGCAAGCCAACCTCAAGATGAAGCTGACACTGCAGAAGGCAAAGAAGAGAGGCGGCAAGTTTGAAATTGAGTCGCAGGCAATGTAACTGAGCAGCTGAATTAAATCACTGCTGAAACCCATCCTACCTCTGGACCACTCAATACATCTCTTAATTTTTGAAACCAATTTAAACTGGACATTCTATTATAACACAAAGACTCCAAATTTGAGGCATTCCACTCATATAAAGTTTTTTTTTTTTTTTAAAGAGTATGAAAGTAATATAAAGAGAAACTTTTACTGGGAAAATCTACATTGAACTTGTATAGTTTCATTAGGAAGTAACATCACTTTTAATTACCTTTTCAGTGTTCTTGTATTTTTCCCATCCTTTTAGCATTTTCAACCATTTAGTAGTTCTTTCAATTTCCAGGTGCTTTTGCTAAAATAAAATTGAAATTCATTGTTAATGTTTGTTCATCAAGGCTTCATTATTTACAAATTACAAAAATATGTCAAAGAAAATGCTGCTAAAAAAAGGACTATGAAAAGGTTATGCTGTATGAGATAGCAGATATCCTATCTGACTTTTTAAAAGTTCAATAATTTTATTTTTGTATCAACAGCATTCCGTAGCTAAAGTTAAGATACACAGGGGCGCTCCACTGGGACAGGTAAAGAGAAAGGAATTGTTTAAATTTTCCAACACATTTAAACTAATCACTGAAATTTAAGCCGAAAGGAAATTTTTAAATATTTTGAAATGTCTTTTATGAAGCAATAAAAACACAACTTCAAAATTCCATTCTCTTTTTTCCACATTTTACTGAATTCTTTCATCTTAATGTTTTCAGTGACAGAGCTGGTTTTTTTTTTTTTAAAAGGAGAATTGGGTATTTATTGATTTGTGGAGTGATTAATATATAATTAGCACTATGCCACTGAAAAATCATACAAAAATAAGTAATGGTTGCTGCCCTAAAAATAAAGTTCACCATCTGCTAAGGAAAATCGACATGGAAACTATAGCATGGTGACACACGCTACGACATAGGAACGGACAGGGTCCTGGTGGAAGAAGTCAAATCCACTGAGGACGTCAGAGGACATGAGCCCCGTGGGAAGAACTGAAGATTTCTACCCAGTGCCATGTGGAAAAGAATATTCTAAGCAGCACAGGTAGATAGATAATTCAGCACTGTACAAGGTTATAAAAGACAGTATTAGGTGAGGCTGAAAACATATCTTGTATGTCACATTACCTCGGGACTTGGGCAAAGCTGGGGAAGGGGGAGGGCAGAACAGAAAATGCTCCCTCCTCACTTCTTTGGTTGCCAGGAGAGGGATATTGTCTTCTCAAGTCACTGGACCCGCTGTCCAATCTCTCACTCCCCTCTAAGCTGGGCGAGTGACTTACATGACTAGTATATTTAGAAAAAGAACTGGGCATACGGCCCTCGGTCCCTTTTCTTGGGAGCCCGACAACTCTCGGAAAGCACATTTGCACTCCATCCTTTCAGGCAAGAAAGAACACCCTGCTCAGCCTAGAAATCTGTGGTGACCTCTGCCCGTGCCCAGGTGAGTAAGTCTGTCTCCTTCCGGGGTTCACAGCAGGACGCCCACGGCTGCTGCCCGCCTAACCCACGTTCTCCCCTCACTACTCCGCTCCATCCAGGAAGGCTGGGATGTGCGCATTTCCCCATGCCCAGAACGGTCCTGGGCACAGGGGAGCCATCTCGTCAATGATTTCATTTTCATGAGAACAAAACCCAGCATAATTTGTTCTTATAAGTGTGCTGACATTCTGCTATTTGTTAATTCTCCTCAATCCTCACATCTTCTTTTCTGGAAGCCTCTGTAAGCGCAATAAGCATCCGAATAAAATGCAGTGGAAACAGAAGACAACACAGGAAAGAAAATTCTTCTGAAAATATATTTTATGCCCAAAATGTATACTCACTACAACCCTATGAAGTACGTACAGACATCCCTATTTTACAGATAAGGAAACAGAGGTAAAAAGGGATTAAGTGACTTGGCCAAATTCCCCTATCCAGTAAGTTCAAAGTTTGAAGAGGGGTTCAAAGCTTTAGGACCTACACTCTGAGCCCCTTATCTACTTGAGGCAAACACTTTTCTGGATGAAAGCAGTCGCTCCCTACTATCTTCAATCCAGCCTCAAACAGGCAGATGATATGCCCATCATCAGTATTTTTTAGATTTAAAAGAAAATCTCAAGGAAAACTCTGAATTTAGGAAAGGATTCCCACCAATAAGAATATTTTTACAGAATTTTCTTTTTAGGCATATCCTTAAAATTCTTTTTAATTACTTCTTAACTCTTAATAAAAATTTTGATTAGTTTTTCATAATAAATGATTGCTCATGAGAAAAAGATATTGTTATAGTTCCGATTTTTCAAAAGACTAAGCATATTCTTCAGCATAGTATTAGTGATAAAATGTTGCAGATGGTTCCAGAAATATGTTTAATTTTAAAACTCAGTAGGGCACTGAAATCTAATTAATGATCTTGCTAAAAGTGACTTCAGAGAAGGCCAAGCTATGAAAAATTAAGATTGATCTAAGTTGCAATTTGGTGGGGTTTTTTTTTTTTTTCAATTTTTCTGCACTTCCTTCCTTGCCTTCTTGAAAGCATAATCCTTTTCTCCACCAACAGGAAAAAATCAAATAAGTCAAGCCAACCCATGAGTATAACAATATACACTTTGCCATGAAGAGCCCTGCTGAGATCTAGTCTAGGTCTTGCTAGCTTTCACTTTTATGACTATGAATCATCAGTTAATCACTTTAAGAAGTACTTATTCTTTTTTGTAATGGCACACTTTGGTATTCTAATGCTTATCATATATATAAATTATTTTAAATGCTACAAATTCTCACATGCGAAGACAAAACACACACACACACAATTTTAAGAACCATTAATTATGCTGTTCTTTCCTCTATAGCAAAAACAAAAATGATACACCTTAGGAAAAACTCCCAGGCCACAGATTTTAAAAATGATCCATCAGTAGCTTAATAAGGTTTAAATGTTAACTCCATGATACCATCTGCTCATCTATATGAGACTTGAATGCATGTTAATGTCTTTTCCCCTGCCTTATGAATCTATTATAATTCATAATTCATAATTATAATTCATAATCCTATTATAAAATATACTTTATCACCAAACATGCTGCAGCTGACTATTTTAGAACTTATTCTAACACAAGAAGTAACTGAAAACACGTATGATGAATGTGAACTTAAATGCTCTAGAACAACAGGTTAAGGGACATCGTCTTGCCATGGACTCAATAACGCCAACACAAACTAGAATACAACAGCCAAGTCAGAATTTCAAACTACAGTTTCAAAAACTCAACATATCCAAAACCATCTCCCTAACCATGCTGCTATTCTCCTTTTCTTCACTAATATAAACCAACAGCATCACCTACCACTGAGTCAATCTAACTTTCCATTGTTTTCAGTCTTCATTTTATCTTCCTTCCCATATTCAAAGTACTCTCTGCTGGTCCTATCCATGTCTCTTGTTTCCATCATGCCCTCGGCCCTAGTTTAGACAATCCTAATTCCTAGATAGAATTAGTAACTCTTATGAGTACCCCCAACTCTTCAATCCATCCTCCACATTGCTATCACAATTTTTAAAATGTATCCCAGTTAAAAATCCCTTAATGATGGCTACCCATTATCTACAAATAAAGTTCCAACTTCTATATGGATGGTCCTTCACAATATAGCCCTAACTCACCTTCCAGTTTCACCTCCTGCTACTTTTATGATTTTAGCCGCACTGAATTATTTGTCATTCCCAAAACACAGTGTATCTTCATGCCTCGTTGACCAATGTTTGCTATTCATCTGCCTGTGATGCTCTTCTTCACCATCGATTGGCAAAATCCTACGCATCTTCTGAAGACTCAGACAAATTTCAAAGAGAATTTCTAGAACTCTCCAAATGCCTTCATGCCCCAAGCAAAATTAACTGCTTGCTTAGCATTTTGTGGTGTTGACTAAGGACCCGGTTGTTCTGGGTTCAAATCTGAGTTTTACTGCTTCTTATTTGTTTCTTTTAGGGCAAGCTACTTAACCTTTCCGTATCTTTGTTTCCTTCTCTATAAAATGAGAATTATTATTTTCGTTACAGCATCTAACACCTACATTTCAGCTGGCTTAAATCATATTATTAATATTAAAGTAGGAACTCCTAGGTACAGGAACCATATCATATATTCCTCTTCTACTTTCATCACCTAAAACTGTGGTTGGTATATAAGAAAAGTTAAATAAACATTTTAAAGTTAAACATAATTTACATGAGTAAAGACAAGTAAACAACACTGTGAAGCCATTAATAGCATTCTGTGGTTCTGGAGGTAGAAAGAGTAAGAAGAATGAATATAAATGGACACACCAAAATCATAAATAGTTTTGATTGCAGTTCAATCATTACAATATTGAAGTAACCAGAAGTGAGTTATAATAGTATCTCTTATGTAGCGTAATGATAGAAATGATATCATTCCACCATGCTGTTAACACTGTTCAAAGTGCTGCCAAAGGCAGAACTACTGTTAGATGTCTATACAAAAATGATATAAAATAATGGTGTTGCCTTTCTACACTGACATCTTACTTCTCAATTATTATTCTGAAATATTTCAAATCCACAGAAAAGCTGGAAGAACAGTACACCATATACTTATATATACTTTAGCAAATCCACCAATTATTACATTTTGCCTAATTTCACCTATTTATATTGGGGTGGTTTCTGTTTTTACTTTGTGTGTTTTGGCTGATCTGTTAGAAAATCATAGACATCATGAAAATTTCATCTCCAAACCCACGAATAAAATCATATTATCATACACAATCAGAGTACCACTATCACACTGAAAAAACTTATAACTGGTTTATGACTACCTTGATTATTACCTAATAAACAGTCTATATCCCAAATTCCACATCTGCTGTAAAAGTGTCCTTCAGAGCTATTTGTCTTTGGGTTGGATGGGGAGACTTGGAATCTAATCACGGGTCAAGCACTGCGCCTACTGGCCTATCTCTTTACTTCCATTTGCTCTAGAACAGTCCTCTGGCCTTTTTCTGTCTTTCATGACACTGACATTTTTAAAGAGTCCAAGCCACACTATCTGGATCTGTTTGATCATTTCTCTTACATTTTGGCAGGAATATTACACAGGTGATGTTGTATCCTTCCCATGGCATCCCACCCAGAGACACATCATGTCGATCTTACCACTGTCAATGATGCAACATTTGATCCATTGGTTAAGTGGTATTTGTCCAATTTCTCCATTAACTAACAGAGAACTCCCTTTTTGTAACTAATAAGTAATCTGTGTGGCGCACTTTGAGACGATGTGGACACTCTTTTCCTTAACAAGTCTACTATCTTATCATCCACATCCCTGTCTGAATCTGTTCTGATTCTGATGATGGTAAAATTATGTATTTTTTTTTAATAATTCAATGATTCCTTCTATGTTATTAAGTAACATTTTTATATTAAAATGTTTTTCCTTTCTAGCTCCTCCTCACTTTTTAATATCACTATGGTACAAAGAATTATTCTATCAATGTCATAATATTATAATCCTTTATCATCATTCTTTCGGAAGCTAAAATTGTCCCAAATTTGGTGGAACTGCCTCTTATTTGGTTGAAGATCTCTCTCTTCAAGTGGATCCTTGAGACATACACTTTCTGGCACAAAATAATTCAGATTCACTTCACAATTTTTCTACATGGACCTTCACTAGCCATTTCTTTCAGAAACAGTGGCTCTTTTTCATGGGAGTGGTATTCAAGAACTAAGATCTGGGTACTAGATATGTGCATCATTGCAATTTGTAAAATCATATGGTAGATCCTAGTATAAGAAAATTCTTTCCTGAGAAGGTCAGAACAACATATATCAAAAGAAAAATGACACAGAAGTCTTAATCTCTTTCCAATACTGCCTTTTCTGTCTCTCCATTACCTCCACTAACTACAAATTGGTACGTTGTTGTGTACTTTTCTTCCCAGGAGCTGTTTTCAGGAAAGGACTGATCTTCCGTTTGAAGTGTGCGATCTGATACATGATTGTTTTAAATTGCTGTCTCCTCTGAGTAAGGACTGGTCCCTCCTGTCGGGGCAAGGGAGTGTAAGGATTGAAACTGAGACCGATATCTTCTTTATTTCCTTTCAGCCTCAGTGAGGTGAGACTATATTTTTAACCCTGGAAGACTAGCACATACTTAACAACTGTCTAAAAGAGGATAAAGGGGTCACATAGATGGTGACAGGAGACTAAACTTTGGGTGATGAGCACACAATGCAATATACAGATGATATAATATAATGTTATACCCTTGAAACTTATATAATCTTACTAACCAATATCACTCCAATAAATTTAATTTAAAAAAAGAAAAAAAAAAGAACTGTTGATCACGCATAGTATTAACTTCTACCTGGTCCAAGGCTCTTCTCACTATTAACATGATTAATAATCACATAAAGGCTAACCATAAATAAAATGCATGATGGATATTAACTAGCCTTCTCCTCTAGAATAAGACATCTTAGAACTTTAAGTTCAAGTCTTCAGCTGCTTTTTTTTTGGTCTTTCCTGTTTGAGAGTTAGGATGTATGACCGAGGGGGAAGTTGACCAGAGCCACGCACACCTAGACCTCACCAGCAGAGGTCAGGATTGGACAAGAAGTACAAGAAGGAAAGCGTCCAGTTTTGACAAGCCTAACAATGAAAAAGTCTATCGGTCATACACTTTGAGTAAGATTTCCAACCACAGAAAATTAAAATATAGTTCTGAAAGATATAAATGGGCTCCAATGAGTTTGTAAGCCATGCAAAATATTGTGCCACATACAGGAATGGCTGAATCCATAAAAATTCATAGGTTTTTTTTTTTTTACATATCCTTTCCTCTTTATTAAAAACATCAATAAGCTGAAAGAAACGATATGATCCATTATTAATATTATTCTCTGCAGAGTAAACATAATAAGATATTTGTTATGTTTATTTGTTACAAATGCCTGTTTGGGGGAACCCATGACACTTTGCAAGTATCAACACTAATCCCCTTATAAGGGACTGCCTACTACTATCCTTGTTTGAAACAGAGAACTGCCTTATGCAAAATAACACACTGACAAACCTGGAATGACAGCCATGACTACCTGACTGCACATCAGTGCACAAGTCTTCCCAAATGACAGTAAGTGCATACTTCAAGTGTATGCTCTATAAATATTAATAAACACTTGTAGATTTCAGCAAGGCTATCATTCCATTGATTCTATTCAATGAAGTCATACATTAGTTTGACTTTAGTCGTTACTAGTTTCCTAGAAATGGCCAGAGTTTGGCAGTCACTGAAGAATACATAAACTCAAACCAGAAAAATTGGGGGAAATCTTGATAAACTAAAAAATTTCTAGCCTTATATTGTTTTGTATGTGTCTAAGGTCTCATTCTAATTTAAAGAAAACAAAACTGTAAAAGGCAGACCATGCAATATGAGTGCAGCTTATACATGATGGAATCTCAATCAGCAGCCTCAGAATCCTGCTCCTCTTCCAATAAAAGCCTGGCCAAGGAATATAAAATTATGTCTCATGTTAAACCATTAAGGTGTATGTAGGTCACTTTTTAATGACTTCCTATTATATTAAACTCTTTAAACAACCAATTAACTATAAGCTTGATTGCACTATGTAGCAGACCTTTTATTGCACAGGCAAATATCTTTTAAAAAGAAATAAAAAAATTTGTTAGCATCCCTCTACTAGCATTTCTCCTATATTTCTTCTTCATTGCCACATTTCTTGAATCCTCTATACCACACTGGTTCCCAGATGGTTGGATTTTCTGGACAATGGAGAGAGAAGTCAATATTGAGTTGCTAGATTTATATTTTGCCAAATATGGATAACTTTTGTTATACCTTACAACTCTTCTCAGATTTCTCAAACAAAGGACATTTAATGCTCAAAAGGACAATCTCTGCCAGTCTTTAAATCAACATATTTAGTTCTAATGCACTCATTACATCTATTTGGTCATTGATTCAACCACCATTTAGTTAGTGCACACATACTAAGACCTTAGACACACACATACTATAACTGCTCGAGGTTCTGGGGATACAGCAGTGAACAAAGCAGGTAAAACCCCCTCATAGATATTACATCCTAGCGAGGAAATAGGCAAACAAACAAACAAAAATAAGTAAAATACCTAGTGTGAAATAATGTTAAGTGCTAAAGAGAACAATAAAGGAGGGAAAGGAGTAATTAATTAACCATAACCTCTCAGTCCCCACTTTTAGATATGCTGGCCAGAAAGGGTCTTTTTCTGAAGGTGACATGTCAGTAAATACATGAAGGAACTGAGATGTGTCACCATCAGGGGAAGAGCACAAGAAAGCAAGCAGCCAGGGTGCAGGCCCAGAAGAGGGAGTACGGCCGGCACGCCTGAGCAGCACTGCGGAGGCCAGTGCGTGAGCGAGAGGAGGCAGGAGATAAGATGAGAGAATTAACAGAAACCAGGTCACACAGGGCTTTGCAGGTCATTCTAAGGGCTCTCCCTCTTACTGTGGATCAGATGAGGCGCAGCCATAATGTTGCGATTAGGGAACAACATGATCTTACTTATTTTAACAGGATCACTCTGGCTCTTTTGGTGAACAGATAAGAGTGGCGGGGAGAAGGGGGGAGGGTCAATGGCAGAGCAGGGAGTTGGAGGCCATGGAAGGGAGGTTTCTGTGGACCAGGTGGCAGAAGCAGAGCTGGTGAGGCGTCATCGGATTCTGAATACACTTGGAAGGCAGAGTTCATAGGACTGCTGACGGAAGAAACATGGGGGATGAAAGAAAGAAGGTCAGGAGTAACTCAGAAGTTTTCGCGTATAATTGGAGACTATTTAGAGTGGACAACTAGAAGAGTGGCATTCCCATTTACTGAGATGGGGAAGTCTGTTAACAGAATGGATTTGAAGAGAGTAACAGAAACCTCAGTTTGAACATTTCTTAGACATCTAAGTGTATACATTAAGTCAGACATCTAAGTCTAGATATTGAATATATATACAAAAATACACAAGTCTGGGGTTTGGGGAGCCAAGTCAGCAACACGCAGCTGGCATTTAATGGCAAAAGGCTATGAGATTACCATGGAAGAAATATAGAGACGAAAGAGAAGTTCAAGGCCTGAGCCATGGGACACCCCAAAGCGTAGAGATCAAGGAGATGACAAAGAACATGCAGAGCAAACTGAGGATGAGCAGCCAGCGAGGAAAGAAGAGGAGGAGAGTATTGAGCTCTGAAGGCCAAGAATGGAGAAAGTGTAAGAACGAGACGGGAACCAACCAGGTCAAATGCTGCGAGCAGATCAAAGGGAAGACTGGGAATGGACGACCCAATGGAACAGCACAGAGGTGATCAGAGACCACGGAAGAATTGCAGGAAAGAAATGGAGAAGAGTATACAGGCACCTCTTTCACGAGTTAGGGCAGCAGAGCACGCTGGAAGGGATCCGGGCGGTGGCTGAGGTGGAAGTGGGGTCAAAGAAGATTGGTTTGCTTTTTGTCAAAATGGGAATAAGAATAGAGTTTACTCTGGGAATAGTCAAGTAGAAAGAAAAAGACTTCAGAAGAGAGAAGGACAACCCTGAACAAGCAGCATCTGCATGCACAGGAAGCAGCGCTTGGGCACAGGTGACGACAGGTGGGTAGATGCGGCTATGGAAGCCTGTGGAAGCTCTTCCCATTGCTTCTAAGACACAAGAACATTAGCTGAGGACGGAGGGGGAGGTGCTAGAGGTCAAGGAGAGAAGAAAAGGTTGCAGTGGTTAAAACGGGAGCAGACATTCATCGGGAGGGGTGGCAGGATTGCCACGCAGCGCTGACGCTCCTGAGGTTGTGGCTGTGAATTAAAGGTAAACCAGTGGGCATCACTGTGAGTCTCTTCCCAGTTGCACTTAGCCCTGCAGGGGCAGGCACTGCAGTGGCCGAAAGCTGGCTTTCACTAGGGCTGTAGATCAGCCCAGAAGAGGCAAGAGAGGCGAGGGGAGGTGTAGGTATATGCAAGTGACTGTGCCATTCCAGTTGGAGCTGGGAAGAGAGAAAAATGACGACATGAGTGTGCTGAGGGATAATAAAACAGTGGTGGTATCAGCGGGGTCCAAGGATTAGTGAAATCAGGGTACTGGACAAGAGAGAGAATGGTCAGAGAACGCAAACAAATCCTTATGCTCCCATTTCAAAGTGGACTGGTAGAAATTCATCAGAGGCAGAATTTAGCAAGTGCTCACCGTTATCATCACTTCCTTATCATTCATTCCTTAGCCATGGGAAGCTGCCGTCCCCACCACAGCACTCCCATCTCGTTTCACTAGAACTGTGCTCCCGAAAGCCACCAATAACTCCCACATATTGCCTCACTTGAGCTACCTCCGGTCCCTGAGCACAGCGAGCGTGCCCAAGGCAGAAACTACATCTTATTTGATCCTAATATTCTAGGCAGCACTTAGTCCAGCACTACGCAATAATGCAGCCACTAAAAGAAATTCTTTTGCCACAACATCAATGTTAGTGACACAGAGAAAACCAGGCATCTGAAAGAGACTTCAACTGCAGGCAGTACCCACAGGGGTCTGTATCCATGCAAAATGGCCATTTTGTTTACATCTCAAAGTTAGGCTACAGTTTTTTATCTTAAGAAAATTTGATTTTAGAAAGTTTCTAGAAGATTTTTTAAATTCCAGTTCTAATTTTATCTCTATTATCTGAAATTCAGCCTCCTTCCCCACCAAATATAAACAAACTGAGATAATCACAAGCAATAGCCTCCCTCTCATTCTATAATTCATTTTCAGTACAGAAAAAAAAAAACCACACAGAGAAGGGACAGGGGGAGATTCTGACCAACTTTAAACCCTTCAGCCCCCTGTTCTCATGCACACCCACCCGTGGGACCAGCTCCCCAGCCAACTATAATGCAGAGACGGAAAACGAGTTGCCACAAAAGGTGACAGGTTTACCATGTCTGACTTCTCCAGCATCCTTCTTGTAACCTGGTAACTATTGTGTGTGGGAAAGTTGATTACAACCTCATGGAACAGCTGTGTTCCAAAGAGCCGCCTCTCTAGAAGGGCACTTTATTAACCACAGGAGCAAGAGGATCACTTGTGAAGCTTTTACAGATCACCTGCCCAGGCTCCCCCCAGGAAGGCTGGTTCACAGACTGCAGTGGGTCCCCAGTGGCCAAGCTCTCTGGAAACCCCACCCTGGGAGCGCTCCTAGGTCGAGAACCACCTGTCCCGAATGCAGGCCTTCTCCCGAAGTGCTATCTATTAATTTCACTCCTTTCTTACAGTGACATCTTTAGAGTCAAATTCTAACAGTGACTTCCCCGTTTACATTTAACATGGCACTCAAAGTCATAAAGGCAGTGGGTTTCATTCTTCTGACAAACACAATTCGTCCGTAACTGTAAGTAAGTGCAGAGCTGGCCTTACCCGTTCCATAGCTGCATTATGATAGGGGAGTTCTTCCTCACTGCAGAGAAAAAAACAGGACATGTGAAGTACCTGAAATCACAGACAACTATGAAAACATTACAACTGATAACTGTAACCATTCATTTGTCATCACAAGAGTTACACAGTTTCTATTCCACCGAATTCAATACAAAACACTTAGCAATCTGTAACCACAATGTCCCCTACCTTCAAATCTCTAGACAGCACTATCTAATAATCTCTAGCCACATGTGACTATTTAATTTTAAATGTAGATTAAAATTAAACAAAATTTAAAAGTCAGTGACTCGGTCTCATTAGCCACAGTTCAAGTGTACGATAGTCAGGCAGACAGAGGCCACTGTGGCGAACAGTGCAGGCACAGGAAGAACATTCCCACCAAGGCACAGAGTTCTACTGGACAGCAATGCTCAGACCAGGAGACAGCAACCTTCATCTGTAAAGGTAAATCTTTACATAGTAGATATTTTAGGCTTTACGGACCATACATTCTTTTTCATACTCAACTCCAGTGTTGCATTGTGAAAGCAGACACAGACAAGATGAAAATCGAGTGTATTATTGTTCCCATAATATTTTTACATAAACAGATGCTGACATGGGTTTGGCCTGCAGGCCACCGTTTGCCAACCTCTATCGAAGACTATCACCTCCACTCTCCAGCTCCAACCATGGCCTATAATAAATGACTGTTTTTAAAAATCGGTGTAAGGAAATAAAACTGCTTCTGATAGATATATTAATTAAAAAGAAAACCTCAGTGTTTATTCTGTAAATACAGAAAGAATCATTTGTCAAAACTTCAATAGGGATGGTTTTTTAGGTGTACAATAAAATATTAAATATACTGTTCTGACACAGTAATTTTGTGATTCCTAATATAAAATATACTGAAATTCTTGTATTTACCGTCAGCAATGTAAAAACAATGTGCTATCCATAAATAAAGTTATGGGCTTCAAGATGCTATCTCAGTAGTATTGATGTTTTGGCCATGATATGTACGTATTCTTGAGAACCAATAAGACCACTTTCCAGAGTACAAGATGTTTGTATTCGAGAGTCCGGTATTTTCAAAGGCACTCGTCTGCTATTCTGAAGAGTCCTTAGGTGAGCCAGGAAGCTGCAGCAGCGGAACTGACAAAGTGTAAGAGCTGAGAGTGATCTCAGGTAGTCCAAACCCCTCATTTCATAGCACTTTCACTTAGTCACAGGCACTTAGTCTAATGCGGGTTTGTTTAGCATGATCTAACCCAGTGGGTTCAAAGTAAGATCAATGAGATCTTCAGATTGTACAGGAATATGTGAAGAAAAGGCTGAAACTCCAATTCTCAAAAAGACAAGAAATTTTGAGGATTAAATTTTAAAAAGCTTTTTTAACATACAGTGTCCACTCACTTTTATTCATGTGACACTGTGTTGTTGTTGTTGTTTATAGCTTTCAATATGCTATTAGTCTAAATTTCCCTAACTTACAGTCCTGATTACAAGGACCAATGATATATGACTGGTACAAGATATAAGTTCTGGTTTAAAGTGCACCTATCCGTTCTTCACTGACAGGCGGAAGAGGGCTTGTAGACACTGCTGGAGTGTACTTCCCGGGTGATGAGGTCAGCAGGGACAGCTGGAAGGAATGAGAACATTTGGCACCCTGTGTGCACAGCAAGAATGGCACTTCTGGGTGGGTGGTCTGTCCTGGGCAAGAGCAAACTTCTGTACAGCTGATTTGAGCTGATCCTGACACGTGTTTATTTGAACATTCCTAACTGCAAATGAAGTGCCATCTATGGCTGCCAACCACAGGACAAGTTCTTTGAAGCGGCTGGTTGCATTTCTTTGGTCTCCTATTTACTAAACAAGACTGACAGACCTACTCTAATTGTACCTAGTCTCGACCTTGAATCAGAATCCAGTTTTGCACTTGACTGTGGAATGATGCTGATCATCTGCTCAGGCCACACAGCCTGTGTTGGGCAGGTTCTGCAGAATGAACTGCTTTGTGAAATTCTGATGAGACAGAAGTGCACACAGCACGCTTCTCCACCTTAACCTTAAACCATGCTGTGCAAACCATGGGGGAGAGAGATGCCAGAATATGCATGCAACCAAGGTCAGGTTTAGGCGAAATCCAGGAGTAAACAAACTTGGTCTTGGTTTCCCTCAACCCCAATACTTTTTACATCATTTCCTTTTGCCCTGTTGCAACCCCACCAGGGTCTCGTTACCTACGCAGCCCCCATCATGAGCCCCCAAATAGTCATTGAGCTCCTTCTATCTAAGATGTTTTAATGTGCATTTATTTTAAAATTGAGACATAATTGACATATAACAATATATTAGTTTTAGGCATACAACATAAAGGTTTGATACATGCAAATATTGTAAAATGATTACATTAAGTGTAGTTAGCAGCCATCACCAAACATACTTAGGTATTTTTATTTTTTAACGCGTGATGAGAATTTTTAAGATCTACTCCCTCACAACTTTCAGACATATAAAACAGTACCGTGGACTCCAGTCAACACGCTATACATACATCCCAGGACTTATTATCTTACAACTGGAAGTTTGTACGTTTTGGCCACCTTTACCCATTTCCCTTACCCCTCACCTCCCACCTCTGGCACCCACCAATCTGTTTTCTGTATCTATGAGTTTGTTAATTTTTTTAAAGATGCCACATATAGGTGATAACAGACAGGATTTGTCTTTCTCTGACTTGTCACTTAGCATAATTCCATAAAGGTTCATCCATGTTGTCACAAATGGCAAGATTTCCTCTTTTTTATGGCTGAGTAATATTCCATTGAGTATATATGTGTGGACATATATGACTCTTCCTTTTCCATTCATCTGTCAGTTGACACTTAGGTTGTTTCCATGTCCTGGCTATTGTGAATAATGCTACAATGGACATAGGGCTAGAGATGATTTAATTTCTTTTCGATAAATACCCACAAGTGGAATTGCTGGGTCATACAGTAGTTCTATTTTTAATTTTCTGCAGAACCTCCATACTGTTTTCCATAGTGGCTACACCAATTTACACTTCCACAGCAGTGCACAAGGGTTCCCTTTTCTCCACATCCTCACCAACACTTATTATTTCTTGCCTTTTGATAAGAGGCATTCTAACTGGTATGAGGTGATAATTCACTGTAGCCTTGATTTGCATTTCTCTGATGATTAGTGATGGTTAGCACCTTTTCCTGTTGGCCACGTGGATGTCTTTCTTTGGGAAAACATCTATTTAGATCCTCAGCTCAATTTTTAATCAGATTCCTTTTCTTTTGCCATTATGTCTGTCTAAACTTAGATTCACTTGAGTAAAATTATCAGATGAGTAGAAAGAGTTCCCAAGCCCTTGCCATCAAAACAGATATTCTTTAAAAACAAAAACACCTTTACTCTAGTTTTCAAATATTTATACAGTCGTAGCAAACTATAATCAGCTAAATCTTATCAATACACACATTTTGATAAGTATTTGAAAATCTGAAGCTTGTTATTAAATTTATCTATATTTTTGGTACAACTTCTTTCTAATTTTTCTATTAATAACTTGTGACCTAAAAGCATGATCTATCATTATCCAAATACCAAGCATTCTTTGTTGAACAAACTAGCAGTGACTATTTTTGATAAAAATGTTTAAAATTCTCTAACTTCTCTAAAATAAGCTCACTTTCTCCATTCTCCAGCTGTCACTCCGTCACAGGCAAACCAACTGGGGCGAACTCCCCGGTTCCGAGTACTGACAAAGACATTCTTGTTCCAGCATCGAGCCAAGCTGGTTTGGCAACAGTTTTCATATTTATTGTGAAATCTGTTATAAAACCAAGTTAGTCCTGTACTTCATTTGCTAATTACTGTCATCCTTCTTCACATATCATAACAAGCAATTTAACTTACTAAACCTATAATTAGGTATGAAGTCAGCAGCCCTCAGAGAAGGCTACAAAGTTAGTTTTTGCCATTGCATTGTATTGATATTGACACTGAAAAGCCAATGTCATCGGAGAACCAATTGAAATTGGAGAACCAAGCTGCAAAGAACTAAGATAGCAGAAAGAAATACTCTTTCATCAAGGTGTGTGACAGGGAGCAATATCTAAATGTCTGGGCCACGCGCCTTTCTTCCACCTCACACAAAACCCCAGTCTACAGTGACAAGTAATAAAAACCATCAGCAGCCACCTCTGGAAAAGAGAGTTTTACTGAAATAGGCATTGAAACAAAAATAATGACTCTGGTGAAATTTAATAAAACCTAACATTACGCTAAAATGCACGCCTATGCTTCACTGTTTTCATTTGTGCTGCCTGCCTTAGAACTGCAACATGGAGTAATAAAAAATCAGTGTGATAGTATGAGAACTGGTACCAATCGGCTTCGTTTTCAAAGCAGTGGAAAGCTCAGCTATGTGAGTAGATGTCAGTAGGCGTGATCATTTCGAACAGGACCCTTTCTCTTTAGGCATTCCTTTCCCCCCTTTAATTTTCTTCCTTGGCATTGTGAAGCCTTCTTCTGGGTTTTTCTTATTAAAAATATAAGAGAGCAGTAACAGGCAGGGTAATGCAGAAGCTCACAACACAGGCTATGCTGTAAGACTGCTAAGGTCCACGTGCCAGATCTGACACGTGCTGTCAGCACAACTGGGCAAGGTGCGTGACCTCTCTGCATTTTAGTTTCATCCAAAAAAAGAAAAAGGTAAAACGAGTACCTATGCCAAAGAGTTTTGAGAGGAGTAAGTAAATTAATCCGTGTAAAGAGCTCGGAACGGTGTCTGGGATACAGTAAGTGCTCAATAAATATTAACTAACGTTATGAAGATAAACTATTGATTGACTTTTCCCCCAACTAGTGCCAAATAGACCTTAGCAGAGAGGGTAAAAAACACACGTGAAATAACTCAGTGTAATTTTTAGACTGCCAAATACAGGCTAGGTTTTTGGGCCAGGACCTAGCTCAGATTGTTTCAGGCAACAGAAAAAGAGAATTCAGGTAATAGTTAGATCTTTTTGGAATAAACAGATTTTTCCATATATATTTTGTACTATATTAGCTATATTAGACTATTATATAATTAAAACATTTTATAGTAGTTCATTCCCATCAGAGACACTTGGGGAAGTCAAAATGAGCTAAGTAGTATTCTACCTTCTGAATTGAAATCTGGGATAGATCCCAGAAATCTATTTAAAAAAAAAAATTTCCAAGCTGACTTTAATGTGCAGGGAAGTTTGGGATGCACTGATCCTAACAGCGCTAAATGTTCAAATGCTAATTGCTAAGTGCTAATTGTCCTTCAAAACTTCACTCATATACCTCAGATGTGCACATTAACCCACACAAATGTGTAATCATTTCCTGCCACATTTGTGGCCAAGCATGATTTACTTAAAAAAAAAAAAAAAGTGGAAGTGGATGGTTAACTTAAGAAGAGTATTTTCATCATAGTTAAATACTGCTCTATTAGTCTGTTGAAGTCCAAAATTTTCTAATTATAACTACTCAGGAGTACATTTTGAGTATTCTAATGCCATTAAGTATAATAATGCCTCACATTTGTCCAGACCTTTATATAGGAGTCTATCATTTTATTTCTTTGAGTCTTCTACTACACTGTAAAGTATGCAGTTAATGATTTCTGTTTATAGACGAGGCATAAAATGGTTAACTGAGCCCCACAAAGCCACAGGAAGAGTACATATTCTCTAACTCCCAAACTATTTGTCCGTTTGCTTCTTTTATCTGATAAAAACAGGATACAACAAAATACTTACTAAATGGAAGAAAACTGAACAGAAAGAGGTAATAAGGTCTGAATGCTATCAGTTACTGCAATGAACTATACAAAAAAATTGTATTTTTTTCCTTCAAATGTAATCATGTGTCATAAAATAAAAATCTCTGGCCTTTTCCTATTTATAAGGCTGAAAAGGAATACATTTGAATGAAAAGTAAGTTAATCATCGAATTGTATGGAACCAAACAAGCTTTAGAGGTGAAGAGAAGTCTCCAGCCCAGGCGAGTCTGACCAAACAATGCCAGAACCAGACCAGGCAGATTCACATCATTTGCAGAGTGTTTTTAAGAGTCAAAATCCTTTCAAACACTTTGTAGTGGTCTCAGCTCATCATCTATAACAGACTCAGGATAAATGGAATTAATTTTGAGAAGCAATAACACGAATACATTCACAACTATAAGGAAGATCAACGGCATTTCTTTTCATTGCTCATTTTCAGGCTGCATAACACTAAGGTTATAATTGCTAATTATTTTTTAAATGCATTTGTGTAAAATGAAATGTTTTATAATTATTTTGGAAATATAAATTGTTATTCATTTCCATTTAATTCTGCTAAATTATTAATGCAACTCATTTATTGCACTTAATATTCTTACTAAAATACAACAAATACTAAAAATTGTATTCTTACAAAATAGTTTCATTTCAATCATAGAGGTTAAAAATGTCAGAAATTTAATAACAAAAAGTGTGTTGCAGGGCCAGTCTTGGAATCTTATTCACAGCAATGTTATTAAAAATAAAGAAAATCAATATAATAGGTGTCCACAGAAACATTATAATAAAAAAGTTAGTTTTCAATCGATGAAACTTACTGTAAAAAGCCAAATCTGTCCGTGACTTTGTAAACAAGGTAATCAGCATCTTCCCAAGGCTCAATCTCTGCACCTTCTCGTCCCTATAATAGGGGACAAGAAGGGTGTTATTGGGAATCTATAAAACTAAATAATTTTTTAAAATAAAAAGATACCCCAAAATTATTTTTTATGTTCTAACATAAAACATTTATAGAACATTTATTTGTTTTAGAGTCAATATAAAATCATATTAAAGTACATCATCTTTCTTCCATAAAGTTAGGATATAATTTCATCCAGTTCCAGTACAACCTCTGATAGGTTTTCTTTGCTGGAAATCTCTAGACTACAGATGATTCATGTAAAGCTTTATATCTTATAGTTTGTCACAATGGTATTTTCTTGGGATATTTTGCATCTTCAGTAAGATTTGGAAATGAGGCATGTTCACATTAATTAACTTTAAAAAACAACTATTTTTGCATATAATCACTATTTCCTAGTGTATGTCAACAACAGCTGACATGCAGCTAAGCCTTGATCAGATTTGGGTTCCTGTGAGAACCTGGGAAGGAGGGAGCAATGGAGAATAAGAAAACTACTCAGCAATGAACTGCTGAACTTTAAAGTTTTAGAGTGAACATGTTTTAGAAAAAAAGTATTTGTCTTTTCATCCAAACTTCTCAGAAGAATGGGCTATCAACTTTGTCTCTCTACATTTTTACTTTACAGCTACATGAGGTCTGACACAATCCTGCCAAGGTTGGAAATGATCTCCCATTGCCAAAACCAGGGGGCCCGCTTCAGCCCTTAACTAATGGATTTTTTTTTTCAGTGCACCTGTCGGTGTGGCTCACTCCCTATTCCTGAGTCTCAATGATGCCACCCCACTTCTTTTCCCTAACTCTTCTTCTGATGGCTTTTTCATGGTTGCCTTTAACTGTATGAGTGCCCAGAGCTCTGTCCTCAGTCACTGCTCTCCCACTCTATCATTGAGGCTAACCAGCACTATTGGTGCAGGAACCCCAAATGTCACTGTCTATACCAGCCACTCAAATTTCAGACTCAATACCCAATTGTCCTGTGGACCCCTCCATCTGAGTATGTTTTGAATAGTCTGCTCATGTGTTCTCCGCCGAGGAGGCTGTGTGAGCTTCTTGTGGGCATGGACTGATCTAATTCATGTCTGTAGTGTGCATCCCCAGGGCCTGGCACGACGCACAGCCTGGTCACTAAGTGTTAGCTTCATTAAAAAAAAGCACGCAAGCATGAATGAATGATAGCTCTATTGGTTTTAAACCAGTTAAGTGGTCTAATAAATTAATTAGGTTTTTCATGGACTACACTAAAACCTAATCACAATAATGGGAAACTGTCTCATGTTCCAAATTACCAACTTAATCATGAACCTTGAAACATAACAGGTGAGTTGCACACTGCCTGTATGCTCCCTGGAAGCAGGGCACAGTCCAAACAGCCTTCTGTAATTTTATGCTCCTGTTATTCTCACAAATAATCAAAAATAACACATATGAAATTACATGCAAGTGATATAAAATATGACATTTATAAATAACTGCTGAGACTCATCGCAGACTTCGAGAGGTAAGGCAATAATGAGACAAGTCAACCATTGACAATTGTGAATTCCTAGGGCATTGAAAACCAGGTTCCATAACTAATATAACGATAAAATGCTAATAGAGGTTATATATAGTGTATAAATTAACATTTTCAGATCCAGGTTAAATTTTCAATATCACATATGAATTATGAATAAAATGAGTATTTAATTCTACGTACTAACATATTAAAATATTTATTGAAAACCTAGTATGAGTCAGGAACCTTTTAGTTATTTAGGATTCAAGAGTAAATCAATAAAAGAAATTCTTACCCTCATAGAGTTTACATTCTAGGAGTGTGAGCAGTCAACAAAACAAAGTAATAGTATAATATATAGTTCGTAGACGTAATAAGTGCTATGGTGAAAAATTAGGAAGAGAAAGGGATACAGAGTGCAGGAGGTACAGGGAAGTATCAAACTGTGTTGTTAGAGATCTCACTAAGAAGGTATTATCTGGGTAAAGATCTGAAAGAGGTAAGGCAATGAGGCATGAGAATACCCAGGATATACGAGCTCTGGGAAGACGAAAAAGCCATTGCAAAGGCCCTGAGGCAGGAGCAAGCCTGATGTGTTGGAAAAACAGCAAGAGATTGGAGTGGCTAGAGCCGAGGGAAGGAGGGAGAGAAAATTTAGCGATGAAGTCAGAGAAAAAAGATGACTTCAATGGTCACATGAAGTAAATAAACTTCTTCTGTAATTTAAGCTCTCCAAAAAGCAAATCCATTTCTATTTATATGTTTTTTCCTAATAAAACTTAGTCAAAGAGTAAATATGAATACTTACTCTGTCATATTTAGCAACTATTTCAGCTCGCTCCTGGGCAAGTTTGAGTGCTACATCCTGGTCCGAATCTGTGGAGAGATCAAATTTAGATGAACTGTTATTTCAAGAATCATAAAGTTAATTAATTATAAAACTAAGATGAAACAAATACAAATAAGACAATAAATCCATACTGCCTAAAATGACAAACCAGCAAAATAAAACCTAAAAGGATGAATTAAGTATCTGTAAATACAACCTTGAAATATCAATATATCTGCCATTTCATTTTATTTACAATATCCAAAAGAAAGCTAATTTATTTACATACCATGAACTTAGAGAATATGATAAATCTAATCCCTCGAGAATCAACTTTGGATCAAATTTCACAGAAATGAGTATTAAAGGAAAAACTGAACTGGAAGCTCTAAGTTTTCAGATAAAATCCATCTGGGTAGAGGATAAGAAGGACATTCAAGAAGGCTTTTAAAAATGAAGGTAATCTGTCCACAAAATAAACTAGTGTGATATACTTTAGGAGTTAAAAAAAATTTATTTCTCTTACATGATGAAAAATAGTCATTTTTTCATTTAGCCTCTCAGGTCCCCCTTATCAACTGCCCCAAATACTACAATAATCTCCAGTTTTACAACCCCCCCCACACACACACTCCCCCTCACACACACCCTTCTTTCTTATTATTACCACCAGGCATCTTTCAAAAAAACAAATCTGACAACAAAAGTAGAGCTTGTAACATGAAACAGTAGGAATAAGATTACACATCCCAAGTACCATGAATAAAAACAGAAGACCAATGACAGACTGTGTAAATGGCATGTCTGATCGAGAAGCAAAAGGCAAGCATTCCACTAGAAAACTGGGTCAAGGACATGAGCAAGACATTCAGAGGAGTAACAACAGCAGCGACAACTATATTTGTGTATTTCTAAGTGCGCGGCAGGTAGTAAGAAACTGCCAAGCAGCAGATTCTATGTGAAGAACACTTTATATGCCTTATCACATTGAATTCTCGCCACAAGTCTCTGAGATAGGTATCGTATTAACCCTATGATACAGGTGAAAAAGATGGGGTTTAGAGATTTGAACCAACTTGTCTGAAGTCATAATGCCAGTTAACAGCAAAGCCAGATTCAAACCCAGGCAGTCTGGACTCCATAGCCCATAATTTTAACTATTACTTCATAAAAGTGATTACTAAAGACCAGAAAAAGGACTTCCAATCAAAGATGGCAGACAGAACACACATTCTGATATCCATTCCTCCTAGAACCTCACTAAAATAACAACAGAGGGGTCCTTTAAACCCTCTCCCCCAAAGGCTCAGCAAATGGTGATTCCTGAGGACACGGAAGGGTGAGAGTTGATTAAAGGCACCAGCTTCTTTAGAGTCGAAGGGGTGTGTGTAGCAGAGGTTGGGTGCATAGAAGAAAACCAAATCTTCACCCCTCAAAGCAGGAAACCAATTGATAATGCCTAATGCTGCAGAAGCAGGAAGTGGCAATAGAGGCCTGTTAGCTCACACCGGAAGTAAACGAAAAAGAATCAGCTGGGTGAGTAGGAAGCTCTTACTTCTATGGGGTGGGCAGAGAGGAGAAGGGGTATGGAAGTCAGCTATTTTTCAAAATAAGTTTTACAGACTGCTGAATCTTTAAACCAAGTATAGCTTTGTTAAAAATAAAATCTAAATTTAAAAGCCAAGACATGAAAAGGGGTGGAGGGAGGGTCAAACCCATTAGAAACTAAAGATACACAAGTTTTAAAATATCCCTTTGCACCTATCTCAGACTGACCAAAAAATGCAGTTATATTACTCAGCACTGACAACAGTGCAAGGAAATGTTCAGTACCTGATACTGAGGTACTATAAAATGTATAAAAATTTATAAATGCATAAAATCTTTCTAGAAACCAATTTGATAATATGTATCAAAACTTAAAAACAGACATATCCTTTGCCCCATAACTCTACCTCTAGAAATTTATGCCAATGAGATCATCAAACAAAGCACAAGGTTATTTATAATAGCAAAAAGAGCAAAATGGAAATTTGTAATTTTTAAAAGTTTATTTGGTAAAAAATGTTTATGTCACTGCTTTTCTCAGTCAAACTATAAAGTGTCAATAATGCTATCCTTTGGGGGAATGTGAATACATGATAGAATGGTTCGATAAAATAACAAAAATAGACCAGTTGTTCAGATTTTCCAGGGAACTCATACCATCAAAAAGCTGGGATAATAACATACATATTCATTTTCCTATGTTAGATGTATGAGCTTTTGTCAATTCCATTTTCCCTCTTCTGTTGCCCAGCTTTAAAATATATTCACATATCTACAAAAGGGTAGGGAAAGCAAGTCAATATAAATTAATATCCAGCTAGGAAACTTCACTATTTATTTTATTAAGTTCTATTTCCATTATCAAAACAGCTAAGCATGAATTTGTATGGTGATTAGGCCATATTCGATGATGAGTGTTTTCTTTAACGTATTTTATATCAGCCCTTTATCTCCGCTACCAGTTTTGGGAGTCTCAACTATATTTCCAACTTAACAACAAAATGTTTAAAAGTACAAAGGCAAGAAATGGAAATAGTATGGAGCTGGAAAGGGAAGATGCAAAGTAACCCAAGAAAACATCAATGTGACAAACTGCAAGATATAAAGCTTTACATGAATCATCTGTAGGCTAGAGATATCCAGAAAAAACCTAACTAACAGAGACCGTACTGGAATTAGATGAAATTGTATCCTAAATTTATGGAAGACAGATGAGGTACTTTACTATGATTGGAACAGTTGACTCTAAAATAAATAAATGTTCTATATCTTTAAATTACGTTAGGAATTCCTTATCCTTGTATTCTCTCATGGGGAGAAAATTTTGTAATATTAATGAATATATTCTAAAAAGAGAGTAAATTTAAAGTCAAACTAATTTTATAAAATATAGCCAAACTTGCTTCTTTGAAGAGACTAAATGTAAATGTCAATCTTTTCATCACTGAGTTTAGAGATGTTGTTCAATAAATAATCCAGGTTGTGAGACAATCAGCTTTAAAGTAAGAAGCAGTTATCTTTAAGCAGAATTCAGAATAGTTAAATTAAGTTTCAGAATGCCTGATCTCCAGCTGAGAACTTTGTTAAGAATTACACTCAAATACTCCCTTTGGTTTCATTCTGAGTGCTTATTTAGAAATTCCATTGCAAGAACAAAGAGTGTGCCCTAAAACATCGACCACAGGGCTACCAACAGCTGTCTTGTGTCCGTTTCAAGTGTGCAGAGTCCCAGACACCTATCAAACAAGGACAGCTGTGCTACTTAGTACTTACATCACATGTCATTATCAGATTTAAAAAACCTACTACATTATTCAAGCCAAATTAAATCAAATTATTTTTATTGACTTTACAGCCACTATCGCATGGTTTCAAAGTAAAAGAGGCTTATTTTAAGCAGTAAGGATAAAAAGACGTTTGGAATAAATAAACACCCTAGTACACAAGAAGATGATTCTAGACAAAAATTTATGGAAGACTATAGCATTTTAAGAAGTGTTTTAAAAACTAACAACTATCACATTTAAGAAGACCTCTAATTCCATTTAAACCCAAGAACTTTTAAAAACCAAGTATCCTTCTGAATTACATTTTTTAAAAGCAGGCATTGTAACTTATCCACTAAGTTAACCTCAAATTCTAATGAATGATTCATTTAGTTATTAAATTTCAAATTCCATCTAATAAAACAAAATTGATAGTAGACCATTTTTTCTAGAGTACATTTTTAAAGATGAATGTTAAATATATATAAATCGACCATTTCAGTTTAAAAAGTACGTTACCCTTTGTTAGACAGCCAGTCTGGCCTTGGGAATTAACAACAGCTTCAGTCCTCATACAGTAAATTTATCTATTCCAAGATTTCGTTATTATTTTAGAGTTCTCAAGCACACCAAGGGTGTCAGGTGGTAACTCACACATTCTGCAACAAACTGAAACAGAAAAGCGAGGGCAGCTCTACTTGAAACTGTGTGAAACTAGCACCAGAAAGAAGTTTGGGATGCATTCTAAGGGGAAGAAAAGAGCTTGCTGTGGTTACACAGACTACAGACATTCAAACAAAGATGATATTTGTTGAGGGTAAAAACATGTCTTTCATGCTACATCCCAAGTATGAACCACACCAGCCTACACCCAGCATTCCATCTCATAACAAACAGGGCTTTAAACAAGCGGCTTCAGAATACGCCTTAATCTTATACTTCAAACTTAGCCACGTTCTTATTACTTTTAATAAAACTTGTCATGGAGCAACAAAGAAAGTTTTTACTTAAAACATTAAACTAAAGCTAAGTAGAAATGTTCTTCTCCTCAAATATGGTTTGTATCTTAATAGAATCTTAATGATAATTTTTATTGTGAAAACTGCTATTGTTTCAGACACTATGCAAATATATGCTAAATTCTGGAAGGTTTTGGAAATTTTAACGCACCACATGTATACAAGTGAAACGAATGCTTTCTGTAACAATATGTACAGCTACTGTAGGATGGCACTGTGAAAATTTCTATCCCATTCAATTTATTCTTTCCCCCTTCCTTCATCGCTTTCTCCTTTCTTTGAAATAGGTCAGGACCTACAAGTTGGAAACCACTTTGCAAAAGTATCAGCCATGTTAGAGGCATGCTTATGAACATTAATTATGCTTAACTGGACACTAAGAAATTAAGTTCACGCCCAGCGTAAGCCAGTTCTAACAGTCAGTAGAAGCAAAAGGTCTCAGAAGCTTAGAAAAAGGGGAAAATGTCAAGTCACACACCAAAGAGTGAGAATCAGACTGGCATCAAGCTTCTTATTAGCTCAAAGATAATGAAGCACTATTTTCAAAGTTCTGAGAACAAAAATAATTAACTTAGAATTCTATACCAACCCAAACTATCAATTAGTCGTAAGGAAAAAATAAAAACATTTTTAGATAATAAAAGGTTAGTGACCCGAAGAATGACCCTCCCCCAAATATCCACATCCGAATCTCTGAAACCTTATATGGCACAAAGGATCTGCAGATGTAATTGAGAAAGGATCTTGATATGGAGAGATTATCCTGGACCATGTGGGTAGGCCCGATGTAATCGCCAGGTACTTTATAAAAATGAGACAATTAGGTCAAAGAAAGAAAGAGGAGATGGGATGACGGACAAAAGAGGTTGCAATGATGTAAGAAAGGAAGGCCTTCTGAGCCAAGAAAAGCAGGAGGCCCCTCCAGAAGTTAGAAAAGGCAAGGAAACGGGTTCTCCTCTCCTGGCTCCAAGCCCAGCTGACGCCCTGACTTTACCCCAGTGACAGTGATTTTAGACTTCTGGCCTCCAGAACTGTAAGAAAAATGTATGTAGTTTCAAGCCAGCAAGTTTGTGATAATTTGTTACAGCAGCAATAAGAAACTAAATACAAAGGTTCAAAGTGTATTGCCTTGCGATGTTTCTTTTAGAAAGAATTTGAGCATATATTACAGAAAAACAAAAGAATAACCAAAAGAATCGACAAAGATGCGCTAGTGTCCAAAGTCAGTCAGGCTCCACAGAGACTCTTCTCAGCTAGGCCTTGACCTTGGCCTCGCATCCTGTCTCCCGCCTGCCTAATCCAGTTGTAGCAAGAATCCTGCTAAGTCAGTTGAGCAAGAGTTCCCCACCCCGCACCTGTGATATCTGAGCACCATGGCCTGCCTTTACCAAGAATCCTGTTAAGTCAGTACAGCAAGAACCCCCCTACCCTTGATGTCTCCTCTCAGTAACTGTGCATCCACCAAATTCCTTACTCCACTTGTTGGCTAGGAATCCATCCCTACATGTCCTTATTGTATTTGGCAATAAGCCTGATCTCTTTTCCCTGTCACGATAGTATTAGTACCTACTGCAATAGTCTGGATAAAGACTTCTTTACTGTTTTAACAAGTGTCAGAATAATGTTTTCTTCAAAAAAAATCAAAAAGAGGGGCAGACACAGAATCCATGAAATCTCAGAAAGCTAAAATTAGACATTTCAAGATGCCAACTCTGCAGCTGCCTAGAGAGCAACCAGCTTACATAAGAATAGGAAATACAAGGTATCTTCAATAAGAAAACTGAGTCTAAGCAACAAATAAGACCATGGATATTATTAGCAACACAGTAAAAGCGTCCATATAGAAGACACCAAAAAGAGGGTTAGAGAACTATTAGAAATCTCAAAACCAGCAAAGCAGAGAGTGATAGAATTCAGTCAAATATGAAGGAATAGACAAAGAGGCATGGCTGTGAATTTGGCAGCATATGGGAAAAGTGAATTCATTTGACCTTGACACTTTCAGCATCAGGATTATATTTCCCTCCTACATACCTCATCATAATATTTGAGACTGAAATAAATGACACTGACAGTATAATGATTACGTAAAAATTTCACTGGCTTTTAATATTCATAATCAACAAAGTATCTCAAACTAAACTCTGATCTGCACACATACACACACCCCACTCCAAACCTAAGCCTCTTTCCTAGAAGCTGCCGCTGTTACCAACCAAAAATACTCTCCACACCATACGAGAATCTGCACGTATGTACGCACACACTCATATATCTAAACCCCCTTTGCTATTCAAAAACTAGACTCGTTCTATAAGTACTTGAACATCTTACTCTCTTTGCCTAACAGCAGACCTTAGAGACGATGTTTATCAACACCTACACATCCTCAGTAGTGTGCCAATAAAGGTTTAGCAACTGGTTCTTGAAGGGAAGAAGAAAGGCTGTGACAGACGTCTCTGGTTTGTGGCATCTGCCAATTTCCATGCTGCAATACTTCCACTATGGTGGCCAGTACCAAGCTACCCAGGTGATGTCACTGAACACAGGGTTCAGGCTGGCTCCAATGTACCAGTGCATCTACCACTCCCCTTTCACAGCTGTAAAGTTTCGTAATGCATTAACATAGTTTATTCGAGAAGTCCTCTCAGGAATCTGGGCTAGGATAAACTGAGAGAATCGATCTGTAATGAGAGTTAGATGAAACACCAGGAGGTAAAGGCAATGGTGACCAAAGGCAATGGTGACCAAAGGCAAGCTGAAAAAATGAGGAAGCAGGAACTGCCAGGCAGCTGACAAAAAGCAGCCGTTGCAGAGAGGAAAACAGTACCTGATACGCAGAGCAAAGCAGAGTCATCATCAGAGAGACCTTTTAGCCCAGAAAGAGCCAGCCCATCCCTGTAGCTGCTTCGTGCATCAGTTCTGGATGGCTTTCGTTTCCAGTTCATTGTACAGTATTCATATAGTAAACGCTTTTTTTCTGAAGTAATTTGAATAAGTCGCTCATGTCTATGATTTGAGTTCCTTAATTCCATCTCATCTTTCAATCAAGTGCCTAGGCAATGGATTACTTGCTCAGGATACCATGGACTAAGATACACCAAGAATAAAGATTTTTTTAATAGTAAAATCTTACTAGGCACCACTACTAAAAACTTGAGCATTTATTTTGCCATGCTCTGGATCCAGGCTGGAAGGAACGTTCAGAGGAAGAATAAGCAGAACTAAGCAGATCAACAGCAAAACACAACTAAAAACAAACTAAATAAAGGAAGGTACACAGGTCACAAGAGAACCTGAAATATCACTTATTTAAATTGGTCATTCTGTGCAAAATGAACTTAAATTTAGGCACCTAAAAGCTACATACACCTGTCCTCCCCCTGAGAAAACTGTTTCTGAAATAGCGTCCCAGGATACCAAGATAGCCTAAGCCGAAAGTCCCATCTGTGGCCCTGCCAGAAGAACTGATCCAGAATCCCCTGCCCCCTTTATTCCCTCCATGGGGGCTGAAGGTGGGTCTGTAATCCAATGCTTCTTTGCGCTCCAGCCCAGTCCCATTTCCATCTCTTATAACTCAGGTAATTCCATGTTAAATAAGCCTCATCAAAAAATGCATAACCTCAAAAAGCCATTTATCTCCTTCCTTCCCACCAACAGTGTAATAATCTTAGAAACATCATTTGGCTTCCTTTCCTCTTTCTCATGTTCACTTGGGAACAACACAACAACAAAAGATTCTGATCATAGCTGCAATTATAAAAACAGTATAAATAATCAAGATCAAGGAGACAGTCAAAGGCCGAAAGCTAAGCACATGAAAGAACTAATGCCATAAACCCAGAGTCCTCAGAAATGCCCAGATCTCCTCTTCAGCAGAGCCACACAAGTATCCGTGTACATCTTCATATTCCTCTGGTTTAATATATACATCATTTAATTTTTAAAAAGCTGTCGAAATAAACAACCTTAAATGCTCTTCAATTTTAGCTTTTATTTTAATTATCAGCAAAAATATGGTTTTACCTTTCCATTCAAAATATTCCATTACATCACTGTTAGCAGCATAACAACACTTTATATTATACTTTAAATTAATTGTTTTTAAATTTTCTATTAAATTTGCAGAACACATTTCTTCAAATTCTTACTTAGAAGCCCAACTTTTAAGCAAGGAGGGTGAGTGGGGTTGAGAAGAGATGTAGCAAAGTTTCCCTGACTTGATCTCCCACTCCCCCCACCCAAGGGACCCAGGACCTCTGCAGAACTGCCCTCGCTGCACAGACCAAGCAAGGACGTTGCACCCACCCGCCTTCTTTTAGTGAATTAGTAATCTACTGCTCAATTTATCTTCCAATCAATTTCACAATGGCCATCTCAACCTCCCTTTCACAGAGGCCCCCACAATTCTCCAGGTCCTCCTCTTCCTTTTACAAGTCAGAAGATTGACATTTCAAAACTGGTTGTTTTTATATACATATATATATATACATATATATATATATATGTATGTATATATATAAATATATATATATACATAGTCATATATATAAATATACATAGTCATATATATAAATATACATAGTCATATATATAATACATAAAAGCATATATTTTAAGACAGCTAAGAATAGATACGTATCTCTAATATTTTAAACATGGAGCACCCAACATCAGGTAGGTATTTTATATTTCTATAACTAACAAAGTATTTAAAATTACAGTTTTAACACCCATTCTTTGGCAGACTTCTATTACTTGCTTCTTAATTTCTAGAAAGATAAGAAACTAATGTTTAGTCCTAGAAACAATTATTGACAAGGATTCATTATAAGAGAGAAGGTAATTTTTTTCCTCAAATGCAATCAGGAATCATAGGCTGCTTCTAGGTGATCTGCCTTAGCGCTGCCCACTGCCGTAAAGGTAGAACTGGCCGCTGCATCGTTTGATCTACTGTATTTCCGCCTAGTACCCTTGATATTTTATTTAACATTTAGTACTACGTGTCTCTTCTGTTAAACTGCAATCTCCCTGACAAAAGACAGTACCTCTTCCATCCCAGTATCTCTACAATCTATCACAGTGCCTACCACGTGGTAACTGCTCACTAAATATTTCTTAAAAGGATAAAAAAATTACTCAAAATTCATTTGTTTTTAAATATATTTGTTTTTAAAATTAGATTTAAACTATTTTCCAAATGTCCCTTCATTGCAAAAAGTACACCTTTGTTAAAGATGCTTAGCTTTCTCATGTATTTTATTCTGTTTTTTAATTCTATTTTAAGGAGGCATTTAAGATTTTATTGAGTCTAAAATTCAGACATGAGAAGTCACAAGCTATTTCTAATTAGTACTTCTGATTATTTACTAATCCTACATATCCATTAAAGAATGGATGAATGAATGAATGGATGGATGGATGGACTGACGGATAGACGGATGGATGGACAGACATAATAGACAGAGATGAAGGGAATCAGAAGCACATTTGTCACATGTGCTCCCACCTGCTCTCTGCGCGTGCTTTCCCTTTATCTAGCTTCCTAAGCGACTCGCAGAACCTCACAGTCTCACTGTCCTTACTGGAAGGTCCTGTTCACTTGGTTGTGTGTGCTCCCATCATGCGGCAGAGCCACACGAAGGGACTTCGGCTGGAATGACAGTCCAGGGCTCTCTCCCCACTCCTCCCTCACTCCTCTCACGTGGGCAGAAAGACATCTGGAGTCGAGTCTGAAAGGGGCACCTGAGCAAGGCTGGCTGAGCTCGCACCTTTCCCTCTCGGCCACCTGTCCCTGAGTGCCTGGCCACCTGTCCCTGAGTGCCTGACCTCGGATCTGCTCTCGCCCGGGAAGGCACCTGTCCGGATCTGCTCTCGCCCGGGAAGGCACCTGTCCGGAGGAGAGGCCTGGGGTTGCTCAGCAGCGTTAGTCACCCAGCAGGTAAGTCGTTAAGTCAAGGCGGGCTAATGAGCCCTTTCGCTTCAGATCTAATAGCATGCCCTCCAATCAGCCAAGAGGGGCCATTTTGTTCTTCCTGTCAGTCTCCTGTGTATTCCTTTGCAAGGAGAATAACATCCCTGGTTCCCTAGAACTCCCGTCAGACTAGTACCTCCTACATTTATATATGAGATGACTCACTGAGAAAAAGGATGTGAAGTGATGTAATAGTATTTCAATACCATTACTTCTGATGAGAAACATAATTACTGGTTGTTGAATATAATTCCCACGTTTGGGGGCAGGGTTGAATGACAAAATTGCCAACAACAGATACTTAGAACCAAGACAAGCACATGAGTCACTTTACTCACTTAAACCCGCCCACAGTTGCTAGCAAACTAAAGATTATACCACGGCTGCATTTCCACCAGCATGATCATTTTAATGGATGACACAGACCGGCGTGTAAAACTCCTTGTTTGTGGATACTTCATAACCTGTCTAGTGAGAGCTTACTACACTGTGCTGGGCATTCACTAATAGTGATCTCACACAGGCCTCACAACAAACCACCTCGGTTTTATGACTCTCCCCAGTTTACATATGCGGAGCTGAGGTGTGGAGAGGTTAAGTCATCCGGGTCCCAGGGTGAGTAAGTGGCAGAACAGGACTGAAAGTCGGGCCATCTGACTTCAAAGCCCTGTTTCTAACCTCCAAGCTATTCTGCTGAAGTGCAAGTTGTGGATGTTTTTACATTTCTTCTCACTCCTGCCAGTCCTTTTATTTCTTTTCTTAGAAAAAAATCTGATTCCTGTGATTTCTTAACAGTTGTGTTTTCTGGATTCCAATGGCCTTCCAATCTTATCTCTAAATTGTCCATTATTTGTGCAAAATGGAGACCAATGATATTGTAAAAGATCCAAGAATTATTTATATGAAATGTTCTTTGTGACCATAAGCAACTGTACCACCTCTGCTGTGTTTTAAGTTGTTTTAGAAAAATAACAGGAAATAATTGAGAAACATTTTTTAAATGACAGAATAATTATCAAATGGATATTGATGTTAACTTTACTAAAATACTTTATGCTTTTACTAGATGCTAAATCAAATGCCTTCGTGATTAATCTCTACGATTATAGAAAGAATTCTGTTGAATCCATTTCATTTACTTAACTCTCACAACTCTTTCAGCTCACTCAGAAGTGTAAGCATGTACAGTTATATTCATCACAATAAAAGTTTGTGTTGAATTCAGCCCAAAGGAATGAAGAAATGAAGCAATTACAGCAAATTCTTGCAGGCCAGATATAAGACAAAGGTGATAGGGAGAAAATTCATAGACTGGCTCACCCTACTAGTAAATAACTAATTCCACAGATTATTTGGAAAACCTTATTATCAACCAAATAGTAACCTTTCTACTCTTTAAATCAAAAATGATACACAAATACCAACTTGTGCTTAAAACAGCATACAGAAACTAAAACCCAATATTACCTACAACAAGTATCACAAAGGAAGAACTGTATTAATACATAAAGTATGAGCTATGCAAGTATGATCTGGTCCTGGAACATCCGTAGCTTCAAATTGGAACAAAAGGCCATCAAAAGCCAGTAATTTATGACATAATAAATACAAGTGTTCATAACACACTGAAGCTGTCATCCATTCAATCATTAAAAAAAGCCTTCCTTAAGCTCCAGGCACAGCACCACATCATCCTCACAACATACAGCTGCATTCAACACACCTCATCTAATACATCCAAAGACCATTACAAGTATCTTACATGTGTATCTGTTTAATATATGTATTCTTCATATTCTATTAGTTACTGCTAATAATGTTGTATTGGGGTAACTTGTATAAGTAAGATTTACTTACATAATGAAAATCAAAAGTGCTACCCACGCACGGTAGTAATGACCTGGAGGCTAGATGAAGTAAGTACCGACTAGGAGGAGCTGGGCTCCAAAGGGCTCCTAAGTCACAGGAAGCATTTATTCTGCACAATCTCAATGTTTTAAGTATATTACTTCGTTTAATGTCCTCATATCAAAACTATGAGATAGTTATCATCATGTTCATTTAGTGTATGAGAAAACTGTTAGGTTAATTAACCTTGAAAAGATCACACAGCTTGGAAATTTGAAAGTGGCATCTGGGACAAGGCAATGTCTCCAGAACGCTCTTAATCACTCCACATGGCCTTTGAAAAATAAAATGGCAAGCAAATGAATAAAGGTTTATCAAGAATATCTGTCAACAGGGATCCTCAAAGTAGCATTAAATAAGGGCAAGAGGCCAAGGAAATGCCCTCCAGTCAACAGGAAGCCAAGGAGGTGTTTCTGAAATAGAATAGAGGCCAGAAAAGCAGTAGAGAAAATGAAGCCTCCGTAATAGCTCACATTTGTTGAGCTATTATTATACATCAGGCAATGTGCAAGGTATATGCATTGTCTCATTGAATATTCAAATAGCCCTATTATCATTTACATTTTACAGATAAGGAAAATGAAACTTAGAAGTCAAGCATCTAGTCCAAGGCTACATCAGAGTCAGAGCCTCCATTCAAACTCATATTCTGAAGGCTCTAAAGTCTGTCCTCCTGCCCACTATGCTACAAAAGTTCAGAGGGAAAGACAGAGAGAGAAATGTGCCCATATACCTTTAAATTAATAAGGTATAAGCTACCAAAAGCTAGTGCACAGTAACCAGGAAGTAGGTGAGTGCATTTCAGTGGGCCGAAACCCACGTGTGCTGACTGTGTTTCTGCAAGTGAATGCTCTACTCCAATAAAAAGAAAAACCTTCCTAGATCTGCAAATGTTGACTTCCCCAAATTACTCCTGTATATTTTCAGACACCCAAGTTTTCACGGTTTCACTCCAATAATACCATAAAGCTGCCAGAATTTCATAGATATAAAAAGACTTTTAATAGTATCTAATTATTATAACCAAGTAAGCAGATTTTTCCAAATGCTAAACTGGGAAGCTAAGTACTGTTTGCATTTACAACTTGAAACAATTAAGTGACCAATGCCAGACCCCAGGCAGGAAAGAGGGAGACATGGGCTGCCCACCTATGGATTGGAGTCTTTGACTTATAGTCTCCATGCAATGTCACCCAGCTCTACTGTCCTTTCTTTCAAATCTTTTCAGCCACATCTTTACTTTTTGTATACACGACACATCTGAGTAAAGATTCATTAACCCTAAAGTATAACAAGCTTTTAAAAACAATATTTCCAACACTGACACTGGCAGTTTGTAATATATAAATATTGTACGAAGACATAAGTATTTCCCTGACAAAGACATCTTAATGAAACAAAACAGATACTGCTCATAAAAGCTAAAGGAATAGGGAGTGAATTTATTATATCATTGCCTAGTTGGAGGCACAGTTGTTTCACAAAACAACCATTTACTATAATTATTGTGTCAATTCAATCTGAATATCATCTTGGAACACAAATGTGCATAATTTAAAGGAAGAGCAGAAACCTTCACAAACTCTTAACTCTTCACTTATACAAATACCAAAATACAAGTGAAACCATTTTCAATTTGAGTTAGAGAAAAATCAGCACTGTAGCACGCGAATTTTGCCATCTTTGATAAATAATTGTCTAGGACCAGGGAACAAACCCTCCTGACTTTGGGTAATGTGCTGGTTACCAGCAGGGTAAGTAATAAAGCTTCCTTAGCTTCAGACTGAGAAAACATCTGAAAAATAATTGTATAATGTGCCACAATTTTTGTGACCGTGTGTTTATTCAGCAGTGTTGTTGGGGGGCTGGCCACGTGCTCAGGACCCTGTAGTGGAAGGGGTGATCAGAGAGCCTACTCAAGGGACCCCAAATACCACAACCGGGAAGGGCTTCAAGAGAAGTACGTGCAGTGTGCTGTGAGAACATGATGGAGGGAGAAACCGACTCTGGTGACACAGTCCGGAAAGACCTGAACAGGGAGGTGACCTTTTATTTGACATCTCAGCTGTATGTGATAATGTGAAATATTTCCTTAGTCTTAAAACTCACTGCCTAAATGTATAACTTCCCTTCAGTTCTCCTACTGCCCTTGCTATTTTTTTTCTCCATATTCTGTGTTAATTCTTTTCCTTCTGTTTAGTCTTTAAATATAAGGCTCCCCAGGATTTGCTCTCTAGGAGCTGCCCTCATCTCATCTGTGGCATTTGAAAAATTTTAATGTTTCATCAGTTTCAACATTGGAGCAACTCCTAAAGGCCATGACACGGAACAATTGGTAATCTTCCTGAGGCACGAATTTGAGTCACGAATGATGCGTATGGAAGCCGGTCACCTGCCTAGTGAGAGAACACAGCTGCCCAGCCAGCGCCTATCAAGGTAGCTTTGTTTTCTCTACCTATTATCGCAAGCACATCAAATACCCTGGTGGGACTTAAACGAAACAAAGCAAAACGGAAAATTTAATAGCCTCAAAAAGAAAACCAGTAACATTCTCTAAGTATTCCTGAACTGACGGATTTGCAAAAGTAACACAACATGAACCCCCTAGATGTGCTCTAAACAGGTTTTAAATAGTGGATTTCACCAGAACTGGGCCATCTGAAGCCTAAAGTTGCTCCAATACCAAACAATAAAACAATACGTCATCAAATACTGTGGAAAACAAACAAAAAACAAAAACCCATGAACAAAGACTGGAAATAAATGCACCAAGTATTAACAAACATTTTAACTTCCAAGAGGAGGAAATATAAATAATTTTATTTTCTTCTTACACTTTCGTATTTTTTTCTGAATGATCAATAAAAGATACATATTACTTTTATCATAAAATATAATTTTAAATATATAAAGACAGATCACATTGATACCATAATTTAGAAAAATTTTTTTAATTTACAAACACATTTTAAGCTTTTTAATAAAATAGTGTGCTACCTGAGAAACAAACTTGCTTCCTGGTTTTCTTATAAGGTTGATAAAGAGAGTTATAAAACATTTTTTTTAATCATCTTAATAATTCTACCCTATTTCTATACATACCTAAAAGTTCCACTTGGAATACCTAGTAATCAGTCATATAAGTGAATGAAAGATTAATTAAGAATATAAAGATCAACTTTCTCTTGGAAAAATGAGATTTGAATCAAGTTTTCAGATATTCATTAATTCCAAAATTACTGGGCACCATATATTGCCACTGAATCTAGGTACTGTGATGTGAATACAAATACGGATAAAACATAGTTCCCCCAAAAGATTAGTCTCCTGGGGGAGACAGACACAAAAGAATCAACTATAAGTGTGATAGGTGATGTGTCCCTTAAAGAAGTCTTTTTAAAATACTACAGAGAAGCTAATAGAAATAAAGCTAACTCAGAAAAAGACTTCTACTGCAAGGCAACATCCGACCCATGCCTGAAAAAGAATGGTAGAAACACACCATTTGGACAGAGAGAGAAAGGTGTGATGTCTTAATGAAAAGCTAGGGTCCATAGCAACAGATACATTTATTTCAACAGCACCCATCTCAACAGTCATGTTGGGTAGGAAAGACGGGTCTTCAAACTTATGCCATTTCTCCTCCCCTTCTTTTTTCACGATATCCCACCTCCCACCACTGGAGCAGAAGGCGATGCTTTGGAGCAAAAGTTAAGTGTACAGAGGAAGATAGGAAAAAAAAAAAAAAACTCAGAGAATAGAAATTTGTGTGAGGCCATAAAGAAAGCAAAATGAATGGTAAAAATTTAACACCTCATGTTTTGATATTCCTAACATATCATCATTATCTGGGTTATTTAGAATTGAATGACTAAGATAATGGCAACTGTCAGCCTGTTTCTAATGATGCAAATTCTACTCAAGAATCTAAATTTAAAAATAAATCTAATTACATCCAAATATATATTCCTTCAATTTTACGAAACACATATATAATCTGCAATATATACATTATCTTCCCGAAATTGAATACACTTGAGAAAAATATCAGAGGTAGAATGTAGATTTCCAACAAAACTTACAAAATTAAAGTCAGAATTTAAAAAAAAAATCATCTTAAGTGCAACTGATACATGACTGAAGAGAAAAGTGCTGCCACTGGGTTCCAGGTGACATCTTGTCTGGAGATCCTGTAAAGTCACATATAGGTTTCTTTACAGTAATCTATAATTCCTATCCTCATCCCAATGCCTTGCCCTCAATTATCTGACCAAAAACTTACAAACAGATTTAACGAGATTCTAAATGAATTTTTTACACAGCAGTAAAACTCTTTTAAGACGTCATTACAGGGGAAGGAAGCCTGTTCCAGAATGCTGTACTTGATGAGTTATGCCAGTTTCCACATGAAATATCACCATACTCCAAGGAGACTGACTAGAAATAATAACATTTTACACAAAAGGCCTGCCATTCTTTTTACTGTGAAAAATTGTGAAAACATTTCTTAGAAAGCACTGTCTCCAATTCATAGAGTAAACCATCTGAAATTATAGAACGCATTTATAATAGCAACCCCAATTCCTCTTTTATAAGTAAATAAGCATGGCCAACTTCACAGTGCAGCAAAAAAAGATTGGAAACAACATAAATGTCCGCCAATTCAGCTATTAAGAATCATGAAGCAAAATTACGTACTGATTTGAATTAATTCCAAAATACAGTTTAAGTAGGGGGGGGAAAGCGAGGTTCAGAAAAGTCCTACAACATGGTTGGGAGTTAGGGATGCACGCAAATATACAAAGCTAACAGTGGTTGTCCTGGGGGCAGGGAGGAGGGATACAAACTAGGCCACTAAATAGAAAGGACACTTATTTTTCCCTGGATAACCTGCAGTACACCTTGATGTGTTTGCTATGTACATGTACCACCCAGTCAAAATAGAAAAAACATTTTAACAATTATAAAGATAATTAACGTTAGGAGAAAAATCCCTCCTCAGCAAAAGGTTGAAGGTATAATACTAGTCCAACATAGCTACTTCTGCAGAAGCAAACAAACGTTCCATTTCTTTCTATGTCCTTATTTTAGTCTCTATTGATACAATACATTAGGCAGGTCAAGAATAAGCCAAACTCAGCTTTCTCTGATAGAAAGCTTTCATCTTCCAGTTTTCTTCACTGCTCTAGAAGAAGGAAGGGGAGAGTATAAATTCAAAGAGATAGAAATTATAGCCAAGTGCATCATACTTCTCTCCTGTGACCAAAAGAAGACCAGTTAATACTTTGTCCTTCAGTGGGCCATGCAGGCAGTGGGGCCGTGATGGTGCAGAGAGGGGAGACTACGGACCTATATTTTACCCTCCTGATGAACAGAAAACCAGACCCACAGAAGCATACTCTTACCCGTGCAATCATTTGTAAAAGGGTCAGCACTTCACTGAGAACTACAAAAATTAAACAAAGAGTAATACAAATAATAAAGTCATTACATGTTATGCTACTAAGGGCTGGTTCAAATACTTTAAAAATAAGTATAGGCCAAATAACAAAATTTACAGGAGAATCTGCCCGAGCAGATCACAGTACAACTTTCCTGATCAATTCACTTATCGGATGAGATTTTTACTGCTGGCAAATTTGGGTTGCAATGAAATGGATTTCTCATGTGCAGTGTTTTTTAATTCCTTTAAGCTCATATATCAATACAGCACTGATCTTGCCAACATAGTTTTGCTAACAGCAGTCCTTTTCAAGAACATAACTTTAATCAACTTGCTGCCAAATAGATTACATAAAACTATCATTGTGAAGGGTAATTTACTTTAATTTACCATTTTTAATAGAGCCAATCTAATGGGGGTCTTTGGTTTCCAATAAAGCCATCAATGCGTTGACAATTTCACAAACTCACTATGTACGTGGTTCTTTGCAAGTACTGAGATCTAGACTGAGACATAATATCCGCCTTCAAGACGTTTACAACCTTGTCAACGAATAAAAGAACCCCTACCATAATAGATGTATTCCCCAGAAATGAGAAAAAGGCAAAAGTAACAATCCTCCTTGAAGCGCATCACACCATCTACAGACAACAACTGTGTTACTGTACAATGTGAACTCTTTCTAACATGACTACAAAGCATTTCATAAACTACAGAGGTTATTATCTGAAGGTAGAGCAGAATTTTAGTGAGATCATATCTGTTTCTTCCACATTATAAATGAGAGCCAACTGGGATTTTTTTGCGGGGGAGAGGCCTTCGGTTTGACTTACGTTCTGGAAATCTAAGCACATCTAGAAAACAGAAGCTCAAATGGCTTGGCAAGGGTACTGGAATGCCAAGAGAACTAAAGTTAATTGCCTATTTCCTTTTAAACACTACTGAGAACCATAAATCCTTAAGAAAATGTGATTATTTTTACATATAATATGCTTTAGAAAGGGCTTTCCTATTGATTTAGGGCTTTCTCCTATCTGGAATGTGTGTCTCTATATAAACACATGCAAATCCTAGTGGTCCCAAAATCTATAGTCAACCATGTCAGAACAGCCTGATAGATTCATTTAACCAATTAAATGAAATCAATCAATACTGTTTCACAAAATTATTCCATTTGCCAGTTGTTTAACTCCACTTCTGATTTTGTTTTTGTCCAATTCCAAAGAATTCTTAGTAACTACTCTACCACTTATTATTAATGTAAACCTGGGCAAGTTACAACCCACATGAGCTTTAGTCAAGGAAAAGGTTTTATCTATAAAAGAGAAATAATCATGGTAACAAAAGCATTAGCTAATACAGCCCACTATGTGTCAGTTGCTACTCTAAGCATACTATGATGTCCTAAGCATATACTCTCAAACATATGGTCACATGTAAACCCAAACAACCCTATGGCGTGATTACTATTATCACCACCAGATTACAAATGAGGAAAAGGAGGCATCAAGAGCCCAGATGGTCTGTAATCCAGAACCCATACTCTAAATCATTAAAATACAACTGTCTAAAAATAGTAAAACATTTCCTGCCCAACTTGTAGAATTCTTGTGACCATCACGTTTAATTAGGCTCATAAAATAATTTTAAAACTTTAAAGTACTAACTAAACATAAGGTATTTATTATTAATAAGGTCTTCTTAAGGACAAAAATGATCAAATTAACTGTGAGATATCTAAGGAGATATTAAAGTTTTTAAAAAGTTAAAGGTATTCAAAGAAAACTTAAAGTGTATGTAGCTCGAGCTCCCACAAATGATGACATTTCCTCTATAACATTAATAAGTGGTCACTTAATTTCACCTTTAATGACTCCAAGGCATGGAAATCTCACAAGTCTGCCCATTCTATCTTGAAATTATCTAATTATTATTAGAAATGTCTTCCTTTTAGTTCCAAACAAAATCGAGCTTTTCCATATGATAAACCTATAAATAAATTTCAATCACTGACATACTTGCATTTTCAACACATGACATATTATTAAAGTCCCCCTTGAAATCCAATACCCAAATTCAATACCATACCCAAGAGGTCTGCTGTGAGGAGAACACCGGCTCAATTACCTCCCTTAATCTGCAACCAAACCTTTCACTTTCCTTTTCTGTCTGGTAAGTCCATTTAATGGGCTCGTATTTAGCATATATTTAATTAAAATCTCTCAGTCCTCTCTTACGAACTGTCTCAACCTCAGTGTAGAACTCGGCATTTTATCATTTTTAATTAAAACATTTTTCATTTTGGTCCAGTATTCTAACCTGTAAAGATCTTTGTAAATCTTAATTTCATAACTTTACTCAAGCTATCTCTCCACTTTGTGCCCTCCCCTCCCTTCATCGATCCAATGATCACAGCTAAATTTCCATCCTAGCCACTGAAAATCCATTGAATAAGCTAAGACCCCAGGACACACTGGCAAAGACCTTCACTCTGACTAACATAATTAATTTAAATATGGCCTATCAATCAACTATAAAATCTTTACATGACCTATCACTTTTAGTCTATGGTAGCTTCATAGAAGACTTTATTGAATATCTTCCTAACATCCAAATAAAACATACTTCCTTGGGTTGTCTTTCAGTGACCAAAAAAAAAAAAAAAAAAAAAGGGAAGTTGCATTAGTTTGTTCTCATATCCAGAAAAGCTGCTAAAGATTGTTTCCTTTTAAACCCACTCATGCACTCCTATTTAATAAACAAAGCTATAATTCTGATGAGAACTGACATGAAGTTCAGTCGTTTCGAGTTACCAGAATCTATCCTTGCTCCTCTTTTGAGTCCAGTCTTCATGTACCTTCTACACCTTTTACTACCCTTAAAAACTAGGCACAATTATTTCAAAATAATCGAAGACTGTAACTCATCTAATCCTAAAGCCCTGAACTTAAAAGGTTTTATTATCTCCTAACCTACCTTGGGCTTCAATTACCTCTCATTTCTGTCCATTCCCTTTTCTGTTTTAAGATAATTCTGCTTAAAAAAAAAAAAAAAGGCAGACAGACGCAAAAGAGTCTGCAGCTTACCTGCTCTCCCTCACGTTTACATTACGTGAACAGCTCCTCAGGGTCCACACTGAGCTTCTTGAGATGTTTCTAACATGCTCTGCCCTGTCCGCAGATGTCAATTCATTTGTGCTTGATCTTTCCTGACATTTTTTTTTAAGTACCTACTACTTCTTCATTATTGGTTGCAAGCTTTTTTCCCCATCTTTCAGTCAAGCCCTTGAACTCAAAGCAGCTACTTCATGTTGTGTCAAATCCCTTATCTTTTTCTTTCTCATTAGAATCAGTAGCCACTATAAATTTTTCTTTTATTGATCCAGTTCTCCTTTTAGAGTCTGTAAATGTAAGTAAGCAAGCCTACCTTTACTCTAATCTTTTCCTAATTCGTTTTCCTAATTTGTATATCACTAGGTACAGAATTTTCTTCCGTAAAATTTTACAAATTCTTAAAAGTTATCTCACTTCTACATTACCTACAAACACTTCCTTATTAGTCTGAATTAGCCCTGAAAAGCAGTTCCCTTCATTGTTCTCACAACCTCCTAAAATACATACTTACCAGTAAGATTACAAGATAAATTTATATTTGCATAAGCTTTCTTGTCAGGATTAAATTCTTGGTGAAAGAAGATGATTACAAATGATAGCAAGATCTCATAGTATCAAAGGTGTCAAAATAATTCAATGGGGAAAAGTCTTTTCAACAAATGGTGTTGGAATAACTAGATACCCATATGGGAAAGAAATAATAATCTTTGGCCTTTACCTCACACAGTACATAAAACTTAAATCGAAATAAGTCATATATCAATATGTATAAGCAAAACATATGGAACTTCTAAAAGAAAACAGAAGAGAAAAATGTGACGAGTTAAGCAACTAAATACAAACTATAAAAGGAATGTTGACAAAAATTGATAGATCTCATCAAAAAATAGATGACAAAGTTAAGAAAACAAAATGCAAGCCACAAACTGGGAGAAAATATTTGTAAAACACATCTTTCAAAGGGCTTGTACCCAGAATCTACAAAGAACTCTTACAACTAAATACAATGACAAACAGCACATTTTTTTAATGGGAAAAGGATTTGAATAGACATTTCAAATATGAGAGATCTTCACAAAGAAGATCTACTAAAGGCCAATAAACATATAAAATGGTGTTCCATATCACTAGTCATCGTAGAAATGAAAATCAAAGTCACATTTAGATTTAACTAAGGCGAAAGTTAAAGAAGATTGACAATACCAAGTTTGACAAGGCTGTGGAGCATCTAGAACTCTCACATAGTACTAATGAGAAGAAAAACTGGTACAGCCACATTAGAAAACAGTAGAAGTATCTTATAAAGTTAAACATGAAGCTGACCATACCACCCGGTAACCCAACTCCTAGGTATCTACATATTCACAAAGAATTCTATGTGAATGTTCATACAAGCATTATTCATGATAGTGGAAGACTAGAAACAACCCAACTGTCCATAAATTTGTGAATGGATAAGCAAATTGTAGTTAATCCCTACTCTGGAACACTATGCAACAATACAAAGGAACAAATCACTAATACATGCAACAACATGAATAAAAAAAGTCAAACACAAAAGGGCTCATAATGTACAACCCCATTTATATGAAATTCTAGAACACACAAAATCTTAGTAACAGAGAGCAGATCAGTGGCTGCCTGAGGCTGGTGACCTGGGCAACACAAGAAAACAATAATTTTTAGGATTCTTGTTGGAACTTTTCTACATCGGGATATGGTGGTAGTTATGCAACATAATTATCAAAATTCATCAAGCTCTATGCTTCAAATGAATTCACTATATGTAAATAACATCTCAATAAATCTGGGGGAAAAAAACCCAAATGATTTCATCATTTTATATTTTTAACAATCGGTAATCACTCTGAATTTTATTTTTATTACACTAAAATTTCTTGCATCTGGAGAACTTCTACATTTATGACCCAACTTGCCACTTCTAGGCTTTTATAAAAATCAAATAACTGAATTTATGTGAACAGTATAAAAAATAATTTCCAACAAGCTCTGAGTGAAGGCCCAAAGGCCTCTCCAAACAGCACATGAGTTTAAATACACGGACTTTGTGGCATTTACTTTGGAAGCTATTTGCTTCTTTCAAGGTTTTAAGTGACAGCCCATAAAGTAACCTCTAAATAAAGTAAGGGATCATTATAATAATAACAATGACAACAACTAACATTAATCTTGTGCCATGAGCCAGGCATCACACAGATCATGAATGGCCATTTACCCCACTCTTCACCATATGCAAGCACTACTCCAACCACACAGGCCCTATTTAGTTCCTAACGACACTCGTGTGTGTGGGCGGGGGGGAGACACGTGCACGTGCGCATTCCAAGCTGTTCCATACACTTTGTTCCCTCTGCATGGAATTCTCCTCTCCACTTCACCACTCTTTCCACCTCAACCTAAGAGTTACCTCTTCAGGGAGATCTTCCTTCGCTGTTCTTTTTTTTTTTCTTTTTTTTTAACAGCATCTTGATATCTTCCTTCACAGAAAATAGCACAATTTTAAATTATTTTATCTGTTTACTTGTTTGTTTCCTGTCTTCTCCACTGAACCCACAAATCAGTCCGTGTCATTGTATTCACCACTGTAAACCAGTGACTCGTACAATGCCTGTCACATGATTAATGCTCAGTAAATGTATTAAATGACTAAATGGATGAACAAGAATTTTCTAATTTAATGCTAATCACCACCTTAGTGACACAAGTATCACTGTAGAGATGAGAAAACAGACTTAGTGAGGTTAATGTTGGCCTGGGATTACACCCCATTAAGTGGTGATGCCACAAATCAAACCCAGACCTCTCTGTCTACAAATCTTGTGCACGTAACTATGTGTTAACACCTCACTGAATCTACAGTGGATTGTTTAGGGCTATTCATCTAGTCTTAAGTCATTGGTCTTACCCTATTATAAACTCATAAAGGGCTATTCAAATTATTTCACTGAAATTTTGTTTGATCGAGTATGTTTTGAAATAATTGTGCCAGCTCAATTGTTAAGCAGAAATATGATCAGGCCTGATATTTACTGGAATAGGATTTAATTGGGTACAGCTAAATTTATTGTACATTCCTTAACAACAGATGCATATTTCCATTAAAGTAAATTAGGTAGTTATTTGTACATTCATTCTGTTAACAAGAGAACTTGTTGTCTCACTACTCTTGCATACTACCAACTCTCACTATACCATACTTCCTGCCAAGACTAAACAAAATGCCAGCCATCATAAGTAAAAGCTTTGAATATGCCTCGAGGCATGGTATATACACACCAATCAAGAAAAAAACAAAGGTTATATTGTAGTAAGTAAGACTTACTACAATAATTCTATTCATTTGGAAAAAAATTAAATCCAGAAAAAGAAAAGCAGAATGAAAGAGCTTTTGATTGACAGTGAACTTCAACAAGTGAGTTAGGATAATGAGTCATTCTTAAGTGCATACCTCAAAAATGTGAACAGATACTACCATAAATCCTAAGATGCTAATTATAATCTTTGTCAAAATAAGGAAATAATGATGCTTTATGTTGAATTCCTATTTTCAATGGGGCCATAAAATTTCGCCACATAAGTGAGAATTGTAAATGGCTTAAAAACCAGTCCCTGAAATACTGTCTAGGAATAAGGGCAGCTATAGGATGTATAAGGGTACCGCTGCGACCAAAGTTTTCGTAGTAAAGTTCTGTAATATCCTTTAGGGTGAGAAAAGGTAAAAAAATTATTTTATGTTGCTGTTACACCACATTATATAGAGAATTCACACCCATCATGAGGAAGCATGCCAATTAAACATATTCTTAATCTTAAGTAATGAGACATTTATTGTAAGAAATTCTTTCTTAATTCACCTATTTCTACCAATAGCACCACTGTGCTAGACCTTAAGTTTAAAAGCACAGTGTCATTTTTAACATTTTCTTTTTCTTTCACCCTTCTACATGTAATTTCTCACTAATTTCTGAATATTTTTTAATCATATCTTGTTTTTTCATTTTCTCCCTCCATCTGTCTACAATTTTATTCATGAAGTTATATTTATGGAGTGGAAAGAAAATATTGTTTCAAGACAGTGTACCGTCTACTGGGATCATTTGGTAGGTATGTCATAAGTAACTTGCCAATAATAACAACAACATTTGAATTCAAGTCTTTCTCTATAGTAGCATTCCTCTCACTAACTTGGATTTCCACATTTCCTTGTGTGGGAATTAAAGTGATGGCATCGGGCAAGTGTGGCACATAAAACAGATAAACTATCCATGAAACTATTCACTCAGGTGAATGTCACTTATTATATATGTCACAACCATATAAAAGGCTGAGAACTAATGACACAAAATATATTAATGTGAATGTATACTTATGTTAATTCACTGAATACTCATTTTATTAATTAGCATTAGATTTGCCTGGGTAGAACATTAAAAAAAATAATAATAACGGCAAGGTTAAAGCAAGAGAAGATACTGATTTCTTTCATGATGGCTAAGAAATCTAGATCTGACTCATCCAGGTCTGAAATGAGGACCCAAGAGTCAACAGAATTCCAGGCTCTTCAATCTTTCTTTTCCAGCATCTCTTTAAGACTTCCATCCTCAAAAGTCACTTCATGGTCTTCCAGCCATCACAACTGTATTACAGACAGCAAGACTGATGGAAGATGGTGGCAACAGTGAGGAGGAATGTGCAGGGGGAAAAGACTACCAATACTGCCAGCCCCAGCAAAAACTGCTAGGAGGCAGAAAACTCAACAGCTCCCAGAGCCTGCCAGGGCTGGGAAGACACACACTGGCATCTAAGGCACCTGAGACAGCCAGGGCCAGAGAGCCGAGATCCCACAGAGAAAGAAAGCAAAGAGAAGTCAGTTTAAAATTACAGCTGCTTGATTCCACAATACATCTGCCTATTAAGCAATATAGACTGAGGGAAGACAAGCAGAGAATAGCAATAGCAGTTAAAAACTAAATAGTTTCTTGCAGTCCTGGGAAGATAAAAAAATTGGAGTTCAAGACACACCAAGGAGTCAGAAAACTGGTAGGCACCCCACACTTTCAGCTGAGGTCCCTGAATAACTATACCCTAGGAGTAATGGAGAACTAGAAATAAACAAGACCCTATCAATATTAAAATAAAGATGTGCAAGAGCTCAAAGTTGCTCTGTCTCTTCTCTGCCTGCCTGCTGGCCTGCTAGTAGCTAAAAGTTTACTCAAAAACTCTATAAATTTTTCATATGTAATTGCTACCATTTAATAAAAATTACCAGGCATATGAAAAAATAGTGGCAAAATTTAAAAAAAGAAAACAGACCCACATGGTAAAACAGATATTGCAGCATCAGACACAGATTTCTTCTTTTAATTCTATAATTATTAAGTTTAGGAAAACTGATGATAAGATAGGGAATCTCACCAAAGATTTGGAATCTTTTTTTAAAAAGAATATGAAAATTCTAAGACTGAAAAATACAGTCACTGAAATTAAAAACTCAGCAGCCTTAATAGCAGATTAGACACGCGTAAAGAGAGGATTAATGATCTAGAAGACAAATCAGTAGAAAATATCTAGATTGAAAAAGAGAAAAAAGGATGGAAAATCCATGAAAGAGCATTGGAGACAGATGAGACATAAAGAAATGGTCTAACATATATGTAATTGGAGTCCCAGGAAGGGAAGATAGAGATAATGGTGCAGTTTTACAGCGCTAATAAGCAAGAATAATAGCTCATCAATTCAAAAGGCAAAATAAACCCCAATCAGGAAAAATACAAAGAAAAGATAACCTGGACACATCAGAGTAAAACTTTTGAAATCTAAAGACAAGAAAGAAATCTTAAAAGCAGCCTAAGAAAAAGTCAGATAACGTTCAAAAGAGCAGCAAGCAATAAGACTAATGGCAAATTTCTAAACAGAAATGATGAGAGTCAGAAGACGATAAATTAACACTTTTAAAGTACTAAGAGAAAATAACCAGCAACTTAGAATTTCAAACAATTTTTAAAACACCCTTCAAAATTGAATAAAAAACTAAAGACATTTCCAGGTTAACAATATCCGAGATATTGAATGGTAGGCATACACATATTGAAATAATAAAGGGAGGAGTCCTTCAAGCAGAAGAATAAGAGCCCTAGTAGAAGAACAGCATGAAGAAAGAAAAAATAATAATGGAAAAGGTAAATATATGAATATTAAATACATATCTTTTTATTTTTTACATGGGTCTTAAAATATATGTAGAATTAAAACACACATGAATAATATCAAAAAGCAGGTGGCACATAAACAGTGAAAGTATTTTAAGGTCCTTAGATTTTTCTGGGAAATGGGTAACAGCACTAATTTATTATATATTATAGTAAGTCAAGGATGAATAATGTAATCTAGGGTAACACTAAACAGTAGCAAAAGAATTTATAACTAACTAACTGGTGTGAGAATATTAGAAATTTGTCAAATAATCTAAAAAAAAATAGCAAGAAATGATAGAAAAATAATTCAAAACAGGTGAGAAGATATATATAAACAGAAAGTCTGATTTAGACCCAAACATGACAGTACTATCTGAAAACAGATTCAACACCCCAATTAAAAGGTAATATTTAAGATGTGTCTCTACATGTTTATACTTAAACATATGTTTAAGTATAAACATATGTTTAAGTATAAACATGTAGAGACACATCTTAAATATAAGAACAGAAAGTTTGAAACAAAAAGAATGGAAAAGATGTGTCATGCAAACACGAATCTAAAGAAGTTGTTATAGCTGTACTCAGATAAGGTAGACTTAGGTAAGAATTATTATTAGAGATAAAAAAAAAGTTTCATAGCAACAAAAGAATCAACATAAGGAAAACATAAGTATAAATCTAATAACATAGCTTCAAGATATATAAAGCAAAAACTGGCAGAATTGAAAGGGAAAATAGAGCAATTCACACTCGCACTGGGAGATCTGCATGTATAGAGGAGTCAGAGAGAGTCTTGGGTCTTTCTAGACCTCTCTTTAACAGCGAATCAATCACACTGAATATTTTTGAGCTTTTCAATCTGGCTTTCAATTTGAGGCATACTACCACCTGAGGACCTAATTTTTTTTATATTCCTTGCATGAAAGAAAAGTCCATTGATGACTCTTTCTGGGTCATAACTAGAGGATTTTAAAAGAATTCTAGAGCAACTCCATGTCCTCAAAAGAATTGTTAACAAATTAATAACAGCTAAAGCAAACAACTCATTATCAATTATGAATATCTTTAATTATAATTCAGATTAACTTTCCTGTATATTTTGTTTTCTTTCTATACTAAAGTCCCCGCATGCTAATTGTTTTCATGCTCACTCAGCTATTCATTCATGACTTCATTCAACACATTTGAGAGAAACTTGTAACCATCTGTTTATCAAAACTAAACAACTTCTTAGGAGTAGGAGGGATTAAGGAATAGTCACAAAAAAGGTCAACAAAGCCCAATACTACAAAGCCAATATATGATACCCAATATTTAGCAAGTGTAACTGAAATCTGTTAACATTTTTAGTACCTCTTTATAATATAACAATAGCAACAATAGATGGTAATGTCTACACATTTCTCTAAATATATTACACTTGGCACAAGATTTTAAAGTGGTGTGAATAACATTCTAATTCAAATTAGACTTATTATTGTAAAAGAAAATTTTAAATTGGATTATCTCCAATGTTAAATTGGAGTAATGGGGCTGAAAGTCTGACTAAAGTGGATTTAAAAGAAAGTGGAAGAAACTGAAGATAGTGAGTACAGACAACTCCTTGGAAAAGCTTTCCTGCAAAGGGGACCCCATAAATGTAATAGTGGCTGGCAAGGTGAGTAGAGTCAAGGGAAGTCATTTTTCCATTTGATGAGAGGAATAACAGCACATGGTGTGATGATGAGGATGATCCATTAGAGGAGGAAACAGATGGCACAGAGAAGTAATAGAGAGCTGAGTGAGCGATGTTTACGAGAGGATAAGAGGACAGAACTCAGGGCACAGGGAGAAGAGCCAGCATTACACAGGAGCAGAGAGAGTTCATGTGGAGCAGGAGCAGGAGCAGGAGCAGGACGTGTGCTCGTACATGTGAGGCTATGCAGGTAACTGACAGTGTTAGTCTGTTAACTCACTGAAGCAATTAGCTTCCAGTTTCTCAGTTGGAAAAAAAAAAGCAAGATAATCAGCAGAGAATTGGATATGGGGAAGAGATGTTGAAGGTTTGAGTAAAGGGGAGAAATTAATATAGTCCCATGAATGAAGTAGGGTAACATAGTACAACCTGTCAGGCAGCAGTAAAAGCCCACCTGAAATTCATGATCATGAATCTAAGAACAGCTAGTGCATTCTCCAGCCATATCCAGCTGCATATGTACAAACAAAGTGGGTGTAAAGTTGGCAAGAGCCTACTGGGAAGGGATGGGCCAGTTCAGCTCCCAGAGACTCTGAAGCCTTGGGCAATTCTCTGCCTCATCCTCTGCAATCCCCCAACTAAATTCCACTTGTACAGGTACAGGTACTAACACCCGTTACAGAGCAACGCCAGCGCAGGGAGCTGTCCCCCTTACTAACAGCGTTTCCTTGGATTCCCTCTCCTCTTCTGCCTTCAACTAGTTCTTCCATGAGTGATCACATCCATTTCCAAAATGATGAATCCTATATCTATGTCCCTCCCCTCCAGTCTTCTATGCTAAACTCATATCCGCTGCTTTCTGGATGTCTACACCTGGATATCTCTAGGTTAAATCCCAACGTGTCTAGAACAACCCTTGACAAGATGCCCCCAGTTGGAGGTTGTGGAATTTTAAATACTTCTCTGACCATTCCTCTCACAAACCCCAAAATCAAGGCACTCTGTACTTCTGCCCCAAACACATCAGCTATTTAACACCTCTACAGATTATCACATATAATTCACGTCACTAGCTTTATGTAAACTATGCCCACTTAATACTAATCCAGCTAAAAGTTACATCATACTGAAGTTTTATAAATATATATATATATACATATATATATATGTATATAAAGAACACAAACAGATTTACCTCTGCTACAAATACAGAGCAAAAACAGTTAATTTTTTCTGAGTGTTTTTGCCAAAGTTTAATTCAAAATATATCTACAATTAACATAGCTTATTTTGTTTACTATTAGTACATGTTTCATAATTGCCTATATGATATATTCAGACAAACTATTAACATTATTATTTTTTTAAAAATTTACTTCTAAAAAAATCATAAAAAAGCAATACAAGCTTGAACTCAAGCTAAGTTACAGACTTCTATAATCATGGTATATAATTTTCAAAATATTGGAAATAAGAGACTGCCAAATTCCCTGAGCTAAAGGTCCAAGTGTGATAAAGCAATGAAGGTAAGTTCCCTTGAGAAAATGAATGTGTGTGTGTGCACGTGTGTGTACCTAAGGTACAATATAGGCAGTATACACAGTATAACATAAAAACTAGTTTCAGGGAGTTTCTAAAAATTCTAAATAAATGTGCAAACGCTTTAGGCAATATTTATGGACCCAAATAATAATTTCTACTTATTACCTTGAAGACTTATGTTCAGGAAAATTAGAATTTCAAACATATTATAAAAATAAGGACATAACTCAGTCATTTTTTGAATACAAAAAAAAACAGCAATTTCACGATCAATTTTCAAACCACTCAGTAATTCAATACCCCAAGTGTACACATGATGCATCTCAAGCACCATAGTAATAAGACTTTCTACAGCTTAAGAGTTACAATCACTTTAGGAAGTACAAAGTCTCATTCTGGCCTCATTGTTACAATTTAACATTTATGAAGTTCCAAACATGCATGTCATCTAAGGAACATTATACTATAACAATATATGGAAAAACAATATATTAAGCCCAAACCTATTTCCCTTTCTTAAATAATCTCAAAGCACAACCTAAGCCTTGATCAACATCTTATAAACACAAATGGTTGTACACTGACTCTGGAGAGACATAACTGCTTTCAGCTAGGTGGGGAGGAGGCCCCAACTCATTGCAATGGCACATCAGTCTTGGTAATGAACTAGCCCGACCACTTGTCAGCAATTTGATCTTAACCTCACTCAGCCTCATTTCCCCCTTATTTGTGAAACTGAGATACCACCACGCCATGCAAGGTTATTTTAAGGATTTAGGATCAAGTCCATAAAGCAAGTAAGTAGCATTTGCATCTTGAAACAATTCAAATATCCTTCAAAGGGTAAATGCTGGGCGGGGCGGGGGGGCCAGACCTTTGGCACATCAATACTATGGAATACCACTCAGCAATAAAAAGAAACAAATGACTGATATATGAAACAATTTGCATAGAAACTAAATTTTAAAAAAAAGCCAATCCTCAAAAGATAATATACGATTACATTTATATAACAGTCTCAAAATCACAAAATTACAGAAATGAGGTACAAATTAGTAGTTGCAAGAAGTCAGAGAAGGGCAGAGAGGGTAAGGGAAATGGGTGTGACTATCAAGAGGTAGCTTCGTAGATGATGAAACAGTTCTGCATCCTGATCGTAATGGTGGTTACATGAATCTACATGTGATAAAACTACATAAACTATATACACATACGAGTGCATGCAAAACTGGTGAAATCTGAGTCAAGTCTGTGGATTGCACCAATGGCAATGTCCTGGTTTTGATACCCAGGTAATATAGTCTGTAACATATTACCACTGACGGAAACTGGGTGAAGAGTATATGGACTTCTTGGTACTATGCTTTGCAACTTCTTGTGAATTTGTGGTTATTTCAGTTTTACTATATGTGCTGCCAAAGCAAGTACTATAGTTATTTCTAAGTAAAAACAAGTTATGTAGTCCTATTTTTGAAAACCCCATAATCAATATTCCCTTTTCACTTTTCAACTTTATCCCAGCAGAGTCTGGGTAAACTTTCTTCTTCCATTCCACTCCACTCCAAACTCCACTTTTCCAGTCAAGGTTTCACATGATAATCAGAACGCACGAGAAAGTCACTGCTTCCACCACCCAATTCTGCACACAGACAACTAACAGAGACAGAGAATTCAGCCATGGGACATCAGAATTAAGGTGCAACCATTCCAAAATTTTTTATTGACATTTTGGGTTGTTTACTCTACAAAAAGATACCGGCTTTCTCACGATTATTTAAAATTTAAAGGAATATTAAAATGTTCCTACGCAGTAATTTAGATTAGCCTAACTCAGAATTTCCAGGTACAGCATAGCATCTCCATTGTGTGGATGTGTTTGGTAACGGCAGTGCTGGAACCAGCAGACGTTCAGGTAACCGTCATTAAAAAAGCTCTCTGTGACTAAGCAGCAGAATGACCTTTATTAATCACTGCATGTGGTGTCTACCAAAAGGGAGAGACACAATACTCCAGAGTTATTTTTAAAGGGTAACGAGTTATCTAAAATGAAGACACTGCAGCACTTTTAAACTACGTTTAAGTTCTATCAAATATAGTGGCACAAAAATTTCATTCTAAGTAGCACTCTAAGTAAAATGACTCCTTGAAAAACTAATTGTTCTCTAGAGAATGCTTATAGTATCTACTAGGTAGTCTGTTTCACTAATAAAATAATATAAAGTAAAAATTGAATCCCCTAATTAATTAGGTAACTGTTTTAAGTATTATCTGTTATCCAAGTGATGATGTGCACTCATCACTTTGATGAGAAACAAATACGGGGCAAGCTCATCAACCACTTTTCTTCAAAATGATGAATGAATTATGGTCCTTGTCCTCAAGAAGCTCAAGCTTAGTACACAGCACTTTAAAAAGTAACTGTAAGTATGTATGTTATAGGGTAATAACTAGAGATATATGCAAAGGGCTACTCTAAAACATGGCCTATGATGTACCACTTCCCAGCCATGCCCTAGGCCCCCACTAAAGGACCTAAGGAAGAGAGACAGAATATCGAGTCAATGTCCCCGAGAAGATGTCTAAGTATCTCTGATTACCCTGCAAGACCACACATAAATTTGATTCACATTGCTGTTTGATAGTAAGTATCCACTCTTCTCCAATCAACATTATAACAAGGTAACTTGTACAACATATATTTGCAACAGTACATGAGATCCAAAATGCAGCTATCCATAGATAACTATAGCTTGACACTGGTATATATTAAGCAATTTGTAACAACAAATGGGGACATTATCTGGTCCTACTGCACCCCAGGCAGTAGAAGTTTACACTAAAGTTTTTACATTTTCTTCAGATAAACATTATAAACCTATTTATATTGAAAAATGACCTAAATTATACTTAAATGTCATTATTATAGAACCATAAAAATTAAGTTTTGCCTGTTTTATTGAATGGTATTTTTTCCTTTTGGTTGACTTTTTTCCTCCTGATATTCACGTGATGAACATTTGGGTATAATCAGGAAAAACACAGAAAGAAGAAACAAACAGCAGAGCAAGGAATATGGGAGATAAATTAAAGAAGTGAGTAAACCAAGGTCCTTTATCAGCATCGTTAAAGAATGCTTCATCTGGAAAATCACCAAATGTGTCACCAAATAGTGTTCTGCATGTCATTATGTTGCGGGGTAGTGACCTACAGTGATAAGTTCTACTATCCAGACCCATTCCCAATGAGACAAATACAGACAAGTAGTAGAGTCTTGAGAGAGAGAGCACGTTTATGATACTGACATCCCAGATGGTAGAATGGCTTCTGAATTCCCTTCAGAGATTACTTGAACAAATGTATTTTTATGTTAATAGACATACTAAATGCACAGATAATAACGCTACACATTCTTGGAGAGCTCACATATCATTTGATGAAAACACCACCATTAAATTTTTAATAACAAAGGCACCGATTAACTAAAAAATAGAACAAAGGGCTAGAATAGACAGTAGTGAAAACTGAGCTGGGATGGATGGGCAGAATGAAACTCCCAAAACGCCTGACAAAGGAGATGCTGCTTCACCTTCAAAGCAGTGTACACTCACAAAGAATTTTTAGGCTAGAGTGCCTGACACAAAATTATTCTAAATTGTAGTCAAATATAAAAATATAAAAAATGTGTTTAAACAGATTGGTGTATATAAATTTTTTCCTCAAAAGAGCAATAAAGAGACACAAAGAGCAAAAAGATAATCACTTCACATTAATAAGTTATGAAGCATAATAAATCTGAACACTATGCACATTTGTTTATTTAGCAAACACATACTCTGTGTCAGGTGCTGTTACAAATGTTGACTCATTTAATCCACATTAACAACCTTATGAGAACGTGTCTGCTTATTAATCCAAGTTTACATAAGAGGAGACTGATACTTTTGTTTTTTTTAGAATCGCATTAGACACCACACTAGTGAGAATTTCTTTGACTGTAGAGTGTAGAGGTAAGTTAGGATTGGTGAAAATGCTCACTGCTCTCACTGGTGAGACCAAACTTCTGTGTTTCTCTCCACCATATTGCTTCTGTCCTCAAGGTCACATTATAGCCGCTGCAACTCCAGCAATTACATTCACATTCCAGGTCGAAAGAAGGATGTAACAGGAAAGTGGAGTTGACAAGTATCTCAGAGAGCAAAACTTTCCCAGAATTACCCAGGAGGCTTTTGCTTACATCTCAGAAAATAGTTTGTTGGTTTGTTATTTAACTGAGCATAATATCCCCCCAAACAAAATCAAGGTACTGTAACTAGCAAAAGTTTAAGAGAGAAAGGGTATGGGTAGGCAATGAACAGTGCCAAAAGCAGCCATTTCTCAAATTCTTATTAAATAATTCTTTTCATGGTATCTTCTTTTTTGGTCAAGAGCATTAAAGTTTTTATGTATCATAAAAAAACTTCAAACAAACATCTAAATATTTAGATAATATGATTTTAGTTTCTCAAACTTAAATAGCCAACATAGCAGAATATGGCTATGTGGCTATATTTAAAAAGGGGCTGAAAACCATTATTCGACCATTTCAAAATATCTCAAACAGCAATCACATATTTTTCTGCCCACTGTTATGTTATTACCTATAATATTTTACCTATCTAAAAAATCAGTTTTTGAAAAATCTTAACTTTCTAAACACAGCTAAAAATACAGAATGGAAGCAAAAATGTTCAGGAAGACAAAAAATTTATTTTAATTAACATTTATTCGTCAATTCCATCATAATATATAGTAGAACTTTAAAGGTGTAGTAATGGAAGCCCAAGTAAAATTTTAATATGAAGACAGGAATGATTGATTCTGACCTAAAAGGGTGAGGGGAGAGAAAGTCAAGGATCGCTCTTCAGCAGGGCTGGGTGGCATTTGAGCCTTGGAGGCTGACCGATAAGGAATGCGATCTTAGGAGAGGAACAGAAAGGACTTGCCGTCCTCAGGGAGCAGCACGTCTGGGTGACAGCAAACATGCTGGTGGAGCCGGCACAGAGGGTGCACGGAGAGATCGAGTGTTATAGCTAGAAATACAGGTTAAGTTCCAATTCAGGTTTGATGGCAAATGGTTTCAGAAAGCTACCTCGGATAGCAATGAGGATAGAGTGAGATGATCAAGTCCATGGCCAGTCTTCTCACCTTTCCCCATTATCTCCTTAGGAATTTCTTCATAAGGTCCAGAAGTCCTGAGCATTCGGGCACCTGAGCTCCCTCTGCTATTTATTTTGCTTGGGATGCTTGTACACACTCTCTTTTCTCCCCTAGCTAATTTTTATGCATCCTTCGATAGGCTCAAATGAGATCATTTGTCACTTTACCAGCTGAATTCCTTCACTCTCCTAATTACCAAATCACAGCCACTTCCCGGTGAGGTGCCCATGACACCCCATCTACTCTGACACCTTTCATACTATATTAATTATTGACTTTTGTCTCTTACCACTTGCATATGAGCTCCTTGAGGATACATATCTGTGCCCTTGCATCCAAGACATAAGCGTTCAATGCATGTTTATGAAATACAATGAACGAGGAGGCTACTTTAACAATCTAGAGAGGCGCTGAGCGTGAAAACAGGATGAAAAGGTTAGTGCAGGTACCAAAGCTCTAACAGGAGAAACCTTCAGGGCCTCACCCTACATCTTTTCTTGCTTTGAGAATAACTTCAATAAACATAGCAACCAGGTCTTGTAACCTACAAAAACTGTATTATTTTTAAAAGTTAAATTATATAAAACATACTTCTGCTTAATGAGATAGAGAAATATGTACTACTTTCAAAATATTTTCATCCAAATAAACTGAGGCTTTTAAAGGAGAGAAGCAGGCTCCTCAATAACACACAGCTACAATGATTGCATTTGTGCCTAATGTACATTTGAATAGATCGCATGGTTTTACATCTCGTCTGCTCCCTGGCGTTTTGCTTTCCCTGATCTCGTCAAGGTAGGCCCTTGAGATGCAGGCTAACTAGGACATTTGAGAGGAAAACTGTGACAGGTTATTTTTCCATTTGGCATAGAATCACTTATCCCTGCCTTGATCTGGTCCACAGGATTAAATTGCTTTAACTCTGCTCATGATGACCTCATGGCAAAACATGCCACCCATTATTCTGCCCTGACTATAACACCTCTTACACTAGATTGTCTTAACAAATGTATATTCCTTCCTTACTGCCTGATTTTCCTTTCCTTTCCTTTTCCTTTCCTTTTTCCTTTTCCTTCCTTCCTTCCCTTCCTTCCTTCCCTTCCTTCCTTCCTTCCCTTTCCTTTCCTTTCTGCCTGTTTGTCCTTTCTTTCCTTTCTTTCCTTCCTTTCTTCCAGTAATAAACAGTTGAATGTCTACTATGCATGAACAGGATTCATGTCTTATTTTGAATCCCCAGTGGCTAGCACAGCGACTTACAAACAGTAAACACCTGAGAAGGGCTTTATGAATGAATAAATGAGAGAATAATGAACAAATAAATGAATATATACATGCATATTTGACCCTCTTTCCTATAAGGCTAGGATACTTTTCCAAAAACTAGTTATCCTTTGTCTAGCCTTCCATTATTTTGCTCAAGGTTACATAATAAAACATCAATTCATATCCATTTCAACTATGTTACAAATGGCAATCATTTCCATAAGTTCCCTACGGCATCATTAGAATAAAGAAGGTAGATACACTAAAAGTATCTTTCAAATAATGATACTAGTTCTCTCCCTTTTTTATAATGCTATTACAAATTCGTAGTTCCTTAAAAAGAATTAATATGAATTCTTAGCACTATATTTTACCACATGCTGGGTAGGTTGGGATACTTGATTAACTTCAACTAAATGACAAAGCAATGATCTAGCATATGTTATGAAAATTTTAGAGAAAATATTCACGAATATGCTATAATTTCCCTCCTTCCCCAAAATAATTCTTAACCATATCCTTGGGTACTACTTATAATAAAATATATCAAGTTTGTTTACTATCACATACCAATAAAACTGAATGATGAAAACTTCAAACCATTTTTCATAATTATTCCATCCTCAACTTTGACACTTTCCTTCACAATTAAAATTTTTCATAATATTAATGTGAATACAGTACTGTGAAATGTTGCTTTTTTTACATCCATCAAATTCATACTATAATTTACAGGACCAAGTCAAAAACTTTCCTTAATGAGTCATTGCTTTATACTTCTCAGCAGGATTTGCTTTTCTCAAGCAGTTATCACTATTAAAAATTGGTCAAATATAACAATATTTTGCAAAAAGGTAAAACTAATAGTAAATATGTTAGGTAAGTAACTAAAAACACTATTAGCATTAGTTTGAAAAAACACGCTTCTAAGAAAAAAATCTATGTACAGACTGCCTCTGTTTCCCTGGTCATAGAAAAGTCTGTCTGAGAAAACAGGGAAAAAACTTAGGAACAAAAGTCGTTCTACTACTTTAATAGATAGTATCTTTTAGTACTATTTTTTCTATATTCATATAGTGTTTCCTGTCAAATATGATTATACTGTGTGTGCGTGTTTATGTGTGTGTGTGCATTTTGAAAGGCAAGAAGAATATTATTCTTCTTTTCCCTGGTTACATTCCAAGTAACCATGACTGTGACTGAAAGCACATAAAGTAGAAGAAACATTCCAATAAGAAAATTCTGACTGGAAAGGTCAAACTGTATGAATCTGACATTTTCAAACACCAGGATTAGATTAACTAATTTATATTCTCCTGAAATAGTAAAAGCAGTAAGCTTTTTTAAAAATACCTAATTGTTAGAATCCTGTTACTCAGAGATAGAAATGCAGTCTTCTATTTCAGAAGAGAGGAGAAAAAAAGTAGAAAGCAGGAGGTAAATAACTGTAAAGTATCCTAAGTAAGACTATCACATTTTCAGAGGTAAATGACAATAGTTTCTCTGCTTTTTGAGATGCATTTTGTCCATTTAAATACCATGTTTCCCCATAAAATAAGACTAGACAGGAAGATTTCTTTTAGCTGTAATAGTCTGTCTACAGTTGATTATATTATATGTCACAACATTATTTCTTGCCATTACCCTAAATCATTTTACAAAGGACTTAAGGAATCTTATAAGTTTACTTAAAACACAGATCAAATCAAGTTTAAAAAATCCAAAATAATTTGTTTTACGTCATCTGAGTAACAGTTATACTATCTGAATACATAAAGACAGAATGGTTCAATATATCTTACATATGAAAAAGCTGATATATAAATTTATCAACTGATTTTAAACTTAGTTGATGGCCTATATTTTAAAAATTAATTCCTAATTGTAATTTTTGAGATTTACTATTTCAAATGTTCAAAAAGCAAAATATACAAGTATTTGTTTAAAGATATATCTGCATTAGCTTATTTTAAGATCTCTAAGTCAGAAATGTAATTTAAAAAGGTTTTGAAATGAATTTCAGCATATCCCAAACTGACACAGGCTATAAAATACAAATATTTTAAATATAAATGGCATTAATTAAGCATATAATCAGAAACAGGAAAAATCAATTATTTACCAAAAAAGGCAATAAAATCTACCATTCACTGGCTAAATTCATATATATAACTATTATTTTCTCGGCTAGTCACAAAAATAAGAACCATCTAGTTATTTTGCCCTGTTATAGGCAGAATCTTAGCTTGTTCCCATCTGATTTCTACCATGAACATTTACATTTTAAAATTAAAAGGAAACAGCATTATATAACTTATTCTTCTACCTCCAAAATATATAAAGGAAGAGGATCTTTACAACGTGGAAAATACTGTTGCAGCAGATTATGTCATAACCTCTCCTTGCTCTTTCTTTGTACCCCTTAATAAAATGATATGCCTCTAACATGTGGTTTAAAAACAGTAATAAGGAGGCATGTTAACATGCCATTCATTACCTGATCCTTTTCAGGTACTATAATATATCAGAAGAGCAACAGCATTCATGATAAAACTCAAAACTCCGTTTGTATAACTGTTCTTTAGGTCCATATTTGTAAAAACCCCTGAGTGCAAGTGCTCCGATTGTTCATTCTGATAGTGTCCCTACCTTTCTTCACTGAGGCTGCCTTCTGCCTCGATGGTGTCACCAGCTCCTTTACAATCTGCAAGACTTGAATCATTGCTAGTTTAACAAGCCAGAGACTCCAGCTGCTTCCTCCAGAAATCCAACAGGTTTCATCACTAAGAGCTCATGACAGTTCTGCTTTCAGGAAGCTCAGGCACGAACACACTTCAACTTCAGAGAAATAAATGCTTTGCTTAGCTATCCATGCAGGCTCTGAAGCAATTAATAAGAAACAACGAAAAGATAGGCTGTATCTTCTTGAAATAATGGATTCAAAATGACTTTAGCACATGTGAAAACCACCATCCTCAAAGTCCCAAATGTATGACTTTGCAAAGCATTAACAGTTAGAAACAAAACAAAATGTGGGTAATCTTCTGTAAATCACTAAGCATAGTGAAAACATTTTTTCGCAAAAGTCATGACAGGAAAAATAAACTGCTATGCTATAAATTCTCATATCATGGATCACAGATGCTATGTGCAAATTTTTAAAAACATATTCAGAAGTAGTCAACCAAAATAACCTGCACTGTCAAAGCCTTAATACTTGTCTCCAATTTCTCAAAAATCTCATATATGAAACACGGAAAATAAGATGTGGATAAAAATAAAACTATCTTGCTAACTCCAAGCTCCCAGATCTGCATAAAAGATATACCTCAAAACATAGCCTCTAAATTCCTTGCCTGCCCCCCTCACATACACACCTCTGACATCCTAGTACATGAAGAAGTCTATGTCCACCTCGCACACTGTAAGTCCCCAAAGAGGTCTGTAAATTTGCTGGTCTCACCAGCAGAGGCATGGGCCAGACAATTTCAAATCGAGTATAACCACAGTTTCTGCCATAGGAGTTTCAACAGCTGAGCTGCAACAATGCTCAATTAATACTTAATTTTACACGTCCTATTTTTCAAAGCAGCCTTTTTCAAAGTAAACCTACAGACTTAACTAAAAGACAAAAATGACATTCAGGTTAGTATGGTTAAATGCTATTATTTACTAAGGTGACTCTCCACCAGCAATTCGTTCCCCTGACTGTGCTGCCAACTTTCCTGTCCCTAGTTTTCTTTCCTTCCCATTTATTATTTGGACCTTAATGTATCATGAAATAATGGATCCCACAGCGAATCAAAGGCAGTCAGTCCCTTTGCCTCCACTCAGTTTAAGGCTTATTTGTTTATTTTCCCCTTTTTCAACTAGACAACTGAGGCACATAGTAAAACAACCAAGGTTGGAAGTAAAACATAGGATTTGCTCTCTCTGACACCAAACCTCTCCTGTAAAACTGCAGTTTTAAAATTCAGGGTGACGTTTTCAGCTCTTCAAAGAAGAGGTGCTATAACATGTGCAGATATATCCACACATAATGTATTCTCCATATGGGTGTTAATTTAAGACATCAGTGCTACCAATTCGTGATAGTGAGAAAATATTTGCAAATGGAGGACAAAACAGGGCATTTATCCTAACTACTTCTTATCTTTAAAGATCATGTTATACTTGCAAACTAAATCAAAGCAAGTGCTCAGATGGGTCAAAGACCAAGTTTTAACCCTCAAATCAAAACTGTGCTCTTTAATGAACCCCTCTGTAGACCTGATATAGACAAATCAACATTTAACTCAAACTCACATCATGTTCTCCAGCTCTTTCTATGCCTTGCCCCAGTTCCTAGGGCAGTTCTGAGCATGAAAAAGGTATTAAGTACCTACTGTATTTATTTTCTAGTTCTTCTCACCTCCAGCTCCTAAGAAATTACTTCCACTCTTCTAGAAAAAAAAATGATGCTTTTGAAATATACTTTTCTGTTACCTTTGCTCTCTCCCAGTATTTTTCTCTTTCCATGCAAGGAAGGGAACATAACAGAACATGATCCTCTCAGCTAATTCTACCCTCTGTACTTGATCAGTGAAAAAAAGAATATCTATATTCGTGTTTCCATAAGTTTCAATTATCATCATCATCTATCTCACTTATAGTGTTGGTTTTAAAAATGAAAATCATATAGTAATCCGTTTGGACACACTGGCTCAGTACTGTCAGGCCTTATCTTCTGATAAGCAATCAATAGTTTTTTCTTATTATTCTCTTCATATTTTTTATCACACATTATATAAGTAAAAAATATTTGAGCACATATTCTAACATATGTAACCTAGCTGTGCTCTAAAACACAAGAGCACGAAAGACAATGAAAGACTGAGGAGGTATTACAGGTTAGAGGACAGCAGAGAATCGAGATAACTAAATGTAACACATGATCCCAGATTAGATATTGGACCAGAAAGAGACAAGAGAAAATATGTGTTTTAGGACAACTGAAAAATATGAATACAAACTATAGATGGTCAGTGTTAATTTTTTGACTATGACCATTAGATTGTAGTTATATAAAAGAATATCCTAGATGAGGAAACATAGCCTGAAGTATTTAGGGCTAAATATTTCAATTTACTTCCTAATGACTCAGGAAAAAAAAAAAACAATATTAATATAGAATAAAAAATAAATATGGTAAATGTTAACATTTGGGAAATCCAGGTAAAAGAATATATATGAATTATTTGTGTTATTCTTGCAACATTTTCCTAAGTGTGATATTATTTCAAAATAAAAAGTTAAATACTGGCTACATATCGCAATATATATTTACTTGTTTATAAAAGATATATATGTATTCATTTCTATGTATGTTTAATCATACAAAAAAGTAATTTTAAAGGATGAGATAAATAATATCAAGAATTGCACATTTGCATACATGCATAGATTCTGTGTACATATGTACAGACATACATGCATAAGCACACATTTCCCTCCTTTGCCCCGTAGGTCATTCCTGGATGACATGTAAATGCCGAAGGCAGACATACCTCTGGGGTTACTCTGACCTGTAGTATATTTTATATAACCTTTTGGGAATTTTTTTTCCTTGAAGATGATTCTATGATATTCTAGACCAGTGGCTCTTGGTTTTCAGTACATACTGAAATTGCTTGGGGAGTTTTACGAAGTATGATGCCTGCGTCCATCCTCAGGGATTTTGACCTCATTGCTCTAGGGCACACACATGTTAAAAGCTCCCCCAAATGATCCTAATATTCAGCCATAGTTAAGAACCACTGTTCTAAAAGAATGATCCAGGAAAAGCTAATTACATGTGGGTAAGTAAACATGAAAGGTATAACATATTATGATTCCACTATTGCCATTTACATACATATATGGAGAGAAAGACATGGGTACAAAAAGAAAAAAACATCAAAATGGTACCATTTTTTCTATACTTTCTACAGAGAACAAATTTTACTACTGTTTTTTTAAGGAATTACATTTCTTTTTTAAAAAAATCCATATCGCCAGAAAAGATATACAGATGGCAAGTTAAGCATATGAAAAGAGGCTCAACATCATATATCATTAGGGAATTTCAAATTAAGACATCAGTCAGATACCACTATACACCCACTAGAATCACTAAAATCTAAAACCCTGACAGCACCAAATGCCAGTGATGATGTGGACCAAAGGAACTCACATTCACTGCTACTGAGAATGCAAAATGGTACAGACACTTCAGAAGAGAGTTTGGCAGCTTTCTACAAAACTAAACAGTCATTACCATGTAATTCAGCAATTGTACTTGTTATTTACCCAAATAAGTTGAAAACGTATCTACACAAAAATCTGTATGTGAATGTTCATAGCAATTTTACTTATAACTACCAAAACCTGGGAGCAACACAGGTGTTCTTCAGTAGGTGAACGAATGAACTGTGCTACATCCAGACAATGGAATATTACTCAGCAGTAAAAGAAATGAGATATCGAGGCCCTTCAAAATAACATCGAGAAGCCTTAAATGCATATTCCTAAGTGAAAGAAGCCAGTCTGAAAAGCAGGCAGTCTGAAATTGTACATACTGTATGATTCCCAATATATGATACTCAGGAAAAGGCAAAACTATGGCGACAGTGAAATGATCGGTGGTTGCTCAAGGCTTGAGAAAAGAAAGAGAAGGATAAACAGGGAGCACAGGGAATTTTTAGGGCAGTGAAACTACTTATTGTAATGGTAAATACATGCCATTATACATTTGTCAAAACCTATAATGTACAATACAGAGTGAATCCTAATGTAAAACAGAGACCTTAGTGAATAGTAATGTATCAATACTAGTTCACCAACTGCAGTAAATGCACCCCACTACTGCAAGATGTTAATAACAGGGAAACCTGGGAAGGTGAAAGTAGCATGAGGGGGTGTAAGGGAACACATGGCACTTTCACTCAATTTTTCTGTAAACCTAAAACTCTTCTAAAAATTAAAGTCTTTTTAAAATGATAAAGAAAATCCATATTTAATATATGTTTAATCTATATCATACTTTTCAGACTTTACCTGAAATAATATAAAGATAAATCCAAAAAGTACAGAGTTTAATTGGAAAGAGAGAGCGCTTAAAACAACAGCAATAGCTCACATACGAGAGATCCAATGCGGCCTGGTGGATGGGAAATGCTATAGTTGCCCTTGAAGTGGGCTGCCTGAAAACAGCTGAGAGCTAGTTCTTTTTTCAACAGAAAAATTCTTACCTCAATCTTATTTCTTACATTTTTATTTTTGTTATAGTCCTTCAAAACCAGTAACTTGAGGCTAACTCAAAAACTGCTGACTTACTCTTGCTCCCTATCACTTCCAAATCCTGCCTTCCCAGAGCAGGCACAAGAGAGAATGCCCACGAGAGAACAAGAATGAGACAACAATGAGAGAAATGCAACAGGTCAGGAATACAAGCACTCACTACTGTCCACCTATTTGGACAGTCCACCTGATGCCATTTTCCAGGATCAATAACAGGAATTATACTGCAAATGATGTAAAGAGAAAGACAGCTATGTAAAAGAAATGAATCTTTTCACACCATTCCCCACAAGGAAGGAAGGAAGGAAGGAAGGGAGGAAGGAGGTGGGAAAGAGGGAGGGAAGGAGGAAGGGAAGGAGGGAGGGAAGAGAGGAAAGAGAGAAAGAAAGAAAAAAAAAGAGGAAAAGAAAAAGACTGAATTTGATCACATTGGCATTCTTTCTCTCACACATTTAATAAAACCATGAACAAGTTCACTAAGACATCTTGTTAGGCCCTAAGATAAAGAAGGACAAGAGAATAAGTATTGTTTTAAAATAAAATAATATTACTATTCATAACAAATAATGCTATAGATAATTCAAACCAACTCACTAAAATCTTAAAGGATTAAAAACTGATTTAAAAAGTTTCTATTTTCTTCTTTATGTCAATATACATCTTTAATAGTTTTTCGTATTACAAAAATAATACATGTTCACTGTAGAAAATAAGTATCCAAAAATCTGCCAAAAGAAAAAAAAAAATCCTTCTGTAGCCCACCATACAGATAAGCACTGCCAACAACGTTTTAGACTTATCCATATACTTTTTTGTTGTTGATTTTACAAAAATGGAGTAATATGCACACTTTTGGAACTGATATGTGTTTTTCACAGTTTAAAATATTTCATCAATATCTTTTTATACAATCAACGCAGACAAAAATGTTTGCACTGTGCTCTACATCTACAAAATTTTTGGAGCATATGAATAACAACCCAGCATCTTTTCATTCTTGGCACTGATTCAGATTTTTTTAAATCACTTTTCAGAAAACTTTTTTGGCCTTTCCTGGAAATATATTTTAGAATTAAACTACTGTCATTTTTTTAAGGACATGCAGATAAATGAGAAGAAAACAATGTGAGAGGCCACACTTCTTGTGACAAAAATAATCTGTAAATATTCCAGATGTCAACTGGCTCACAAATAGAAAAAAGACTATTGAAAATTAAACTATAAGCCTATTACTGAATAGTCTCCTCTTCGGTTAATAAATCAGTCAATATACTTCATTTCTTTGTCATTCTAATTAAATTTGAAGGGTGGAATAATAATCACTTTGTTCTGGAATTTTTAAAATAAATCTCTGCTAACTCATCAATATAAAATATGTCATATGCTCTTCATAAAAAATAAAAGGTGTACATCTTTTTCTACCTAAAATCTATACTATTTTTTACCAAATAGTGTTCAGGTGCTTTTACAGTAATTCCTAATAATTCATACTGGGTATTTAAAAATTAATACTGTCAAAAACTAATCCACTAACTTCACAGGCTTTTTTCATAGAAAAAAAAAAAAGTAGAACAAAACAAAGAAGATATGAAGGTTAAATGTCCTGAAATGTAGGGTGTGGAGAGAACCACAGAATATGTGTTTATGAATGACAATGTTAACCTTCTTTCACATAATCTCAACTATGTGTGAACCACAGTACCTGAGTTGATGTCATTAAGTTAGCAGTTCTCTCAAAACCAGTTTTTACTTTCAAAATATTTTACCAAAGAGCAATTTGTTTTGCTTATAAAAAGCAACCAAGAAACTTCTCAATCTGTAGCTCAGTGGAAACTGTTATAAATATGTGCAAAATATGTTTCACAAATATGGGAAATAAAATTATATTATCCCAATGTATCTTCACAATATCTAAAAATTCTTAATGTACTGACTGCATACCATAAGTGCATTTTAAGGCAATAAAACTTGTTCATCCATACAAAATATATTAAGCACCTAGCATGTACAATGCCTAGTAGGCACCAAGTAGGTACAATGCTAGTTATGGATTATTACAGGGGTGATCAACTTCCTTCCATTCTACCAAAAGAAATGGGCATTAAGACATAACTACACAATTAATTATTGAATTACAATTGAGATGACTCCTGCAAGTAAGTACAGGATGGGAGGAGAATGTACCCTTAAGTGGAAAGTCAGTGTGAACTGAAGGCCATATATAGCATAGTTGACCCTTGAACAACACAGGGTTAGGGGAGTTGACCCCCATGCAGTTGAAAATCCATGCGTAACTTTTCACTCCCCCAAAATTTAACTACAGTCCTACGGTATCCAAGGAGAGACTGCTTCTAGGACCCACCCTCACTCCCTCCACCCTCTTTTAAGAAGACAAGAAGACACAGGCAAAACCATTTCCGTAGTATTAACTCTAGCCTAAATGACTAATTCTAGTTGGTTGGTTTAAGAAAAAGAATAAATTCACCAATGAAATTAATTCTGCAAACATTTTTCAGAAATTTTACCATCATAAATAACCAAAAAATTAGGGAAATCATGCATCATTATCTTTAAGGAATATAATTATGAACTAATTATAAAAAATAATTACAGAAACATAACTGTCTAGATACAATTCAATGTTATAAATCAATATATAAAATTCAATTATATAAAAACGTATACTCTCTGGACAACACCAGAGGGTCACAAGCATAACAGCTAACAGCCTGCTTTAATGTAGTGGGGTTACAATACCCTTTTTCCCCTTGTTTCCAAAATGTATTTATTTTAATATCATGGTTATACTTCTAAAACATAGATTAGTTTAGATTAAAGTAAGTATAATAAAGAATAAAATGGAGACAACAGTGGGGTGTTTAACCAAAGTTACAACCTTAATCCCCTCCAACCACCTACTTCTACCGATGCTGAATTTTCCTTAATTTCTTAATCTTTATCTCAATTTCCTAACTCCAGATTTGACTTACGTTGAGACCCCTCTCCCTCTTTCTTGGTACTTAGCTGGGCCTCAGCTGGAATATGATTCCTGATAGGGGCCTCCCCGCCCTCGCTGCGGATCAGGTCCCTTGCCGGGCAGACTCCTGAACTTCCTCTTTTGTATTAATTAGACACGTGGCTCATGCAACATCTGCCTTCCCCACAAGGTCTGTGCTCTATGACACCAAGGGCCATGTCTGTCTCGGTCCTGTCTATATCCCCGAAGACCAACACAGCATCAGCACACACGGAAGTGCTCATTAAGGACCTGTTAGTACTAAAATAAAAACAGTGCTATTTATTCAAAGTCATATGTTCTCTTTCTTCCTTTAAATTTGTCTTAAAATCAGACTCAAACACCACTCGTAAAACATTTCTAAAGATTAATTTTATCATCATGTGTCTCAAAGTTATCTGAAAAGCAACATTTGAATCTCTTATACTTTGCAATACCCCAAGTAAATTTTCTAGTTTTCTATATATCTTGCACTTATTAAAATTTTAAGAGTCAAAAATATAGCTAGTAAGTATCCTGACATTTCACATTAAAATCTAATATAACCCATAAATCTCTAAAACCTAATGAGAATCAGAGATTTGATATGTTCATTTATTCTATTTTTAGCTAAAGAAAATTTACTAGGACAAAGACAAAGAGACATCAGGTTATGAAAAAGGCTAATCTTCAGTGAAGCAATCTCAATTTATATATGAAGAACCAGTTTATTGTGATAAAACAATTCAATAGTGCTTATACTTTCCGCCTTCACAGTATTTGTTCAACATGTTGAGATTTTTGTCAAGATCATTCAAAACAACAACTGTGCAAAAAGGGATTTCTCTTGATAAAAGCCAACTGTCTCCTTTTAGGGTCATCACATACTCAAGAAAATATTTCGTTGCCATTTCTCTCCCGCCTTTGCAGTAAAGGCAAAATAGAAACGAGTAAAGCAGAACAATAAATCCTGTTCTTATGCAAGAAATTGGAATCCTATTTCAATTAAGGAAGAAGAACGTTTTTCTGTTAAATAGCTATACGGGAAGGAAATCGCGAGAGCGCCATGCAGCCTTCCTTGCCCTTCCAGACAGACTTCCTGAAGGAATGCCCCCAAACCCGTCACGTGTTGGGACAGGTCTCCTTAGAGGAAGCCTCAGATGATCCTAACCTGAGGGACACTATAAGCAAACTGGTCTGTGTTCTTCGAAAGCACCGGATTGTGAACGAAAAAGAACTGTTCCAGATTAGAGGACACTTAAAAACTCGACAACTAAACGCAATGCGTAAATAACGCTCAGTTGGATCCTGTACTGGACACGCAAAACTGCTGTAAAAGACATTACTGGGGAAACTGCAACAGTACAGAAAGGATTGTAGACAACGTAAACATTGCTTATCTATATAACAATTTTGCTGTGGTTACGTAAGAGAATAAACACCCTGTTCTTTAGAACTACACACTGAAATATAAAATGGGCAGAGAAAGATGATAAATACAACCTAGTCTCAACTGGTTCCAAAATAAATAAATAATGGCTTTTTTTCAAGTACATATTCAGAAATTTAAAACACAAAATAAAGAATTGATTCTATTGAAAGAATAAAGGTGGACTGAGAGGGAAGGAGAGATAGAATTTCATGACATCAGAGGAAGAATTTCACCTGCTGAGAAGATACATGCTAATCAAAGAAAGAAAATGACTTAAGAAGGAAGACTGAAGACGGAGACACTTACTTCATCAGCACGGAGCCTGAGAGCGCACCTGTCCAGCGAGACTAAAAGCTCTGATGCCTATTTTACATCACACTTAAAAGAAAAACAGAGTCATGATTCCACTTTTATAATACAAATCAAACATTTTTAAGTAGCTTTCATAGGTGCGGAGATACTTTTATTAAGGAAATCACTTGAATCCAAGTTCCTTTTAACAAATGCAGTTTGGGGTAGCTAGAAAGTTGGGGAGCTGTCTTTTTCCTTCCAAAGTTTCCCATACTCACAGCTATATACACCTATAGGTACATATAGGTACAAAGAGTCTGTCAAAGGTCTATAATTGATTTTTTAAAAAATCACAATGGCCCTACTGCTTCCATGAGCAGTACTGGGGACAAAGATAGGTGCCACCGCCATGGCAATGGAGAAGCACCTTTCCTTATCAAAGGACAGACTCCAACAGCGATGAAGATTGCACCTTAGCAGTAGGAACGCTCTTATACAGAGTCTAGGTTTTTCTACCACTAGAAATGACATTTGTGATAATAAAGCATACCAGTGAAATACATCTTAGTAATTATAACAATCTGAATCAATCATCTAGCATATAAACTTGTGTTACTGTGGTTAAAACCACAAATTCAAGCATGTTTGAAAATCAAATTCAAATTGTGTTGTACCCTAATTGCCACAAGCAAACAAATTTGGCATGCTCTTCCAACATGGTAACACCTAGTTCCTCCTCTCCTCACATACATCTACATGTACATCTACATCTCCTCATATACATACACACACTGCATCTACATCTACATATCATACGAAGAAAATAACAAAGTTTTTGTCACAAGACCAACTATTGCAAGTTTACATAAAAACTTAACACAAGCAAATGGATCCTACCTAACTTTGCATTTGTTAGAACATAACAAGAGGGACACATTTGAGAAGTTGAGCCACTGATGATATACAATGTGGCTAGTGAGTGGCAAAGCCAACCTAGGTCTCTGAGACTCTGAGAACTTGAAGAGGAGTACCATTGGACAACTAAATCTCTCCAAATGCAATGGTAAAGAGTTCCCCTAAGAACGGTGTATCTTTAAACTACAATAAAAAGGTTGTTTGGATTCCCCTGGTTCGTGTTGTACTAAACAATTTTAATTGAAGTTGATTTACATACTGAGTTCATATTATGCAATATATTGTAGATCGAAAACAAAAATGTCAATGACAGGCATATGACAGCTATGTAAATAATGTGGCTTCTGAACAATAATAGTATAATATTAGGTAAACAGTTTGAAAATTTAAGATATAAGTAGCAAAGGTAATTTAGAAGCTTTGCTGAGATTTTAATACTACAGCAATTTACATTTATACTAAGAATTTAAATGACTTTTAAGAAAAACAAACAATTTTCACAGAAAATGTTTTGTTTAATTACAAATCAATTTCTTTTATAGAGAGATTTAGGGGTATGCGTGTGAGAGAGTAAGAGAAGGGTGAGAAGGGACTATCAAATGAACAAAATAGAATTTCAAATGGACAAAATACAATTTGTAAAGCTGGGTAAAAGGTACATAGGGAATCATTTTCGGTACTATTTTTACAATTTTTCTTTTTGTTGTAAGTTTGAAAAACATCAAAACAAGAAGATACAAAATAATGCAAACTATCTCCTAAGAAGAACTTAAAATACTATACCTGAATATACTCTATAGAAATGCTACATTAAATTCACATTTAATTCCCTGTAGTATCACACTAAAGTTTATTCACTTTTCTGCAAGTGGTCAAAAAGATAAATTAGCTTAAAGCAAAGTATACTCCATTTTAAATGGTCAATATTGACACAATGAAGTGCTTTAAACTAAGAAATTCATCTAGTAAATTTTCTGAAAGCAATTCTTGCTGACATTCTTTATCACCTTACCTACTATACACGTTCATTACTGCTGCCACAATTCTGAGAGGTGATACGCAGTATTTCTCAACAGGGATTCTACACTCTGCCTGGCCCTGTCCTAAATGGCAGTAGCTTCCCCCAGAAACTGTGACAACCAAAAAGTCTCCATATATTTCCAAATTCACTCCCCACCACCACCAGGAATCACTGATTATATATCCATTTTAGGAATAGCTGACATTTAAAACTTTATATTCCAAAATTTAAATTTATCAAACATAAATAAGTCTTACTATAGCAAATGGATACTTGTTACACTCTACCAGAGAATTTCTTGCAAAATTCCATTAAACACAGCCATGCCACTATTTAAAATACAATTCAATGCAATTCAATATAAGTTTTTTTTTAACTTCTGCCCAACTTCTGAGGTACACAACTATTCAATCAAACAGGATATATATCTAGATAGGCTATTGTCCTAGAAAGAAGTTTTAGCCAATACTTAGGGAAAGTTTAATATTACTTGTGAGGAGATTTTTCTATTTAATACGACTCAGAAGAATCTTTCTGCCACCACTAATGGATTATCAATCTATTTATATATAATATTGCCTGCTCTGACAAAGTTAAAACAAACTGTTCTTCACTTTGGAATGAACTCTTAGTCTACTGCTCCACAGAATGAGAGGTTTACTCTTTCTCTCCTAGAAAGCCACAAATACGCTACATCCCAAATTATCCACTGCCATTACTTTTCTTCAGATAAATGAGAAACATTTCATATCCAGAAGTGACCTCAAAAAAATTCACTCCATTATTTAGGCCAAGGAGCAGGATCAAACACTCCAACACAACAAATTGACTCCTGGACTGTCCAGTCAGAAGAGAATTAAGATCCAAAAGACTCTCTTAGAAAAAAAAACATGACATGTAATTAAAGAACAAAATTTTCCTGAAGAACATGAAATAAAATACAAAAGTAATTTTTAAATAAAGCAGGCTTTATATTTTTTAACTTAAAACTTGGGACTAGAAAACTAAGTAGTATCCTAAGTAATCACTTTTCTTTGTCGGTGCTATTTTGAGCTTTTTTTTTTTTTTCTTTAACATATTCCATCAAAATAATCATCTAGAAATTCTTTGGCACTACATGAATTATTCTTGTTGTATAAAGATCTAAGAGATCAATTTCAAATTACAGCCACAGTTTAAATATAACAACTTCATTTCATCTTTGGCACCGTCCCATAAAACAGAATTTCGAACAAATCTGATAAATGTTAAACACTGCAAAATATGCAAATACAAACACAAGAACAATTTAAGTAATGAAAATCAAAATGCTCTTTGTAGATTGTAATAAAGTTAACAATCCACAATGAAATGCACGATGTCATAGTAGCATCACATAATACATTTTCCACAAGACAAATATTCTCCCTCAGAGTTTATAAAGATCTAGACGAGGAGCTGCAAAATAGCTTAAAGCATTTAACAAATTCTCTAGGCCTTATATACTTGGGGCATCCCAACCAGTGCATGAAGGTGTGGAGAAACTGATCTCCTTAGCTTTCAGGGCCGTTGGGCGCAAGTGGCACCCTGGCCTGAGGTGTCAGAGCCAGTTGCCTCCAAACATTTCCAACAGTTTACCCACATGCTATAAAATTACAACCATGTCCTGCAGTTCTTGACATGGGAAGGGCTAGGAAATCCTGCGCAGATACACCCTCCCAGACGTATAACTACCTAACTTTTCTTCTAATCTCTAGGGAAATACTGAAAAAACTTTCAGTTACCCTTCAGTATCACCTAAATCTAGGTTTGAAAATTCTATCTAGACTTTAATGACTTATCTTCCTATTTTTTAAGATATACCATGCTTCTCCAATATTTTTTTTTCAAAAAAAGGAACTCTGGTATACTCAGTTCCCACCCTCTAGAAACTGCAGCATAATGTAACCACAGCACTCCCTAACCTATGATTACATGGTCTACTTGTCAAGAATGATTCCCATCTCTAGGCAAAATCATCAAATTGGCAAAAAAAAAAAAAAAAAGAGCTCAAACTGTATTTTGAAGGAAACCTGAAAAGAACTGAAAACTAAGAACAAAGCTATAAAAGACAAATACTGCCTATAGCTGATCTTTTTAATTTGCATCTAACAAAAATGTCTATGTGTCAGAATAATTTTTCCAGAATGAAATCTTAAATTGCTTCCCTAACAGTAATCCTTTAATTCCTTTAATAATTCCTTAAGCCCCACAGCATGAAGTCCAAACTCCCTGGAATGTATGTGGCCTGGATCCTGATTTCATCTTCTCCAGCTGTATCTCTCACCGTGTCCCTTCCCCATCTCTGTACTGCAGAACCTTCAACTGCTCGGTGACACCCACGCGTAGTCAAACTTCCATGTCTCTCTCACACCAGCTCCACCTACTTGGAATGCTGCGTCCTATGCCACACTACACACACACGCACACACGCACACACACACACATACCTTCTCTCTCACCTTCCTTCCTCCCTCTCTCTCTCTCTCCCCACTGCCCTCTGTCTTTCTCTCATTTTATAGGAATAGCTCAAATTTCACCATAAGATAATAATACTTGCAATAGCTACTATATACTTAGGAACATTGAAATATATACGCTATTTATTGAACACCATTTAGTGCCTGGAACAGTGTTAATACCAGGAATAAAAATCTTTGCTGTTCTCACAGATAAGAACAAATAGGCGATTTTAATATAGAAGGATAGGTAACAGAATGAGGTGAGCAGAGTGCTATGGAGAGGAAGCATAGGGTCTCACCTGCAAGTGAAATGGTGCAAGGGTGAGAGAGGAACACTAGGTACTAGGGAACTAAGCAGAAACTGATTTTTTAAAAAATTTTAAGTGTAAGTAAGGACTCTGGACTTTACTGTAACACCAGTGGTTAAACCCCAGTGGCACTGTTCATTCTTTGTGGCTCCCCCGTCTTTACAACAAACAGAGAAATTCCAAAATATATGCCCCAAAACATGTTAAACATCTCTATGGATTGGAAATCTAACAGGAACACAGAGTATGAGCCAAGCTAAAGTCAGGACATCTGTGGGGCTCTGGGCCCCAAAGCAGGAAAAAATAGCAGGAAGTTGATCCTACAGTGTAACTGTAAATAAAGGGTTCCCTGTAAAGCAGAGCTGGTAGCCAGGCTCTGGTTAAAACCAGAGACGGGGAGGCACTCCGCCTTGATTATGAAACTAGACTAAAAAGCCCTCTGCTACCTGCACGGAGGCTACAGCTTAGGAAGATGCAGACCTGATGTCAGCTCTCAGTGACGGAATCTGTGATATCCCCGACCATCGTGGGGGAGGAGCTCGGGTCCACTAACACAGACCTGATTCTGACCTGGGAACTCCAAGGCCAGACAAGAGATAACTGCACATCTGCTAGACCAGCAGGGAAAATCACAGCAGAGATAGACAGAGAGAGCTCAAGAGGGTGTAAAAAACCTGAGAAAGGAAAAAAATTCCCACCAGAATGTACAGAACATGTTGAAATACACTGACAATATCAACAATCACAACATAAATTCTCTATAGACAAAATAACAAAATAATCAAGCAATCTGAAAATAAACTCATAAAAGATCCAGAATGAGATAAGGAATAACAAAAGAGCCAGAAATTTTTTTAAAATAAAAACAAGCAGGAATGAGAAAAGAACTAGTGGATATAAAAAAAAAATTAAATTAAAAATCTTGTAAATAAAATAAAGCCAATGCAATTTACAAGTAAACTGTTGTAAAGGTTCAGCTACTTCTTATTAGTTGCCTAACAAGCCATCGTCCCTCTGCTTTCGTCCCGCACGGCTCTGAGTTCTTAGGGGCAGCTGCATACGAGACACTGGTCAATACTGAGATTCAAAAAGGAAAGACACATGGTACCTGTCCTCAAAGAACTCGCCATATGTAGCAGTGATGCTAACAGAACACTAAGATTATAAAGTAGAACAAAATCTACTTTCAAAAACGTAAGCATTTTTAAGTTAAAAGATATGACATTTTTCTCTTAGTTCTCAGGAACTTATTACCACTTTTACTAGAGTTGGCACTTCACATTAGATAAGCACTCCCACAACTATTCTCACAGTATGACATGAATAAAGCTGGAATAACAAAAGCTGCTTCCTTCTTAATCTAGATTTGAACTCATCCAGCAACCATCCTTGTTTATTAAGGTACACCACTGAAAAGCCTCGAAAATCAAAGACCACTTCTTGCAATATAATTTTTAGTAGAAAGCACTCAAAGATTTCAAAATAACAACCGCTTCTTTTTCATTTATTAAATGCCTAATTATTTAAATGGTTGATAAGAAAACTTAGTTCATATTAAAGTAAATATAATCAATATGAATAATATGTGAAAAATTTTAAACTCTCCGATACTATATTCCAATAAGAAAATGCTCACGCCATTCCAAAGTTTTCATAATCAAAAAATCTGTACTCTTTTTAAAGTACATCAAAGCTAACATAGGATGAGAGTAAAATCTTAACTCTTCTCTCACTCTGAAAGTAAACAGAACAAAAATAGTAAAACCCAATTCTATTCATAAGCAGAAGTAGATAGAAATGACAGAAAATATTACACATACAACTGAGAAGATAAAATCTGTATCAAATTTGCTAAATCTATAGCCTAACCTTGGTTCCTTGTTCCACCAAGAATCTTTTTTTCATGAAACAGAATGTTAACTCATTTATACAATGATCAATTTCATACAATAAAACCTCTGCCAATTATAATCAACTGCAATTTTCCCTCTCCACATTTCTAATGAGTCATTTTCCAATGGCTAGTCAATAGAAAATTTTAGATAATAGAACTATAAATCAGCCAGGAAGCTAATGACAGATTCTCACACCACATCTAACTTCTGAGAATAAATCAAACTTCAGAAAGTATCTGCTTGTTTAAACAGAGACAAGTACACAGAACTGTGCTGAACCAGATTATCCAATATCTGTGAAGTGACATAATTCCAATTTGTCCAGTAACAATTTCGTTTTTTAAGCAAAGCACTGCAAATGCTCCTGAGACCACTGAAATGAAACGAAGGACACTTACTCATGGCTGGAAAGGTCTCTGTATGTTGTCCCAATCAGATATTAAACCAAAATCTGCTGTCCAAGGTTTCTCAGAGGAATACATGTCCTAGTCGGAAAAGAAAGAGAAAAAAAATAATGTTTTCTAAAGGCATTTGAAATTAAGTTTTTGAAAAGGAAATGAAAATAATTTAGTTTCAAATTCTTCTATTTCCAAAAGAACCCCTTGGCATTATCTAAATACAAAAAATGGCAAATCGATCATAAGAATATGACGATTCCATTTTCCTTTTTCTGTAAGAAGTTACCTCAAAAGTAAATAAAATGTATAAAGTAATTACCACACAGATACTTATTAAGGTATCTTTTGTCTTCAGTGACTAAAAACTTATTCTTTCCCCCATTCCCAAAAAATAAGTCATAGAAAGAAAGTACACTACCCATGTAAATACAGCATATCACACCTGCTAAATTTATTTTGATTGCAGATAAGTGATTTATATACGTCATCAAATAGGGATCACCAAAGTTATTGCTATAGACTTTTTCTAATGGGCAATCTCCACACTATAAAACTAATGTGGTTTCGTTGTTTTAAAAAAATTGGAAACAGCAGTAGAGGAAAAAATCTCTCACAACACAATGCCACTACATCTATGCAATCATTTTGGGCATGTTTCCTTTCAAGAAATTTTTTGTTAAGTATTTTTAAAATGTATTTTATAAATACAACATATAAAATTTTATTTGGTTCTTTTCACTTCAGTATATATAGCATAAAGCATTACCCTGTACTACTACAAATACAAACTTAACCATTTGCTAAGATTTGCATTATAAATCTTTTTCTCTTGATTAATATATTTTTAAATGAGGCATAAATACCAATGCTACATTTGCTTATAACCACCGATGTATAAATACCTCCTCAAATCTAATATATAAAATTCCACAGTTAAAATCAGATTCACTAAAAAATTTACATTTGTGTTACCTTATGTGTATATTCCTTCGTAAACTGATAAGCTACTTCCTGCAATCACCAGAAGTGATAGTTACTTTATTTTGTAAATTAGTTAAGAAAATAGCATAATACTAAGGATCTCTGCTTCTGAAACATTAAAGTTAGGGTGAATTTTTTCGAAGAAATAATGTTTGCCCCATTTATATATACTTTACTCATGTCGTGTAATATACGTGAGAAATATCCATTTGCAAACTGAAAACACTGTGTGCACAGCATGGCTCATATACTGTAATTAGCAGTGGCAGATGATCATAGTGCTGCCACGTAGTCACCCGACCCCCATCCCACATGCTCTCTTCTTTATCTATGCAGCAGATACTATGAACTGATTTTCATTTCCAGATAAGCCAGTGATCCCAAAGGAAATGAGAAGTTATATGGAAAATTTTAAAACAACATGTGATCTGCATGTTAGTTTTGAATACATGATGCAGGTTTCTCACTAGAAATACACTTTCTGTATGGAGCGTCCCTGAGTCTATTAGATTCGTGGCTGCTCATGCTGGTTCCTGAGCGTGCTGAACGATGGGTTGGGGGCGACAATCCCAGGTCACAGACACGCAGAGCGGAGTAAACACACGTTCACAGACAACCCAGGAGTTCGTTCACTTACACTTGTACTGTCTCGTCTCTTTGCCCATGGACTTTTCTCTTTGTTCATGTTTAAATCAAAGTTTTTCATCTTAAATTTAAAATTCCTAAAAGGCAACATCAAAGCACTTGTACTAAGCACCCCGCTTGCCATAACTGTAAATTGCCAAATAAATATTTATTCAAGGGTAGGAGTTCCTAAGATATCAAGAGTTTTCTCAGCACTAAAAACAGTAACCTCAAAAACACCAGGAAGGTGGTAAATGTACTTTACAAATAGGCAACAATGCATTTAACAATCAATGTTAAATGTTATGGAGTAATTCTTAGAAACTGTATTTTTAAACTGCTTACAACTCAAGTCACTTTTCAAGATTCTTTATGCCAGTCACAGCTTTCACATGTAGATCTTCCCCTCTACCTTCAGAGTAGGCTGTCTACCAATTCTCTGCCAGCTCAAGCAATTAGGCAGTTCAGTGGCACAGAAGATTAAATTTTCACATTCCCTTTCTGTGCCCCTAAATGCCATTCCCTCCCACTGGACAAACAAGGAAGAAAGAAGAAAAATCTGACTTGCCGGTTTTCACACCATCCAAGCGGGAAAAGTAATTTGTCTTAATTCCACAATTTCACATAAATGGCATATAGGGATATTTCTGCAAAATCTAGACATAAAAACTTATTTTCCACAGACTTGAGCCATTGCTGCTTATTCTCATTCTCATATTCTTATTCTAACTCTACCATGGGTTATTTCAAGTGACTCCTCCAACCTTTGTGACAAAAATTGATATGCACGAATGGTAAGGCTACAGCAGGATAACCCAAGCTGACAGGAAACTCCAGATTAAGTTAAAAGGAGTATGGTGCCACCATATCTTTTTCTTTATTACAGGCAGTAAACATGGCCCAAAAATAACTTCTGCCACTTTTAGATAATTAAAATTTACGGGAGTATCTCAAAGAATTTCTGGTTTTTATAACACCAGATAATGTATTCTAGAACTAGCTCAGCAGATCCAATTTCAATTATTTTAAAACTTAAATACAATTATAACCATAACATATACTACCAACATATAACTACAGATGCATAAATTCTACTGTTTCTAACAATATTTTTTCAGGCGACCAAATGAATACTAACTTATTTCATTGTACAATAACTGTTGTGGAAAAAAATACACAAAGAACCTCAGTCTCTACTAACAGCTAATGTGATCCCCATTTTCTTACTCTCACCACAAATTATAATTTTAAAAAATCAAATTTAATCTTGAAGACATGATGCTAAGTGAAATAAGCCAGTCATAATAAAATAAATACCCTATGATTCCACTTATACGCAGCACTTGAAGAAGTCAACTTCATAAGGACAGATAGTAGAATAGCGGGTGCCAGGGACTGGAGAAGGGGAATAGGGAGTATATGATTAATGGGTATAGATTTTCAATTTGGAAAGATGAAAAAAGTTCTGAAGATGGATGACACTGGAGAACATCAATGTGAATGCAATTAATGCCACTGAATGGTACACTTAAAAATGGTTAAGACAGTAAAACTTACATATATTTTTAACATAACAAAAAATACAAAATATTTTTAAATAATCAAATTAACCCATGATTCCAAAAGAATATATGAATCCTAAAGTAACAGAAATTCATTACAAAGAATCTAGACATTTGTTTTATATTTTTATTTTTTAGCATCCTTAAATTCTTTGTCGAATAAGAAAGACAAAGTAATTAATTCTTTTTCATAATTCTTAACTTCTTAGTCAATTTCCACTTGAGGAATTGCCAGCACTCTGCTATGAACTTTCCAATTGTTATCACTCAAGATAAGTACTTCTCCAACTAAAACTAAAGCTGTCAGGGATTTCTGTTCCTGAGATTGAGTTCAAATGGCTTGTGAACTCTCTTGCTATGTAACACCTAAAAATGCTTGATAAAATGTAAGAATTTTCCTTTTAAATGCAGAGCAAAGCTCACAAGAAACTAAGAAAAATCGTTAAGAGACGAATCAAGATGAACAGGAGCACAAAGGGGGTAAGTAGGCAATGATGCCAGCAACTGCCCTAGAGACATCCAACAATCTCCCAAGCTGCCCAGTCCAATACAGTAGCCACAAGCCACATGTCGCTATTTAAATTTAAATTAATTAAAATCGAGTAAAATTTAAAAGTAAGTTCCTCTGTTGCATTAGCCACATTTCCAATGTGGCTACTGGCTGCTGTATTAGCACAGACAAATAACATTTCCATTATTACGGAAAATGCCACTAGAGAATGGGAAGTCAGACTACAGATAAGCACAGAAAGCCTGGCACCTGAAAGCTGAGATCTTTGATAAAAATAATAAACTGGGGGGGGGGGGATGGGCAGGGAAATACCCCAAATGGAGACTGTAAGGAAAATTCTCCTCTGAGTCCAATTTTCTTTGTGTTTTGGGAGGGGAAAGGGAGTATCCCCTGGGAATTTGTAACCAAACCAACTTTCACACAGGCTTCAAGATCAAATGCAAACTACTCGCATGTTGTGAAAATCTCAAACCTAGAAACTGAGCGGTCCTGGCTTGACAGCGTCCTCAAGTGCAAATCCCCTCTGGTAGAAAGCAATCTTAACTCAAGTCTCAGAATTTCCACAAATTACAATGAAAATGAGCTCAAAATTTAAAACAATGTACAATAAGCAAGATTCAACAAAAAAAAACACAATTTTTTTAAAAAAGGGAAGGACAGTAAATATTTCAAAATAAAATATGAAATGGAAAATATGAACAAAAAGAAGACAACAACAGACTTGAAAGAGTCAACTGAAAAACAGAATAAGTAAAATTAAACTCCAATGAACGATTTCAACAAACAAGATACTACTAAAAAGAGAATTAACAAACTAGACAATCTATCTGAAATTACCCAGAATGCAACAAAGACAGATAAAAAATATAAAGAAAGATTAAGAGGCATTAAAAATAGATTAAAATATCTAACATGTATATTTAATTAATTTTATAACAAGAATGTGAATGAGGGAGATAATATGCAAACAAAAAAAAAAGTTGAGAATTTTCCTGAATTGATGAAAGATATTAATGTACAGATTTGAGTTCAGCAAATTCCAAGAAGTATAAATAAAAAGGAAATTCACACCTAGCGATATCATAGTGAAACTACAAAACATTAATGGTGAAGGGTTCTTAAAAGACACCGGAAACAAAAGACAGAATACTTACAAAGGAACAATTAGACTTGACAGCTGATTTATCAACTGCAGCAGTGGAAGCCAGAAGACACTAGAATAGTATCTTCAAAGTTCTAAAAGAACTGTTAAGCTATAATTAAGTACCCAACTTAGCTATTTTTCTAAGAAAAAGAATAAAATAAAGAAAATTTCAGAAACAAACTGGAGGAATATACTGTAAACAGATTTTCACTAAGGATGTTTCTAAAACTATAGTCTACAAAGATGAAAAATGACACCAAAAAGATAGTCTAAAATACAGAAAAGAATGGTGAGAAAGAAAACTGTAAATATTAGTAAATTCAAATAAATATTAGAGGTATAATTTATAAATTAGGAGTCATAAAAAAACAAACAAACAAACAAAAACACCAAACAAAACAGCATGTATTTCTAAGAATGGAAATATTCCAAGTTTCTTATGCTGTAATTCAGAAGGAAAATGTGGCAAACACTATCTCTTGTTCATATGTCTCCCTTCATTCACTGAATTGCCATGGCTTTCTTGGGGGTGGAGTATACTCCCCACTTTCAGAACTTAAAGAACTTTTAAGGCCTGGCCATATGACATTTTGGAATGTGGGTAAACTGACACTGTACCAGTTTTAATCGATGGCTTTAATTAAGAGCACTATTTCTAACAGCAAAAAATTATAAACAACTTAAATGTCCAATAATAAGGGACTGACTAAATGAACTGTAGTTTATTTACATGTAACAAATGATCATGCATTATTTTAAAATGTCTCAAATTTGACAAATTAATGCCCTACAATGTGCTTTATGAGACCGTCTCATAATCAGCAAAAAGAATCAGAAATGATGTTTCAAACAATTTAAGTTTATTTCCTCAAAGGCTTACAAACCAACACTTAAATGATTATATACAAATTTATTATTCATTCAATAAATATTTACTAAGAGGCTATTATGAGCCAGTCAGTATTCTAGGCTCTGCAGACACAGCCATGAATAAAACAAAGACTCTTTCCCCAGGGAACTCATATCATAGTGATTCTAGTACATTCTTTTCTTAATTCAGGTTTACAGTTCACTAGTTCAAATAAACATGTCAGGGAAGATTCCTAGGTAATGTATTCTCATTCCAGATAAAGAAATAACTTCAGTTAATATTAAAGTCATTATTCATTGACATGAAAGGTCTCACCACTGTACTTTCATAATTCTTGGGCTTTCTATTAAAAAAAATGCTCTTTATACCCCCTGCAATTTATATTCCTGATACACAACGCTAAACTCCTACAACTTTAAAGTATTTTCCCGGCTCTAGAGAAGTAAAGCAAATCTATCATTGCTAGAGTGAAAGGAGGTTTGTTTATCCTTTTCACTATATCAACAAAGTACTTCCTGCTAATAAGATCAGAGATGAAATGGGCAAAATGAGAAATCTTTTGGTTTCCTCAGTTTGTTTACACATGTTATGTTAATGAAGCATTCAATAAGAATGAGGTCTAATTTCCTCTTTACAGGTAGAATTTAAGTTAGGTTCCCAGAAGGACTTACCAAATTCTAGTAGCGTTACCCTGGTCAACATGTCAACTTCTAAGAATTTGGGAAACAAATGTCCTCTCCAAGGCTTCTCTTATGCATCTCAGTTACAGAGAGGCATAGCCTTTCAAAAGTGGCTTTTAATTGATTTGCATGTTATATTTGCCTAATGCACTTGGTACATCCTGTCAGAACTGTACATAATGCCAGAAGTCTACTGGTAAAAGCTAAAATGAAAACAACAATATCTCTAATTTGAAAGAACCTGGCATCATTTAAAAGGTGTTAAAAATTCCAGGCTGCTGGCTATAGTAATAAGCACTACAGCAGACACCAGGAGGAATATAAAGAAAAGGAGACCTGATTTCAGGCCCTTCTTCATGGAATTTATATCTAGTTAGATTCTAAACACAAGAATGTATCTGTCCATCCATTCAATAAATACTAATTCAGCCACAGAGTAATGCAAAAATTTCTCAAGGGGCTTGAGATACAATAATCAAGACAAACCTGGCCCCAGCCAAGCTGCGCTAACAGAAATATTCAGTACAAAAATACTGAGACGGGAGTCAAGAAGAGTTTCACCTCATGCAAAGAACATGTATTAAATAAAAAAGAGGAAATTTATGGGCCAAAACATATACATACACACACACACACACACATATATATATATATATATATATATTATATATATACATATATATATAAAACAATTGAAGAGAGGAAAATTCATATAGGATGTCAATTAATTATAATTCAGCAAGCTGATAGCAGACTGTGGACTTCGCAAGAAAATCACTCAGCATATAGGAAGTCCTAGGTACAAATGATTCTGCTCTGCCATCGACCAGCTCTAGGAATCGAGATCACTTCACTTCGCTTCTCTGAGCCTCGGTTTCTTCAATTGTAAAACAAGAGTTAAAATTTCCAAACTGCCTGCTGCTCAAGATTGTCTTGGGAAAAAAAATGCTTTCGTAAATTATATATCTTATATATTTGACATACGTATTAGTACTGATCCACTTTTTGGCCTTATTATATAAAATAAAGGAGTTGAAACATAGTTTTTAAAGTTCTATCTCTAGCATTGTAAGATTTATGACATAAAAATTATTTTTAATTCAATGGGTAACTAAGAAAAATTCTAACATCTTTAGCACAAGAAGGACCTATCAATTAAATTATTGCAGTAAACCGGATATGAACTAAAACAAACTAGTCTAAAATTTGGGTTATCTTTTTTTAAAAAAAAGTTGACCAGATTCAAATGATACTTGGAAAAAAAAGTCAAAGTGATGATTAACAGTCAAGTAATCAAAGATAACCCTAGGTTTGAATGGAGAAGCTAGATAACATTCTTTTAGCAATAATACTCAGTGACAGCAAATCATCAACTATGGAGAAAAACTTTTTGTAATAGAAAAACATTTTCCTAAGCAAGTCTGATGAACGAGCTTAGAATAAAAACTAATAACAACATGTTGAATTGAAACAAAATTTCATATAAACTGATATCAATGTGCTATAATGATATCAATATCCCCCAAAAGCAATTTCTGAAAACAAATTTATAGTCTACGGCCATGCCACCCTGAACAAGCCCGATCCCATGGAAGCTAAGCAAGGTTGAGCCTGGTTAGTACTTGGATGGGAGACCACCTAGGAAGATCAGGTGCTATAGGTGTAAAAAAAAAAAGTAAAAGATTATAAGCTGACAAGTCCTTGCAATCTGTGAGGTCAACCAAAGGTTGCTTTCCCAAAAAAAAAAAAAAATAATAATAATAATAATAATAATAATAATAAAAATAAATAAAAATAAAAACAAAAATTTATCTTCAGCAATTAAGAGATACTCTGCTAATGGTAACTACCCTTAGCACTAATCTGAATACATACTCTAAAATGGTGCTTTAAAAATTAGTCAATTACTTCACAATCAGACTCTTCTACCTAGTCCCTGTTCTAATAACTAAGCTCCTATTTGGGGAAAATAAAACAAAAACATATGAGAAGTTACATAAAAGACAAGACCGTAGACCTGCATTTCCACCAAATCTAGACCAGGTATTACTGATCAAACTTTTTGAAGACAATAAAAAGCTAGATAAAAAATATATATTAAGTATATATTTATTTAAATTATTGAATTATTAAAAATATCAAAGGGTATAAATTGGTACAACCACTTTGAAAAACTGACAGTAACTACTAAAGCTTATATATATATTCTTCAATAATTTTATTCCTATGGATGTATGGAAGTGGAGAGAGCATATGTCCAACAAAATGCATATATCAGAATGTTCATAGCAGCTTTATTATACTAGCCCAAAACTGGAAACAATCCAAATGTCTATTCAGAGCAGAACAGATAAATAAATCATGATATATTCATGTACTAGCCTACTACTGTGGCAACTTGTATTTTCCAATGGTCATGGCATTATTTCTGGTCCTACATGGTCTTCCAGAATCTCACCTCTAACAGGAGACAGAATCCACTTCCCATCTCTTTAAACCCAGGCAGGCTCATAACTGCCTCACAAAACAGACTTCAGCAGAAGTAATATTATAGACGCTTCAAGGCCACGTCATAAGAAGTAATGCAGTGTCTGTCTGGCTCACATGCTTTCCACCCCTCCCCTCCTCACCACATGTAAGTGGGACACTTGCCCTTGCAACCCAGCTACCATATAATGAGCATGCTCAGGACACATGTAGGTATTCTGTCATTGACCACTGGACATGTAAGCAAAGCTTCAAATAATACTAGGCCCAGCCTCAAGCAGCTCTACTTGAAACCAAAGGAAGCAGAGACAAACATTGCCAAACTACAGATTTGTTAGGAAAATAAATATTGTGCCATTGAAGTCACTGAGGTTTGGGGCAATTTCTTAGGTGTCACTGGAACAAGTATAAAGCAATGAAAAAGAATCACTATTGCTACATGTAACAACCTAGTTAAATCTCACTGATACAATACAATGTTGAATGAAGCCAGACATGAGAGTACATACTATATGATATTTTGTTGAAAAACTAAAAAATATAAAACTAATCTGTGGTGTTAGAAAACTGAGTAATTGTTACCTGAGGCAGGGGAGGAGGCAGTACTGATTAGGAAGGAGTGTGACAGAGCCTTCTAGGGTGACAAATGTCATATATATTGTACTGGGTATGATTATATACTTAATTACTTTTATAAAAATTCTTCAAGGTATACATTTAAGAATAGTGCATGCTATTACTTACATGTATATATACCTTAATTTTAAAAGGGGTGGGGCTGTAACAAAAAGCTAACAAGATAAACAAGAAATTACCAGCCATAGCCCAAGAAGTAATAGGAATTCAGAATGGGGAGCGTGGTGCCCTGGGGCTGCTTTACTCCTACAAATGTCTGCCTAATCAAACGAGATGTCTGAGAGGCTAAACTGCCCTTAGGCAGCCTTGCAGGCCAGGAAGACAAAATATCAGAGTACAAGATCCACCAAGGGAGCTTTCTGAGGTCTTTGGAATCCCAGAAGAAGGGATAACCTAGAAGTAAACTAAATCAGCCCTTGCATAGACTCTCTGATTTGGATAAAGGGTGATCCTAAGTGCCTGGCAAAAGCATAGAAAAATTCTTACCTAAATCTATAATTACCTCTAGAAATACTTTTTGCAAATACCATGAACAATACACAATCAAAGATAAGCAGGCACACATGGAGATAAGACTCCTAGAGAAATAACAGACCACAGAAAAAACCTGTAGGACTCTAGGATAGCCTTATCATGCTTACTCTGTCCAAAAAGATATGTGCAAAGCTTAAAAATTTTGATAGGGAATTAGAAACTATAAAATGACAGCAGATTTTAAATAGAAAGAATTGAAATTTTGGAATGAAAAATACAATAACCAGAATTAGGAACCCAGAGAATATATTTAAGAGCAGATTAGACAGAGATGAGGATGGATTTAGCAAACTGGAGAATAGGCCAAAAGAAAATATCCAGAACAAAAAAGAAACAAAAGAATAGAAAATACAGAAGATAGGTGAGATACATAGAGGGTTCAGTGAGATTCAACATTGTGTCTAATTGACATCCCAGAAAGATTAAGCAAGAGATTGAGGAAAAAGCAATATTTGAAAAGATAATGGCTGAGAACTATACAAAACTGATGAAATACATCAAGTCATAACATCAAAAGGGATATACCTCAAACAAGAAAAGGAGAAAGAGAGAAAATCATCTGAAATCAAAATCATCTAAAATCAAAAGAAAAAAAAAGAAAATCTTTAAAATAGTCTGACAAAGAAACAAATTACCAAAAACAAGCAATAAACTGCAGCTGACTTCTCAACAGAAACAAAGTCAAATATTATAGAACAACCTCTTCTCAAAAAACTCATATATAACTACGTGTATGTGTATGTGTGTATGTATGTATGTATGTATGCATGCATGCATGCATGCATGTATGTACCTCCAATCCAGAATTCTATACCTAGCAAAATGTATCTTTCAAGAAAGTAGTTGAAATGAAAACATTCTCACATCAAGAAAAAGTTTGAAAATTTGTTAATACTAGATCCACTTTAAAGAAAATACCAAAGGACCGTCTTCAGGCAGAAGAAAATTATCTCAAATGGAAGGTCAGTAATGCAAGGAGAAATGAGAGAGAGAAAAAAATGTAGTAAGTCTAACTGAATAACAACATAAAACAATGGAAAAACACCTTTAAGGTTTAAAAAATACACACACACACACACACACACACACACATTTAAAAACATGAAAACAATGAAATAGGTAAAGGAAGGCAAATGACTTTAATGTTTTAAAGGTTTTGCATTATTGGAAAAAGGAGAAAGCCTCAATTAATATTACACTTAGATAAGTTAGGAATACATGTTAGAATTTCTTAGGCAACCACTAAAGAAACAGTAAAAGAATATATAATCCCAAGATAATAAAAAAGGAGAAAATGGAAAAATTTTTAATCAATCAAAAACAAAGCTAAAAGTGAAAAAAAAGAGCATACAACAAGTGAGAAACAGATTTAAAATTTGTTTTAAACAGTAATGTTAATAGTTATTTTATGTAAATTAATTTTTGTAATAGGCATTGGCAAAATACACAGAAATATCTAGCCCCACACCCATCTAACCTTTATAAATTTCAGTCTCACCTATTAAATTTTTTCCACTGTGACTGACTTTTCAAAATCTTATTTCATCTTATCTTTTCTATCTTACCACAGATATGCTAATGAGCATTAAAATGTCCAAAAACCAAACAAAAAGAAACAGGAACAAAAAGCCCAGAGCCAACTGGCTTATAAATACTGCATTAATTCTATAATAAAATATTAATTTGTCATTACTGATCTATATAACATTACTAACTGAAATACATTAAGAAATTTAAAATAATAACTTTTTACTTATTTCATGAAAAACATTACTCTAATATTTTTTAATTTACTTGATAATTCAGTGAAAGGAAAATCCCAGGATAAAATTATAACTTTTTCTACACTGGTACTTCTAATAAGAATAATTCATTAATCTCTTAAGCCAAAAGCACTTAAGCAAACAAGACATGAAACTCCAGTCACTCTTGCTAGAAGCAAATGAAGCTACCTGCCACTTACTTACTAAATATTTTCTTTATTATAGGGTAGACTGGTACTATCACTTGGTGAGTAGATATTTTAAATAAGGGAGTCTAAGCTCTTCCAAGGGAAAATGTAATTAAAATTAAGTCAAAATACTATACTGATATCATACAGTATCTCTGTAAAGAAATCAAAGAATATTTAACATTTAATCCCAGTTTTATAGATATGGAAACTAACAAGTAATAGTGCCAGAGTTACAGCAGCAGATACCAAGTGTGCAGAGAGTCATTTCCAAGTCTAGCCTGGTTAGAGTCAACCAGACAGACTCCTTTCTATGGAACAAGACTGAGTCACTTCATTCCGATGATTACAGAGTATGGTGCAACTAACTGTGGTCACTCTTGTGCCATGTTAGGCGCTGATATACACACACATTCTCATCTAGCCTTCAGGGCATGTACACATGCTCTTTTCTCATCCTCAGAGTGTCCCACCCATCTCCCCTTCTCCCCTACTATCCCCTCTTCATCCTTCAGGTCTTACAAGTCGCTTCCCCTTGCCCTGCCATCTCCAAACCAAGTTAGGTTCTCTAGTTAAAGGTTTCAGAGCTCCCCGTACTTTATTTCAAAGGACTTATGCTCCCCATTCTTGAAAATGGGTACCTAACACAAGGTCCTGTGGGACAAAGAAAGCACTCAAGACATATTTGTTGAATAAACAAACTTAAATTCATGATTCCCAATTCTACAAAAAAAGAAGCGTGAACAATATAAGTTATTTGCTTTAACAATATAAGTTATTTGATTGAGCTGGAAATGTCACAGACTAGCTGGGAATCCAAGTGTCTGTGGCTCTAATAATTCCATGTACTATCATGAAGCATGCTAGGAGTCAGAATGCTTTCAAATTAATATTATCTTTGTATTATTGACTTCCACTGCAAAAACTGATGCACTTTTTAAAGGAAAAAAAAAATGAGTCTTCAAATACAAGTAAAACATCTAAGAATGCAATATACCTTCTCAAAATCACACTAAAAGTACAAACTATAACTTTCTGGTAATAAACAGTCTCAGTATTGCTGACAACAATACCACTACCCTAAAACAAAACAAGAACGGTTAAAGTGAAATTGCAAACATGAGGCACAAAATATAATCACTTGTCTCATTACCTGACGTAGCTATTCCCAAAATTTTAGTATTGTTGCTAAGTCTTTTGCCAACTTCAAATTGCCTCTGAATTTCTAGCACTTTGTAACCGAAGTAATTTTGTTTGTTTTCAATTTGCCACTAGCTTGAACTTACTAGCCTCTTTTCTGCCCATTTTTCACTGGCTACAAAATGTAACAGTAACTTGAGCTAGATGAGCACATAGTGGCAAAGACTGACCAGAGCAACCTCTCCCTGGCACTGGAGGCCCAGATTCCATCTGTATGCCAGGTAGTTGTCTTGGTTCCCAATAAAGCTAAGGATGACCAGTCCATTAACGGATGGTATCAAAGCCATCACTTCTACTTAGTGGCTCGTTTACCCAATGGTAGTTGTCCTTACTAGGAGCTATTTCATGTCAAAACACTTTTAAAACTGGAATGGGCTATTTTTTACCAAAAACAAGTACAAGAAAGACTGACAGTCTAGATAAAAACAATAAGTAGGTACCAACACCAAATCTCAGGGCTCAAAATCTTCATGTTTGGCAAATGATGCTTTTTTGAATGACTTTGTGACAACTCATTAATTTTTCAAATACATAATTAGCAAAATATTATCTGTTAATCCTGTATACCCATACTTGCAATTATGACCATGGTTTTCTTTAAAAATTTATTTCAACTTTTATTAGTATAATTTTTTTTCATTTTCACTTTGACATATTTCAATTGCCTGTACAGAATACAACATAGGCTCAACATTCATTTTAAGTAATAAACTAGACTAGGTTTACAAATTTTATCATAAAAGAACAGCAAACTAGGAAATATCTTTTTTATTTTAGGTTCTGATGGAGTGAGACACAAAAGCAAATAAACCACTGTTCATTTGATAAGGTTAATTCTTACCAAGATGACCTCATGAAACAAAAAAGCACCCTGACTTCCTTCTAACAGAACTTCCCAGGCATTCCATATATGAGGGAGTTGGCCAGGGTGATCGCTAAAGTTCTAACTTTTCTGAGTTACAAAACATTAAACATCGATCCCATGACTTAATTCTCTTTATCAATGAATTAACATAGAATTGAAATCACTTTCTTCCAGGAAGCAAAACATTTAAGATTGTGTCCCCACCTTTTTTTTTCCCACTTGTGTCACATTGTTTCCAATGACCGGGTATTGCTCCAATTCAAAAATCTTAGTCCCATAAAGGATTCATTTAAGTCACGTTAAAGTCTACTGACTACAAAGCATCTGTGGATTAAAATGGGGGTGGCGGAGAGGAGAGTTTAATCTGCAGTTTACAGAAATGTCCACCTGTGCATTCGTAGACTCCTCGCATTTTCTGGCATTAAAATACCTTTCAGTAACCATTCTCACACGTTAGATACGCCGCACCATCACGCGGCTGTTAGCTCCAAACTATTCTGCAAACTTCGCCAAGACGCACGGATTCCCAGGCGCTCCGAATCCCTCATTCACCCCATCCTCCCCTCGCCTGCTCGAAACAAAGTTCCGCCGCACGAAAGCAGTAATTTAAAAAAGCAAGAAGTTTGCCTCGGTCCTGCCCACTTGGACTGTGGAGGACACAAGTGAAACTTGCAAGGGAGACACGTCCCCCGGGGACTGAAACTTGCTCCGGGGGGAGCGGGAGGCAGCGGGTCCCCCCTCCCCCAGGACCTGGCCGCCCTCGGCCCCTTCCACGAGCCCCGCTCACGCGCCATCGTCCCCTCAGACCCTCCCGGCACACCGCGGCGCCCCCCACCGGCACCCGCCAAGCTGCCAATCACTCCCGCAGAGCCCCACAGTCCGGGTTCCAGAGGGGGCGACGCGGCCGGCCGCGCGCGCGACTGCGGAGCGCGCCCCCCGCCAGGGCTGAGGCGGCAGCCGCGGCGCCGTCCGCCTCCCGCGGGTCCGGGAATGGCGGCGTCCGGCTCCCCGGGGCCAAGTCCGTCCCTGGCCCGGAGGAAACCCGGGAGACGCCGCCGCGGGCGGCGGGAGAGGAGGAAGCGAAGTTACCTCCGGACGGTGCTGTCGGCCGAGGCTGGGGAAGCAGGCGGAGCGGGGCGTCCCGGCGGCCGAGCAGGTCCCGGCGCGGCGGCGGCTACCGCAGTGCCCTCCGCCCCATTGTTTCCCTTTCAGGAGGATCCCGGCGAAGCCGAGCCCGGGAACCAGGAAGTTCCCCAGAGCGACACCTCCTGCCGCTGCTATGGAAACGGCCCCCCGCCTCCCAGGCGGCTCGCCCGGGACCCCGCCTCCGCGCCGCCGGCCCCGCCCGCCTCACGGGCCACCGCCGAGCGTCGCCGCTGCGGCCCCGGCCGCCGCCATCTTGGCGCGGCCCGGGCGCCCGTTCCCAGCGGCACGTGCGCGCCGCCCTCGCGCTCCCGCCGCCCGCGGGGGCGCGCGCCGTGTCCCGCATCCTCAGCCAGGAACGACGGCCTGGCCCCCGCACGCGGAGGGAGGGAGGGGCTGGGGCACGCACCGCGCGAAAGCGACAGACCTAAGCTGGCGTCGGGTGGACAGGTCAAGAGATGGCTGGGACCAGGGGTGAGGGCAACACAGTGGTGGCCAGGAGCATGGTTTCTGCGGCCAGGTTGCCTCGTGTTTCATTTGTGGCTCAACTTGCCAGCTGTCAGACCTCTGACGGGCTATTTAATTTTCTCTGCGCCTCAGTTTCTTCATCCATAAAGTGGCATATTAACAGTGCCTGAAACAAGCGAGTGCTCGGTCGTTAATGCAAAATAATGATCCGTTCAGTAAAATGGCAAACTTTCTGACAAAATTCATTTTTCTGTCATTTTTCAGGAACTTGATCAACTTTATGTAGGCTACTGTGTAAAAGATCCCATCGCTGCTTAAAAATTCTCGAATGTTCGTCTTTTGTCCCATCTTTCTCTAGGTCAGCTTTCCTTTTTTACATCATGGAAATTGTCAAGAGTTTTAATCTCCAGAGTCTTCTATTAAGAAGTGCCATAAAAAGATGAATGATGTAAACTTTCCAACACTGTAATTAGCTGACAGTTAAATGATTTATTCAACAGAAGCTAGAGAAGTTAGGGTGTGCAAGTAACTAAAAAGCTTCCTGTCTTTGATTCCAGGAACTAGAGTTACTTACTAAAAAGCTGGCAACTCTGCATGGTTGTTATTATCTCGCTTTTCCAGCCGGTGAAAACTGACACCAAGAAAACTAGGTGCTGGGTGCAGATTGGGAGAGAAGGCTTGGAGGGAGGGTCACATCTTAAAAGATTAGGTCTTAGATGGCCTCTAGACTCCTTCAAAAGTGTTAGGACCTTATTTGTACACTCTAAGAAAATACAAATTTATACTTCCCTTTGGTCTTCATGCATTTAAACCAGATTCGTGAAGAGTAGTGTTTATTTTTATGATCCTGATTCAAAATTGGCATAAATTGTTTGATATATGAATTGGGATCAAAACATCAGGAATTGGCAGGACACTGGAAACTCCAACACCCCGACACTTCTCTCAAAAGTTATAGAATGCCCTGAGTAGCAATCACCCAGTTTGGGATATTCTGAACTTCTGAAAGGCAGAAGCCCCCACTCTGCACGTGATAGGCCCTCAATAAATGGTTACTGAATTATTGCTACATTTGTGGTTGAGCTCTCATTGTTTAAGGAGACCTTGGGAACCACAGAGACACGCAAGAGATGTTACTCAAGGGACATCACTGCAAGCATCACGAACAAGAACCCTGCCACTAGTAAATGAATTTATGGGAATTGGGATGCATGACCATGGTCACAGGCTTATTTGGCAAAATGAAGTGGAAATTTCAGATGTTTTTCTGTAATTTTTTTAAACTTTATTTTGGACTTAATTATGAGCACCATTGGCTCAGTTTTATACTTTGATAATAGCACTCTGATGCTATAGTATTATTAAAGTTTAGAAATCCCCACATTTTTCCCCAAGTCAAAATGTCACCAGTGAGTTGTGTCACGGATAGAACCTGTATTTGTTCTTAGGTATAACTTCAAGGGCTTGCCGTAATTTTTATCATTAAGCATCTTAGAAGTATTGTTAAACTATAAATACAGATTTCTATCTTTCTTGTTTATTAACATATCTCCAGGGTAGTGCGTGACATGTTGTAGGCATGCAAATTCACTTATCTATGGCATATAATAAATTTAAAATTTAATAAATTTAAATTTTATGTCAATAATTTTAAAGGAAATAAAGAATCATTTTTCCTCTAAATCCGAATGGGAAAACTTTTTCTTTAAGGGGAAAGATAGTAAACATGAGAACAGCAATAAAAATACATATGTGTGTGTGTATATGTGTACACACACACACACACACAGACACATATATACACATATATATAAATGTGGCTATGTTCCACTAAAAATTTGTAGATCTGACCCACAGGGTCATATTGTACTCTCTAAATAACGATATTTAAATTATTTTCACTCCAGCTGGATATTAATAAAGCCCCCAAAAGTGAAAAGATATATAGAATAACAGTTTGTGTTAGCAATTAAAACATTTCACAAATATCTAAGATTTAGAACTAAAACTCATGTATCATAATGGAATAAGATAGATGGATATTTGCATTTCACTTTTGCAAAAGTTATAGGTTATGCTAATGAAAATAACTTAAAATGTTTCCCAGGGTAAAAGTATATGTTCAAATGCCCCCACAGGATGCCATAATAACTAAAGCTAGAAGTACAATTTGTGGTGAGAACATAAGAACAGAGGACATAGAGAAAAAAATTCTCCAACGCAAACCATCTATCCTTCACTCTCATCTTCAGATATGGATGAAAGGGTAGGTCTTTAGGGTAGTCTGAAAATTGAGACTTCGAAATGTGAATCCATGGCTATTTGATACATTTAGTTTTTTTAAGAGGGGTAAGCAGATAGTTTCCTAAGGGAGAGAATTTTTTTTTTTTTTTTAATAAAGCTGTGGAAAGCCTTTCAGGGTACATTTTCATCCTCGCCAGCAGCAAAACTTTCTGAAATTTCATAAGGAACCAATGCTCTTCCATCAGTTAGGAAAGTCAGTTCCAATGACACTACACCTAAAACAGTCTATATCTGTATACTCAGCATAAGCAAGAAAGCAATGGATAACAAACAGCCACATCCACACTGCTCACATTAAAAAGTTACTCTTTGGTTTAAAAGAGAAGTTATTGATTGCAGAAGATGAGTCTTTTGAAAGAATGTGAACCCCATAAAATTGTGTGCAAGATGTAGTATACAGTTTGTTACTTATAACTACCTAAGTTGCCTTGTTTATTTGTTGGCATACTCGTTGCCTGTCTTCTTCCCTAGTTTATCCCTTGGTCCAGGTCACGATCTGATACAGAATCAGTTCTCTATAAGTAATTGTAGAAGGAATGAAGAAAAAGGTTAGGCGAAAGGAAGATAGGAAGGAAAGAAAGAAGGAAGGAACAAAAGTATACAAATATCCATTTTGGAGGAAAATTTTCTAACTTTTTCATATACTCAAAAGGGTCTATGACTCAAAAAGTAAAAAAAGCAGGAACAACTGGTTTTCTACTACAAAGGCTGCCTCTCATTATCTGCTCTGCTTTTTTGCTCACAAGCCACCCTGCCCCTAATTACATACCACAACTGGTATCATGGTTTGCCAGAAACCTATAATGATGCCTTATCATTTGAAAAGTGTCTCCTTATTTTTTATAGCTTTAGAGAATGTCTTCTGCCTGCTCAGCTTACAGTAGCCATACTTCACCTCTCCATTTGGCCACATCTTAGATGTCATGACTTTTATTTATATTTTATCTCATCAGCATTGTATTAAAAAGCCTAAGATATTGGGGGGAAAAAAACAGTATGATTTCAGGGTATTTTTGTTTCTGTTGCAGGGCAATAAAATGTTTGCCTCTGTGTAAATGATTTTTGAATTACCTCTTAAACTCTTGTGTACATAAATCTACATAAGTCGTGTGGTAGCTAGTTTTCAAAGAGGTCCCCTCTCCCCTCAGTCAACCATATCCTCCAATATGCACATTCTTTTATAACATTCTCTTGAATCTGTGCTGGTCCTGCGGCTCACTTTTGACCAAAAGAATTGGGTGGAAGTGATGCAAAGTGATGTCTAAGGCTAGATCATAAGAAGTCCTGCAGCTTCCACCTGGGTCTCTGGAACACTAACCCTCCCAGAACTGAGTCACCATGGTGAAAGAGGCCCGAGCCACATATAGAGGCCATATATAGTTGGTCGGAATAAAACTTTGCTAAACTCCCAAGCAACAGCCAGCATCAGCTGCTAGCCATATGGGTAAGCCATCTTAAATAACCAGCACAGGGAAGCCTTCAGATGCCTTGAGCCCCCACCATGTGACCCCGTGAGAAACCCCAAATGAGGACGGATCAGGTGAACCCAGTAAATCCCTGGATCCATCAGAGCAAAACAAAATTGTTTTAAATCACTGAGATTAGGGTAGTTTGTTACCTACCTACACGTAACTGGGGTAAGTTGATTAAAAATAAAATACTGAAGCTATAGTTAAGCTATATTTTAGCTAAAACCTGAAATAACTATCAAGATGAACAGAAATGCTATATGAGCAGGTCAAGTTAAAGAAGAACAAGATGAATTATAACAGACCCTAACATATTCCAGGGCATGCTTTTCACCACTAAGTTGCTGATTTTCTCTGGTTCTTCCTCTGAGGTGGGGCGATAGGCTGGGCATTGTGAAATAACACAATGACCTTAACCTTTCGGTGTCTACAAAGTAAATATACTTGCAATTGCATTCAACTTAAACAGATAAGAAATGAGACCTTGCCCACATGCTTTAGCTAAAAAAGGAAAGGAGTGGTCACAAGTAGCCAGACTAAAGACTGAATTAAAATGAGACAACAGATGAAAACATATTTTTAAAATCCATTCAGCTTCTCTTTTCTTTTTGCTAATACTTCATGAAAATCACAGGTCCATAAATCCTAATCTGCCATTTTGAAATCCACAAAGCTCCGGAAACCAAAAGTTTTTTTTTTCTCTAAATTCAGCACCCAAACACACTTGGTAGCAGCTGAACTTTCCTTTGGCTCTTTCTGGCCTTTATCTTATTGAATGTAAACACTCATCCTGTCGCAGAACTGTAAATGTGTTTGATCACAAGGTCCTGTCCTAATCCCGTGTACACTTCCCCGCCAGTAACATGCAGTATATGCGCTTCATCTCCCTTCCCAAAATCGGAACTTCTGAATTCCAAAACACTTCTGGTTTCAGATCTGAAGCAGACTTTATTGGAGACCTGAAGTAAACATGTTTGTGTGGGGGAAGGGCAGTCTAATGTGGAGTCACACAACACTCTGGATTCAGACAGCCTGAGTTCAAATCCCCACTCCACTGCTTGCCACCTGAGACCTGGATAACCGTCTGCCTCAGTTTCCTCCTCTGCAAAATGGGGATAGTAATAGAAACTAGCTCATAGGATTCTTAAGAGAACTAAGTGAGATTATGCATGTAAAATGCTTAGTCCAGCAACTAGTAGTAAATACTCAATTGCATTAACTCATATTATTATTACATACACGCTTTTTATAAATTCAGTAAGACTAATACTACCTCGGGGATCAGGGAGGAAAAGAGGAACTACTTGGGTGTCACCAGCAGAAAGATACTTAATACGGGGAAGCAGATGTGCACGAAGTCTTCAGAAGGAGAAGATGGGTGAAGGCAGAGAGGGAATCACCACCCACTTTCAGGTTATGCCACATCAGCTGTGGACCTGATGTCAGAAAGCTGCTGCACCCACCATCGGAAATGGCAAGAAATGGCAGGAAATCACTGCCAGTGTCACAGCTGCCTTGCGGCTTGGAAGCTTGTGACTGTCAAGGGATTTCTTTGGAGTCCAGCTTCACTGCAAACCCTCATGTCAGCCGCTGCTACTGGAGAAACCCCATGAGTGTCTCATTGGCAGAACCTACACTTTATCAGAACTGCGTGTCAAGGGACTCTGGGAAATGCAGCCCCTGCGATACAGACAATACCCAACACAAATGATTTAATAATATAATTTCCGAGTGTAAAACACTCGCCGTAAAAGCTCCGCGAGGTAGGCAGGAAGTAGAGCACAGGAGGGCTTAGTGATGGGCCCGTCCCTGCATTAATGAGAAACTCAGGTCCTCACACTCTCCATCTCACACAGAGTGTGTTTCTTTGGCCAATGTGTCCATGAGTTCTACTCCTCCCCCCCCCCAAATCCTCATACCATTCATATTAGCATTTACCTATTGTTTTTCTTTACGTTGACTCACATTTCTACTTGAATCAATTTAAAGAGGAAATTTTGCATCACTACCTAAAGTATAATGCAAATCACTAAAGTGGAAAACAGGTGTCATGTCACATGAATGGAAGATAAAAGTAAAAATGAACACGCTGCAAATAAAACAATGGTATTAAAACCACTTACACAGCATTGCCCACAGAGAGCTCTGAGCCTGAAGCCTGCTCTCTTTATTGAACAAAGAGGCTCGTGTGTGTTGGAGATGTCAAACATACTAACAGCAAATATTCAAGCACAAATTGAGACTCTTTCACCGATATATTCACAAGGATTGAAAAGTGCCTAAAATCTCCTAAAAACAATAAAATCCCTCACTAAAAGTGAGGCAATGTTATTGAAAGCCTTGCCCATCTTATCTACCATCATTGAAATGCATCCTACACTTTAGGTAAAACTGTTTTCTGCCATATTGATTTTGTAAGCTTAGCTAAGAATCACAGGATTTATTAACTAAATTTTGAAAACTACTTGGTAGCTGAGTATAAAATGTTTGTCAGTATGTTTTGCTCCTCCTGACTCATTCATATAAGTTTTGGGTTGAGCTGAAATTCATATAATGTAAAATTAAGCATTTTACAGTAAACAATTCAGTAGCATTTAGTACATTCACAATGTTGTACAACTACCATCTCCATTTGTTCCAAAACATGTTCATCACCCCAAAAAGAAACTCTGTACCAATAAGCAGTTATTCTCTGTTTCCTCTCTCTCAGCAAACACTGGTCTGCTTTCTGTCCCCAAGGATCAGCCCATTCGGGATACTTCATACCAACGGACTCATATAATACACAACCTTGTGTCTGTCTTCTTTCACTTAGCGTGGTATTTTTGAGGTTCATACATGTTGTATCATGTACCGGTGCTTCATTCCTTTTTGTGGCTGAATAATATTCTATTGTATGGATATTCCATGATTTGTTCAGCCATTCATTCATTGATGGATTTTGAGGTCGGCTCAACCCTTCGGCTATTGTGAATACTGCTGCTATGAACATGTACACACATGTATTCAATTCAGTACCTGTGTTGTAGTTAGTGTGGATATATACTTAGGAGTGGAATTGTAGGGTCAAATGGTAATTCTACGATATTAGTTATCTGGAGATGTCAATTTACCCAAAGTATTACTGTGAAATTTAGAATTTTATGTCCTAAATCTCAATTTGAGTAAATATAACCAATTCAGACTAAATTAACACTGAATATGAAACAAGTCCTTAGGACATAAAGGTAGCAGTCTACATGAAGTCTTAAAAAAGAAGAATGAGACAGTAATAATTTGTCATTATTCAACCTTCCCCACCAAAGGTAATTTCTGTACCAAGTAGATATGAACATTTCTACAAGAAAAAGGCATACAACACAATCTTGTAGAGATGATTTGCCAAATTCTATCATGGCTCGTATATATCATCACTAAAAGCCATTTAAAGCCCTTCACTCTGTTTCCATGTTCTCCAAACAAGTTTCTTGTTGCTATCAAGCTCCTCGGGTAAACTCCTAAAGAGTGTTCTCAATGGAAGACAAAGGAGTTTAAACCACGAAAGATTTTATATTTGCATTTTAAATTAATACAGGGCACTTGAACGAACGAGGTGATTCACCAGTAAGCCAGGCTGATGCAACACTGAGACCAAGAGTCAGATATCAAAGTCTGGAAGAGCATCTAGAGTCAGGCCAGACCCAGCAGTCCACGCCGAGAAGTCATGCTGCCTACGAGAGCAGCACTTAACGGAGAGGGTGGGCAGTCATTCCGTGGCCGGGCATGGACAGTGGCCTCCGGCTTACACACAATAACTCTGTTCATTTCCAGTCCTCCCTTAGAATTCAGTACAGTCTTTCTGAAAATGCTATCCTGTCTCAGCTATGCAAAAGCGGTTTGTTTACATTCGGAGTGGAATATTCATGGAGAAAGTCCCTGTGAGCATGGTGGTGACAAGGGTCTCACAGCAGAGTGCCCAAGTGGAAAGTGAAATGCCCATATTCTATGGGAGCGTGTCATGCCCCCAAGCCCCTAAGCCTTCCCCTCTGATACTTCCCAGGCCAAGAATTTAGGGTTTTCGTGACTTGATTTATAAGCAGAAGTGATTGCCTTACAGTCTCTACAAGAAGCTCTGAGACTTGAGCATATTAGGCTGGAAATAGGTTAGGACAAAAATCTAAGCAGTATCTAAGTCAAGACACCAGTCTAAACTGAGGGTGGGTCCTGAGAGGCTAGAATACAGGCTAAGCGCATCACAGAAATGAGCGGGTGGAATAATATGGCAGAGTCTAGTGCACACTCATCGGACCTATCTCCTAATGTACCACACAGCTCGGTGACATTCTCAGCCCCTTTGCAGTTACGTGTGGTCACATGATTGAGTCCTGCTCAAAGTGGACAAAAGTGATGTGTGCCACTTCCTGTCCTGGCCCATGGAAACCTCCCACAAGCAGTTCTTTATGCCCCTTTCTCTTTCCAGAGAAACTCTGGAAGTCAAGTGTGGAAGAGGGCAGGGGTGGAATGAGCTAGGACCTGCATCTCCGCCGGAGGGCATGACCACTTGGTTTTACCTGCCTGAGAAATAGAACTTCATTGTGTTAAACCACTGAGATTTGGGAGTTCCTCCATTATGGCAGTGCATTTTACCTTATAATCACCTTTGTAGATACCAAGGACACAGCAAATAAAAAGATGCCCCCGAGAAGCTGGAAGAGATAGCGATTGTCAGCAAGAAGGCATGTTGCAACGCAGCTGTCGGAGTCCTCACAGCAGAAACCTTTATTCTGCCTCCTCCTCCAACTTCCATCCTTTCTCTCACCTTCTGTTCATAGCTAGGTTTCTTGGATGAGCAGTCTACATGAGTTTCTTTCCACGTCCTCATTTCCCACTCATTCTTCCTTGCATAAAATCTAGCTTTTGCCCCACACTCGGCTGAAACTGCACCTATGACCTCCTAGCTCTCGAATCCAGCTGAACACGTTTCAGTCCTTATGGAGTGGCTTTTAACATGCAACAACACAGACTTTAAGAAATGTGATTGGTACGTTTCCCCCTCTAAAAACCAATCTGTTCCTAAGCTGACTTTTCCACTGGAGGAAATCCAATCTTAGCCCTTATTGGGATTCCCTACATAGCTCCTGGGTCATGCAAGTTTCAAGAGAATTTTAGACAGCACAGAACACTGGGGCCAGGTCTTCAGTTCGGAAGTGTCCAGAGTGACATGCTTCTTGTCCAGCCCATACACCTGCCCTAGGGACAAAAGTCTCCCCTGCTTTTGTTCTAAGCTGGGCACAGGGGACGCTGTCTCATCTAGAAAACCTGGTGCCTCCTCCCTACATAGACACTGCACCCTCCACCTGCCAGGGGGTCTGCGAGAAATGCCTCAGGCCCCACTGTTCTGCGCTGCCAGTTTGCGGCCTTGGTTCACTTCCCAGTCCTTCAGCACACTCTCTCCACCTAACCAGCGTGCGCCCAATTCCACCGACGCCCTGGAGCCTCTCAGCTCTCAAACAACTCAACTCTTTTTGAGCCCCTTGTGGGGCAAGGAAATCCTTGCCCTCCACACTCAGAATCCCTGCTCGGGCAGGGAAAAAGGTGAAAATATCTCCCGCAGACCCATCCACTCATGAATTAAAAGCCCTGGCAGATTATCTCATGGCACTTGCCTTGCTTGCACTCTGTGAGGTAGAAAACAACTTCCTCCTTGATGGTCTCTGCTCCTTTGAATTCTGCAAATTCTCTCTTTTCCTTCTTTCTGCCTGTTATCCTTTCTTAGTCCTCTGCTGTGCCCATCCCTAAATCAATGCTTTTCTTTTTTTTTATCCCTAAAAGTACCCTGAAAGATTATGTGCTCTTCTTGTACCTTTTGAAGCTGACATTGAAGAATTTTTATCCTAAGTCTAAATAGTTGCAAAGGATACATTTTCCAGTACATCATACATATCAATATTTTAAAATGAAACTGTTATATCGTTCTTTTAAATAAATCTAATGGAATCTATAAAACATGGGGATATGTTATAACCCACTACCAGCCATATTTAAAAATATTTGAACAACTTCTTCTGTAACCATTAACATTTTATGATTTCCTTTTCCCTTTGACATCATAATTCTTTTCCCACAGAATTTAACCCTAATGTAATATATTTTATATTTTATACCCTTTATTGATCGCTCTCTTACTTCTCTGGAAAAAAAGTACAAATTAAGAAATGTTTGTGTTTTCCACAATCAGAAGCCTCCAAGTGTTAAAAATCTCTTCTGGACTAAGTTATCATTTCAATGATTATGTATACATAACCTATCAAAATAACATAAATATTATACATTTGATAAATTATTAAACAGGCAAGTAGCTTTGTTCATGTATAATTTACATCCAAAATATTTTACCACTTTAAGTGTACATTTTGATGAGTTTGGACAATTGTGTTTGTTTATATAATCAACACCACAATCAAAATCAAAATATAAAACATTTCCTTAATTCTAAAAGTTTCCTCTTGCCTCTTTGCAGGCAATCTCCAATCCTTATCACCGGCCCCAGACAACTGTTAATCTGCTTTCGGTCACTACAGTTTGTCTTTGAAAAATAACTTTTTACTGGACACTGCGATGGTCTGAATATTTGTATCTCCACCAAATTCATCCATCAAAATCCTAATGCTCCATGTGATGGCATTTGCAAGTGGGGCTTTGTGGAGGGCTCCACCCTCATGATTGGGATTGGTGTTCTTATAAAAAGAGATCTGGATTGTTCCCTAGCCCCTTCCACCATGTGCAGACACAATGAGAATGTGCCAGCTATGAACCAGGAAGCTCTCACTTGAACACCCAATCTGCCGGCACCATGCAAGATCTTGGACCTCCCAGCCTCCAGAACTGTGAGAAATAAACTTCTGTTGTTTATAAGTCCCCCAGTCTGTGGTACTTTGTTATAGCAGCCCAAATGGACTAAGGCAGAAATCTATATCTTACTTTATGGAACTGGAGATATATATATATATTTCCCCCTAGTTGAATCATCTGTTGGTAAATATGATTTGTCGCCGGAATGAGACAAGGTTCCATCAATTCCATTCTATTCCTATTTTTTTATTTTTATAGATGTAAGCTCTAAGAAACCTTATTCACATAAATAAGTGAATGGGAAAGGAGAAAGTTCTTTTTTAGATGTATATAGTAAGGTCTCTCAAATCTTTGAAGTCTTTTTGAGTTATGCCAAAAATCGCAGAGTGATCCATAATCACAAACTACCTGGGATGGTTCAACAGCAGACAGGTCAGTAAGGTTCACTGCAATTCTGTTGAATGCAAAGAGCTGAACACCACGGGCTGGGGTGTTACGGGGTCTGCTACAAAGTCACTATAATCACTCGCTTTCTTAGAACCAGCACCAATATTTCCAATGTCCCCTTTATGTGACATCCTAGAGGATTTTTACCCTCTGGGATAATGCAACACGGTCTATGAAAAGTATGCCTTTCCTTGAGAAAGTGGAAGAAGGATAACTGTGAAAGGATGAGCAAGGAGATACTGTCCTCATGCCCCAGCCCCATCCTAGGTGCGTTTTCAGACAGGACAATTGAAGAAATGATTAGATATGAAAACTGAGGACCTAGAAATGGATTCCTTGAAAAGCCCCATGTTCACATACTCTTCAGAAAGTCTTCACATACCCCTAAGAGTACTTATCCTATTTAAAGTTCTCTGCCTTAATAGCGAGCGTTCATTCGAGTTCAGACTCAGGTCATTTTTATCTCCTCTGGTTCTACACATTCAATGTGACCTAATCCACTCCTTTGGCATCAACCCCCGATGGCAGGCTGGTGACTCCCAAATCTCTCGTCTCTGGATCAGACTTCTACCTGGGTCTAAGAACCGTATATTCAATTGGCTGGTCAACATCTCCACTTCCCAATCTTCTGACTTAGGTTTGACAGGTTTTCTTAAATGTAAAAACTTATTCTATCCTAGATTTATGAAAAAAAAATTCAACTCCATAAGATGAATTGGGAGAAATCTAGCATTTTCTATTACTTTACTATCTATAAAGTGCTTTCATCTATATACATGTGTATATCATATAAAGTGTACAAAGTGTACACGTGACTCTTATAGTAAATGCTTGTATTTTACAGATAAGGAAACTAAGAATTAGTGAAATAAAGTGAAAAGTCGACTACATTCCAAAACACATGAAAGAAATAGATTTATTCTCTGCCTTGACTTGATTGGAGAGAAATTACTTAAATAAAGATATTAAAAATCAATACAAGTCTGTGTATAGTAGGAGCCAAACTACTATTTAGGTAGATGAAGTAAAAGGATACTTTTTTCTATAGTTTTAATAAAAAGTAGAATAGATTTACAATCAATGCAAAGGCATTGTATCTCATTTCCTTACAGACTTAGGAAAAAATTAAAATCAGTTAGGAATAAATTAATTTACTCGTAGTGCATAAGTCCAAAAATACACTGATGAACAATGTCAACGATTTAAGGGTTGTTTGGCCAGAAACAGAAGGTGAGATCTATCACTTCCTTAGTTTCCTTTCGACAATTTAATTACATACAAAAGAAAACAGGTATGTTTACCCCATTCTTTTATGAATTGTTTCTCTGACATAGTCATTTACTGAGTGTACCTTTCCTGTCCTGAGTCAGGTATTTGTGAATTGTGGGGGAAATCAATGTGTTAGGCTCTGCACATCTTGAACAAGTATTGTTTGTAACAAACCCCAGGTAAGGGGGCACTTTGCGTGGGAGGGGTCGTCTGAGTTCCTGTATGACTCAAAACATAAAATTTTTTATTTTACTACGATAATGGTCAGAAAGTGACAAACCAGTGCTTTGAGATTATAATTTTCTTTCTCTCTTTTTTTTTAAGTTGTTTCCATATCTCTAGTCTTTGGCTCTTACGTATCATTTGCTGAGCTATCTGTACTGTTTATTGTTTTATCGTCACACATAAGTCAGACTTTCGGTTTCCTTAGTCACATTTATTACTCTTGTTTTCATCTCCCTTATATGCACATTTCTGGACTTTGGATACATAATTCTAAGCTTTCATTGGTTGGTAGTGAATGAGGCCTACTCTATTACTCTGTGTTTGTCTGGCAAAGACCTGCAAAGGTAAAAATGCAACCAGTCAATGAACAAGGGGAGGTGCGCTTTGAGTAAAGGAATGAATGCATTCCAGTCCAACTTATTTAAAGTCATATTTCATCTTGGAAACCTTTGACTCCACTTTTAAACTGAATAATGGCAGAAGCACAGTTTTAACTTTAAAGGAGCCAAGGGAAAACCGAGGGTCTCTATGGTCTGCTAGGTTCAAATGTCTCCAATTCCATCTCTGGGCTTCGAGCTACTTCTAATGCTTCCAGGCCAGCTACTCATGGGACTGCAGAGCTCACAGGGCTGAGGGGCAGGGGCCCAGATGTGAAATATGCTCCACACTAATTTCCTCATTTCTGTCACACCGCCCTCTGCCACCGCTGCCTCCTGGCCTCACATCCTAACTCCACGTTACTCAATCCAGAAACGTAAGCCACGTGCCACTTACTCCCACTTTTGAGTGAAAAATTAGATCGTAGCAACTCAGTGGCACCAAAAGTACACAAGACATTACCAATGTCACTGAATGTAATAATTTAGAACATTTTGTCATCACAAAAGTAATGCTTGTTGTAAAAAATTCAAACAATACAGTGGTTGGTAGGGAGAATGAAGAGCCCAAGTGTCACTTCATATAGCTCCTTCCCCCACAGGAATTCCCTTGATGTGCCATAATTTATTTGGCTATCCCTCTATTGGTGGACATTTAGGCTATTTTCAGCATCCTGGTATTGCAAACAAAGGGGCAAAGGATATCCCGGTATATAATTTTGTGTACATCTGCCAGAATTTCTTCAGGATAGATTCAGAGAAATTCATTGGGCCATTGCATTTAAGTTGGGATAGAATCACACAGCCAGTTATGATTACGTTTTCTTTTTGATCTTTCCTTCTAACTCACAAAACTCGATTGTACACATTTTAAGCTGGGAGAGATCATGCCAGTGTTGGGAGAGACCTTTGGCAGGGGGTTGTGTCTTAGTCCATTCAGGCTGCTATAACAAAAACCTCATGGAATATGTGACTTCAACAAGAAATATGTATTTCTCACAGTTCTGGAGGATGGGAAGTCCAAGACCAAGATGCTGGTATATTGTGTCTGGTGAGAGCCCACTTCCTGGTTCACAGACAGCTTTCCTCTTGCCCTCATATGGCAGAAGAAGGGAGGGGTCTCTCGGGTTCCCTTATAAGGGCACTAATCCTATTCATGAGGGCTCCACCCTCAAGTTCTAATCACCTCCCAAAGGCCTCACCTCCCAAAACCATCACCTTGGGGGTTAGCATATGAATTTGGGAGGACACAAAGCTTCAGTCTATAGCAGGGTGGGACAGGTCTTCAGTGAGCAGGACTGTCCCACAGACTGCAGGAGATTTGGCATCCCTGACTCCGCTTACTAAAAGCCAGTAGCATCCTGTATGAGTTATCTATTGCTACATGATGAAGTAGTCCAAACTTAGCAGCAGAAAACAATAACTACTTGTTATCTCACAGTTTCTGTGGGTCAGAAATCCGGTTTGCAGGAGGCTTCAGCTCTTCAGCACATGGGGCTGTCTGTAGGATTGCTCAGTGACAAGGCTTCCCACAGAGAGAAGAGAGAGACAGAGAGAAAGAGAGCCAGACATAGAGGAAGGAGTGAGGGAGGGAGAGAGAGAGGGTGAGGGAGAGGAGAAAGAGAGAGAGAGCCAGCCAGCCCAGGAAGGAAGCTGCAGTGCCTCTCCTAGCCTTATCTCAGAAGTGGCAGATCTTTGCTTCTGCTGCAACCTCTTGGTCACACAGACCAACTTTGCTCCAACATGGGAGAAACTACAAAGAAGTGTGAACATCAGGAATGGGGATCATTGTGGGCCATCTTGGAGGCTGGCTACCAGATACGCACAACCACTGTGGCAGCAGAAACATCCCACGGGTGTTTCCAACCACCCTTCCCTCCCCAGTTAAGAATCTCTCTCATTACAGTGAGGAAACTAACGCAAGAGAGAGGCAGTGAGTGACTTGCTTGGGTTCTGCATTCGTGAGCGGCAGCACTGCTGTGCCATACGACCTCTCAGTGAATGTGTTTGTGGCTGATCTTTGGAAATCATCTGTGGTCATTAACGAAGGAAAAATGATGATAATAACGTATTTAAGTTAAAAGTAGATCCCCCCCCCATGCCTAAGAACTTCGGTATTTTTTTATACTGAATAAAGTAAGCTTACAATGTAAAACTCCTCTTCAATTTTCTCAAATGTGATTAAGACTCATTCTGCTACTATAGTTGTTAATATTTTCCAAACATTCGCAAAATAATTTCTTTACATGCCGAAGAACTCCAACCCTGCAAAGAGCTCTTTGATTTGGGGTGGGATGAGTTGGGAGGATGTGAACAATGGTCTTATATAAAGTCACCAATACTGCTGATAGGGCCCCAGGACCCTTAGCCTTTATCTCATATAACCCTCCAACAACCCCATGGAGGTGGGCTTTATCATCCTTTATTTGCCAGGTAAGGAAACTGTACGGAAAAAGATCAAATAATAGCTACATGACAGAGTCAGGACGGGAGCCAGTTCTGTTTGAACTTAACCTCTGTTCTTATGGGATTAGAGCTGAATTCTTTGGACAGCAATGAATAAGAATAGTACTGAGTCCTTTAAGAAAAGCTAAAAGGAGAAGCTCTGAAGAAGAACAAATCCTCAAAGATGAAAGAAATAATCACGTTAATCCCCAGGAATGGACTGTCTACCAGACTTTCCCTAAATTAATAATGAAACTCACAAAAGGATGTGGTTATGAATAACACTGGGTTTTCGGACAGTTTGGAGATGGGTGCGTTATCCTGACACAAATACAGTGAGACGTCACATTGCATGCCATACCTTTAGAACTGGTAACAATCTGGATACATAAAATCTAAGCAACCCTAAGTGCCAACGCTCACCTTTTACTTGGCTGGTCCGTTTTGACACAGCCATCCCTATATTTACAGCCATCAGGCCTCTGGGCCTTACTTACCTAACCTACCAGCATTCTGAGTTCCACATTTATTCTAGTCCTGCTAAATGTCTGAACCTGATAATAACCACTGTTGCTGAACACCAAATGTGTACTGAACACAGTTTTAGGCATTTTAGCTACATGACCTCATTTAATCATCGTGACACTTCTTGACACATGAGAAATCCAAGTGATGACACTAAATAACTTGCCAATGTCAAAGCTAGTAAGCACGTCAATCAAATTCAGAGTCATGTGACTCCTCAACGTATGCTCCTGCACCACATCGCACCGACTCCCATCCGGGCATTGATACAGTGACACCTCGTTTTGAGCAATCGGGAATTGGTATATCTCTCTTTTCTCCCTTTCCCTCCACCATCCAATTTCAGTTGATTACGTGTTTTTAATGCTTTTCTTTATGCCTTTAAGAATGTTCAGGCCATGTGAAACCATGCTATAGAGGTGAAGGTCTTACAGTAGTTTGATTGGAGAGAAATTGTGGGAGAATTGAGTCATCAAAAGTACACAAAGCTCTAAAGCGTAGGTTCCAGCATTCAGCCTCTTATTCCATTGTGAATGATGCAGAGTAAGAATTCCATGATGAAACACACACACCAGCTTAGAGCAGATCATTAATGGGCATAGTGAAGTATCGATGAACTTTTAAATTTTGCTATCATATTTGAGATGTAGCTTTAGACTATCTCTTCTATATAAGGGATAGGAGATATAAAATAAACTTTGCTAAAAGAAAAAATCTCAACAGAGACCATGACAAACATTCAAATGGTGGGCAGTATGTTTAAATCAAAATAACCAAACCGACACATGAAATCTCAACTATATAAGTAGATTTTTCTACTCTTAATGCCGACAGCAGTGATATTATTTCAGCAAAACAATACCGTCTGTCATACTGAATGCTGACTTCTATTTTATGTTTTGCAGTTTTGCTAGTACTTACTATGCATTGACTTTTATCATTTCATATGAAGAGCTATATCCATAGGTTTATATCTGGTTTTAAGTATTTAAATGTATGTATTATCAAAAATCTGTCTGCTATAAGTGAGAAAAACCCAGACCAATCTGGCTGTATTCTTCTCTGACAGCCCTCATATCCAGGCTTTAATCAGTGTCTTGGCCCAATATCTCACAGACATACATCTTTTCAACTATAACTCACAACAAAATATAGGCATTACCTACAGTTCTGTCCTCAGTTCTCTTTTCTTCTTCCTCTATGCAATTGGATTTGAGAGAACTCAGCCACTCATACTCAGCTTTAATGATTGTGAAATGACTCCTTAATCCTTACATCATTATCCATCATCTCTTCAGTTCTGCATTTTTGGCTACCTGATGGGCATATCTACCTCCACGTGATGTGACAAACAGTGGTACTCTCTCCCTGTCTCTCTATCTCTGTCTCTGCTTTCTCTTTCCCTTTTTAAGTACGATACTTTAACTAAACCTAGTTAAGAACACTGTCACTTTCCCTTTGGATCGTCTCTCCATCATACTTCCTCTTGCACATGTACCTCTAGAATGGCTGTGGCATTTTGGATTTCAGGTAAGGAAAAGCTGAGTTGGGGATGCATCTTATTGGGTTTGGTGGGACATCTCCATGTGGTTCACAGTCGCTTGGGTGTATGGTTATTGCTGGCCACCCTAGTGTTGGAATGGCTGCCAGGAAAATCCCCACATGGTCCATTAAGCTGATTCACCCAGAAGGTATGCCATGATATGAGGTGCACATGTCCTACTGCACCCAGCAGTAGGTACAGTAGTGGAAGAAAAACAAGTTTTAAATATGCAATCAGTTTTCACTGAAGCCCGAAGTCAGAAGAGAGGTCTTCTCCCATCAGGAGTACTCACTAATGCAGCAAGACCATTTTAGATGCACTGCCTTTAAGACAGGAATGGTGTAAAACAGGATGATCACAAATTCTGTGTTTATAGGACACAAATTATAATGCAATGACAAAGAACGAGTACCTCTATATCAGTTCGTATATGAAAATAAAGCCATCTATATTTCCAGAATAAAATTTATAAAGTAAAATATAATAAATCAATGAAATAAGAATGCTGTGTCTTATAGATTACCTTATTTGATCTCTATTGTAGGTATATTTTCCCCAATTTTTATATAAGACCCAAAGAAATTATCCAAGCCAGAACTAGAACTGGCACCCAGCCTCCCTGGCAGCCCCTGGCTGGCTGGTCTACCATCCCCAGCCTCCGCTCTTCCTGTTAGGCCATACAGGGGATAGGTGCTGATCTTACACCGTTGTCAGCTGTCAGAGCCGATCTGCTCACACTGACCCAGGAGGCGTGTGGATAATGTTGAAGTGCCAGGTGGCAAGTCTGCGGCTTCAGGGGTCCTGCCAATCACCCAGAGAGGCTTCCTGCCCCTGATGAGCTACTATGTCCTGCCCTGACATGTAGCTTTAGCTAGAAAAACTTCTCCTTCCAACTTTCTATTTTGAAAAAATGTCTCTCCTACAGAAAAGGGAAAGAACAATACAAGAATAGCTGTGTACTCGTCACCCAGATTCAAACGATTGCCAACGTTATGCCGTATTTGCCCCCTCCCCACTCCCCTTCTTCCCCTTGCCCACATCTCTGCTTCCCTCTCTGTCCCTTTCTCCCTCACTTTCCTTTTCTTCCTCTCTGCCTCTCCCTCTCTCCCTCTCATTTGAAACTTAAGTTGCAGACGTCAGGGCATTTCACACTAAAATCTTGTGTATGCATCTTCTAAGAACAAAGACATTCTCCTACATGATATAAACAAAACCATAACCAATCCCATCTTCGCACCCGAGACATGTAACACTGATGAATGATAGATTTACCTAATGTACAGTCCAAACCCCTCTCTCCCAAGCTGCCCCCTCAATGTCTCCCGTAGCTCTTTATCAGTCTAGGACAATCAAGGGTCATACAGTTCATGTGGTCCTCATGTCTCCGTAGCTTCCTTTTATCTAGAATAGATCCCTGTCTTTTTCTTTATTTCTTTCATAACATTTTTGAAAAGTTTAGGCCAGTCGCCTTATGGAATGCCCCACAATCTATATCTGATCATTACCTCATGGTTAGATTCAAGGCATACATTTTGGGCAAAATACTACATGGCATACTTTTCACTGCATTACATCAAGAGGTCCATGATAACATATTGTCTCCCGGATCATGCTAACCTGATCACTTGGTTAAGATGGTTTCTGCCAGATCTCTCTATTGGAAAGGCATCTTTTCTCACTTATAATTAATAAGCAACCTAGGGGCTGATAAAGTGAGAATTTGTCGATTGTGTGAATATCTTGTTCCCCAGAAAGCTTTAACCTAATGGCTGCAAAGATGGAAATTTTCTAACTCCATCCTGCTATCTACATGTATTAGCTGGCATTCTTCATAAAATGTCCCCTCCCCTGCACACAGAGCTTTTTGGTATCATTATAAGCTCACGAACTCTGTTTTATAATCTATTGACACTTTTACTCCTTTTAGTGCTTGGATTGTCCCACAATTAACCAGCGGAGCCCCTTCAAGCCGGCTCTTCTGAACTGGAACTCCTCTCCCATTATCAGGGCCAGCTTGCTAGGCGTGTGACGACGGCAGTTAGACGAGCCCCTGCTTTCCGAAAAGGCCCCTGTGTGGTTTGAAGCCCTGGGCTCTTGCTGTCCTGACATTCTCAGTGATTTTTCAACAAGGGCCTCTGCATTCTTATTTTGCCCTGGGCCTTGAAAATTATGTAACTGGTCCTGCCCAGTGGGCTTTGAGCACTGTCTTGCTTACCAATACGAGAAGTTCCACACACATTGCACTTCTCTGTCCCTGGTGGGAAATCACACAGGGACAGGGAAAGGCTATTTAAAAACAAGATCTGAGTACTAATGTGCTCCTTGCTCCTGTAGTGACATGGCTTCAAGGCGCTGTCAGTGGTGATAACGGCAGAACCCCTGGACACCTAAGGACTCTGTCCAAACCTCTCAACTGAGAGGATCAAACTCTAGCATGGCTTCAGGCAGCATAAGGCCATGCCCCTAGGATGACCCCTCCCTTATATGGCTGGAAAGCTCAACACTGCCAGGAGCCTTTACTGTTTGTTCCGGCCAACACCTGAGACAGGCCCCTGACCACCCCTTCTCAGAGCATTTACTAAGAATTTACAATTGTGAATCCTTCCTCTGTCCCTTTAAGACATACGTGTACCTCCTAGATTCAGAAATGTCTTTCTCAAGGCCCTGAAAGCCTTCCCTTTGCAATGTCATTATCAAGGACAGAGCTTCTGTCTCCCTGCTCTGTTGGAGGACAGAACCCTAACTTTGATCCTTGCCAGCTGGCAGACACAGCTGGCCTAATCACACCTCCACGGACCAAGCCTTTGTAACTGTTTACTCCAGCCCCTCTCTCTCCTCAGGCCAGCGTTTCCTTCCCCTGTGAAACGCGCAGTCACTCCGCACCCATCAGTACGGATCCCGGGCCTTGCCCTGCTGTGAGTAATAACTGGGTAATAGCTGTTTTCACAGCTTTAACGAATGTCCCATTGTGTCCTTGACAGTGGATGGAGCTGGAAAGTCATGCATTTATACCAAGACCTGCATTTCCAATCCAGGAGCAAAGCATTTCTCCATCCTACATTACCGCTCTCCTCCTGCAGCAGCGGCCCTAGGTCCCCCCGCATGATCAATATATTGATTCATTTGCTCTGTCCTACCATTTACACCAAAGTTTCAGCATGGTGACACTAATATTACTATCAATTAGAAGCCCAACTCATAAGCCTCCTTCAGGTCTTTTTCCCCTTAGAATATATTCCACTAGTCAGAATACAGCATTCAAAAGTGACTTGCAATTCTTTCGTCTTTGTCGTTTTGCCATCGATTTGCTAAACACTGAGATGCCTTTGTTTCTGTTTGCACTCAACTTTAGCATGTTTTATTTAATATCCTTTGATTTATTTTTTTTGGAATAGTTAAAAAATTTACATGGTTTAAAATTCGAAACTACACACACACACAAAAAAGATACACTCAGAAGTGTCACTGACACTCTCCTCCCTGTTCCTTCCACTGTGTTCACACCTATGCCCTACAGGTGATCATTTTCATTTATTTCTGGTTTATCTTTCCTGTGATTCTTATCAAATCAAAACACATGCACACACTATTTCCCCTCCCCTCTTTCACACAAGTGGTAGCTCACTTTACATATTCATTTCTGCATTGCTCTTTTTCACTTAATAACATACTTTGGACATCCTTCCCATTCTCAGGGGGTTCTTTTATCCTTTTTTATGGCTGCATAATACTCCTTTACTTGATTCCATGATCGATTCAGTCTCTGGTGAACAGGATCTTTGACTATGCTTTCAATATTTTGCTATTACAAGTAACGCCACAACCAACAACCTTTTCATATGTTGTTTTGCATTTCAGGAGCTGTTTCTTCAGAGTAGAGTCCCTGAAACTGGATTGCTGGATCGAAGGGAATGCAGCCCTGCTGATACCTTGACTTCAGACTAGGGAGACCTATCTGATGTTGTTTTATTAAATATTGCTATTTAATTGCTAAATTCTCCTCCTCGGGAGTCAAAGCGCTTTGACCTCTTGCCAGCAGTGCCTGCAAGTGCCTTTTTCAGTTGCGGAAACGCTGACATAGAGAAACATACATGGGGCAGATGCCTGAGATTGGAGGGTTTATTCTGTGGGTGCTGCCTACTACCAGAAAGGCTGTCTTCTGGTCCATCCCACCGCGAGTCTGCTGTGTGCGTGTGCCCAGCAAGACTGAAATGAGAGCCTGGGCAGGCAAGAAAGAGGCCGCAAAAAAACAGTAAGACCTTTGCATGACAGATTGGAATTCCACTACTCGGAGGGAGAGCCCTAAAAGCAGACTGTGGAGGCTCAGAAGCGCTGGTCTCGCAAAGGAGACCGATGGTAACGTGAAATGAGGATCACCCACACTCCATCAATCAAGGGGTCAGGATTAGAGCAGCTCCACGAGGACCGAGATAAAAAATAAAATAAAATTACTCCACTACTGCACACGGAGAATAGGCATAAAGGCCTGGCCCCTGCTTTAACTACTGTGAAGACGTTGAGTAGTTTCATCAAAGCTCTTATTAGAAAGGTTTACCAATGTAGCTTTAAAAGCAGCGTTGAAGGTGAATAGAGACACCTACATATTTTTAACCCCAAATTTAGCTAACTTCACCCCAAACTCATAAAACCCACATGCATTAGTCTTCTATTGCTGCTGTAACAAAGTACCACAAACCCAATGGCTTAAAATAGCACAAATTTATCATCTTACACTTCTGGAAGTTAAAAGTCTGAAATGGGTCTTAATGAGCTAAAATTGGGATGTTGGAAGGGTTTTTCCGTTTCTCCAGAGGTTACAGCTTTCCCTGGCCTGTGGCATCCTTCCATCTCGAAATGGCCAGTCAAGTCTCAGTCACGTGGGTCCCCTCTGGCACTGACTCTCCTGCCTCCGTCTTCACCAGTTAAGAACCCCTGTGATATCCCTGGGCCCACCCAGATAACCCAGGATAATCTTCTTATAGAAGGTGAGCTCATCAGCAACCTTAATTCTGTCTGCAAACTTAATTCCCCACTTCCATGTAACCTGACACATTCCTCGTTCTGGGGATTAGCTTTGGGGGACAGCTTTGGGGGCTGCTACTCTCCCTGCCACATTAGGTAACACTGGACTTTCTTGTTCCTATGTCCCAACATAGTGTAACATTCAAAGTTCTACAAAAGCCTTGAAAATAAAGTACATCCTTACTAAAGGTCCCTTGAGGGCACTGAGAAAAGGGTTTTGGCTCTTGACGCCGTATATCTTTTTGACATCCCTTTTTCCTAAGGTTTCTTCCCAGCGTTCCTCATAGGGACTGTCAAATCTCTCTCCTTTCTCTTCTCTCTTTCTCTCCCTCTCCCCACCTCTGCCTCACTCTCTCCTTCCAGACCTATTTTTCCTTCTGAGTATCTCCCACCTTTTTTCTCTCAGGGAATTTCAGCCCACCCCTGTTCTCAGTGTCCCCATTTTGCACCCTGTTCACCCCCCACAACTCCCTGGAGAATGCAGGAATGCTGGACACATTGTTTGCTCCTCCAGATCCAAGGGTCATCCTTTCCCAACCTGCCTTGCACCCGGGAAGGCCGATCTTGCCCTCCGGCTCCTGGTTGGGTTGGGCGGAGCACAGCACATGCAGAAGATGGGGGTCTGAAGAACAGGGCAAGGGGGGGGGGGTCTCTTCTCTCCTTTCCCCAGGGCTTCAGCTTCTGTCTGGTGGCCCCAGTCCAGCCACAATTCTCCCTCCAGGTTCCGCTAATCATCACCTCCCTTTGCCCTGAGTATGGTACAGCCCCTCACTGTTGCTAGCTCTGAGGTGGGGAGGGGGGTTTTGCCAACGCTTGTTGGTTTCCTTAAACCCTGACCACACCCCTATAAGTAGTCTCTTCATTAAATTCTCAATATCCATGTTAATATCCCAAACGATGAGTTTCCTGCAGGGACCCTGGCAATACAGTGTGGAAAGGGCCTTGTAAATACGTAGAATAAAACACAAATGTACACACACACATTGCTGACACATCCTACAATACAGATGAACCTTGGGGTCCTTATGCTACATGAAATAAGCCAGCCACAAAGGGACAAATACTGTATGATTCCATTCATATAAAGTACCTCAAATTCACAGAGGAATCAAATTCGTAGAGACAGAAAGCAGAATGGTGGGTGATGGGGCTGGGGGAGGGGGAGTGTGGAGTTCAGTTTAATGGACACAGAGTCTCAGTTTGGAAAGAGAAAATTATGAAGATGGATGGTGGTGATGGTGGCACAGTAATATGAATGGTTTTAATGCCACTGAACTGTACACATAAAAATGGTTACAATGGTAAATTACATGTATTTTTTTCACCATAATTTTTTTAAAAAGTAAAAGAGAAAACTGTAAAAATTCCTGTTACACACACACTATGACTCTCTGAGATTGGACCATGGCTGTACCCCGAGATGGGATGCACCCAGGGAGAATGGTGGGGGGGGGGCACTGACAGAAGTTTATTTGCAAAAGGGCTGAGAACTCCTTTTAAAGGAAGGAAGAACCAGGCGCCCTGCGCCTGACTCAGAAACAGCATCTGGCTCATCAGAGGGTCAGAGCAATTCCCCGGTTCATGCAGGGTCCCCTTAACACACTCTCATCCCCCTCACAGTCTCCACAACACTTCCTGCAATGACAACCACGGACACGTTGAACGCCTGTATTCCCCACGCATGGAAAGCTCCGCGAACAGGCCTGTCTTGGTTCAGGATGCCATAACAACAATACCATAGGCTGAGTGGCTGATAAACAACAAACACTTACTTCTCACAGTTCTGGAGGCTGCGAGTCCAAGATCAAGGTGCAGATAGATTCTGTGTCTAGTAAGGACATGCTTCCTAGTCCATAGACAATTGTCTTCTGTGTCCTCACCTGGAGGACGGGGTGAGGTCGCTCCATGGGGCCTTTTATAAGGACACTAATCCCATTCTTGAAGGCTCTGCCTCATGACTGAACTAATTCCCAGAGGCCAGCCTCCAAATACCATCACACTGAGGGGTGGGACTTCTCTGTAGGAATGGGGGGGCGGGGGTGCGGTGGGAGCAGTCCACAGCCAGGGCCATGACTATTCTCTTCGTGGCTTTGTCCCCAGCACCAGCTTAATCACCCTGGCAGTAGTACCTGCTCATTCTGTGTCTGAATGAAGAACGAACCCTGAATACATTGTGGTGATTGTGAGCATAACGCGTTCCTCCCAGCTCCATGGATGCGTGTCTGGGTCCGGGGTACAGACGACGGTAAACCACATAACTGCTGCTGTGAACTCAGTGAAGCTCCAGGGCCGTTAGCAACACCACTGAGGACCTTCAGAGAACATGGCAGATGGGTGAGAGCTACCAGGATGAGCGTGAGCCTCAGAATTTCAGAATTCACAGCAGCATATCTATCACCTGACAGTGAATCATGCTAAATCATACTCTGATTTTTCTTCTTTCTTTCCAATCCGACCTTAAAATACCCAATGGCAGCCATCCCAGAGCTTTAAAAATGACCTTTCTCTCTTTTTCTGTATTAATGTTTTGAAGCTACATTAATCAAGTTAGTTATATTTAACTTTAATGGATTTTGTAACTATTAATATAATTCTTGAGATATTTTTGCAAGAGGGGACCTTTCCCATCCTGCTCGTATGTTCTTTGCTAAGCTTAGAGTTCATATTAATGCCAGTGGCTTTCATCCTTGACTTTAGACATGGTTAGCTGTTTCTCTTGTAATGTCATAACCTGGTTTACAACCTGAGTGTCACACTGGAGGTTTTAGGGGAGGTTTCTGACCTCCACCAGGACGACAAAGGAAACCCAAGATACCATTTCCTTGACTCCCTCACCACACACACCTGCCAACACTAACTCCCAGCTCCTGCGCCTGCCAGCTCCCTGGCTTTTTATGGCATCAGGCTTCAAGACCGGTCAGCTATCAATATATCTTGGGCCTTTTGTCATCTCTTATTGACTTAAGTTAAGAACATCCTTTTTTTTTTTTTTTTTTTGAAGAGCCAACTCAATCTACCTGCCTCCTAATGCTATTGCCTAATGCTTTCTCATCTGGGCTCTTTCAAATTCCCAATAATAAAATCTTTTCCCGCTTTCTTCCCTCCTGTTGACCGAGACTGGAACCAGAATACACAGGCGTGGGGACACCCTCATGCTGCTCCTTTCCGTGGAAAGACCAGAGGGGAAAAGGGAGAAAGGGACGAGAGGAGGGTGTTTGGGAGCAATGAGATTTGCATGGAAAGAATTCTGGACCTTGGTCCTATCTCCCGCAGGATGTATTTAATGTCCCTCAATATGATTTCAGCACTATTTTTGGCAAAGGCTCACACCGTATTTCCATAATCTCTCACTTTGCAGTTGCCTACGAGATGTGTATTCTTGTGCACGGCAACTGACTCTTGCCCACCCTCACTGTGCCTCACGGACACACGGAATCGCTGGGTATTGGCAATCAAAGGAAACCAAGTGCTGACACAGTCTACAGGGATCAACCTTGAAAACACGGCAAAGTGAAAGAAGTCAGTCACAAAAGACGAAATACTCTAGGATGCCATTTATCCGAAATATCCATAATAGGCAAATCCATAGAGACAAAAAAATAAAATAAAATAGTGGTTGCCAGGGCCTGGGGAAGTGGGGATGAGGATTGACTGCGAATAGGTATAGGATTCCTTTCTGGGGTGATGAAAAAGATCTCAGATTCGTTACTGAGATGAATACACAACTCGGTAAATTTACTAAAAACCATGGAATTGTACCTTTGTGAATTGTATGGTGTGTGAATTATAACTCAATAAAGCTGTTACCAAAAAAAAAAAAAAGAAAGAAAATAACTACTCACAATGAGAGGAAAGAAAGGGAAAAGGAAAAAGCTGGTATTACAGAAAATGAACAATGAGACTTAGAGGAATCAGAGGAAGATAAAGAGAGAGCTTTTTTTTACAAGGACATATTTTTAAAATATGTCCTTGTAAAAAAAAAAAGAAAGAAAGAAAGACTAGGGCTTTTCTCCCAATTCTTAGACTGCCGTCTCTAAAGTATTTTCTGGAAACTGCAGGAACCAGCAGGAGGGGAAAAAAATACCTGGATCAATGCTGCAAAAATGGAAAACAGACAAAGGGTGAAGCTAACAACGAGATCAGACACACCAAAGCCAACAGCCAGGACACCGGGAAGCAGGCAGAAGAGATATCCCAGAACAAAGCAGCAGGAAAATAATTCTGAAATAAAAATTAAGTTAAAATGGACAAGAGAAGCCACTTTCCTTCTTCAGGCCCCTTTTTTTCTTACATCTCCCCCCGCCACACACACACACACACACACACACACACACACACACACACACACGCCTCTACCCCTCTCTTCCAATTAGAGTTCCTATTCCAGCTCTGCTCACAATAGGCCCAAGCAAGTCCCCAGCCTTGGGAACACAGGACTAGGCAGTGGCATGTCTGGCATGCACTTCCTACCAAGACCGAGCTCCTGAGCAGCAGTGTCCCTTGACCTCACCAGAAGGCTTGGTTATTCATGGGGCCAGGAAGGACCCAAGTTCACAACGTGGCTGGGAAAGTCCATTGATGCCTGGCCAACTGGCTGCCGCAGGAGCAGTTCCTGGAGCTGGTTTCTTCTACTTCCTCCCTCCCCAAACAGCTGGCCTGGGCACTGGACAGCGAAACAGGAAGTCCTGAGCTCTTTTTTAAGCTGTGACATGCAGTGTGGGGGCTAATCCTTTTCGTTCTGCATTTATACAGCAACTTTTTCTCCTGGGTTGTTCAGAGTGGCAGACGTTATGCTTGTTGGTGTCATGATTCCCTTCTTACAACTCTGGAACTGGAACAGGGAAACCAACGGTCCCCATGTCATAACGTGAGTCACTGGGTCAGGCCAGGATTAGAACACCTCAGTCCCCAGAGCCAGGTCTTATCAACAGGCCCAGGATAACTGTCAGGATGACACCCTGTTCGTGTCTCATGAGGAAGAACATAAAGCGACAAGAGGCGATACATTAGTGCACTCACACATTTGTTTTTTCTTGTTATTACACCTGTTTTACTGTGAGAAATCTGAAGCTTAGAAAAGTCAAGTTTCCTAAACTAAAACAAACGACAAAAAAAAAAAAAGACCCATAGCTTTTTCTGATTCCAAATCCTATAAACTTCCTCTAAAACACTTCCCTGGTCTTTCAATCAAACAATACCTAAACCCACATTCCTCTCGAACAAATGTGTGCCACACTTTGTAAAAAATCTTTAAATTGTGTAAATTCAAACAATTCTTTAAATTGTATAAATTTGCTGTTTAAGAGGAAAACTCTGACACAAAGTGAGGTGCCCTGACAATAGAGAGACTTGAGAGAGTTTGGGAGGGCACAGGGACAAGGAAAGACTCTGCACCCTTCCTGTTTCATTGGGTTTGGGGTGACAAGACTCCGAAGCTGTCCTGCAACAACTTGCTGCCAAGGACAGGATGACCTCACTCGTCTTTGTTCAGTGCTGCATACAGCAACCCATTCTGGAGCTACCCATGACCTGGCTTTGTACATCTCATTTATTTTTCTGGATATTAAATCAGACCCTCTGATTTAAAATGCTGGCATATGCTTCATGCATATGAAAAGTAAAAATTCAATCCCTGGAAAAGGTTTTAAAAAATAATTACCACCATTCTACCCGTACCCCACTAAGGAATGAATAATTAAAGAAATGAGTCCCTGTAGTATTATGCGACCAAGAAGTATTTATTTATTAAGGACCTAATTGCTTATGGTTCTGGGCTAAGCACTGTAGAAAGAGAATTGCACAACAATGATCTCTCTCACTCTCTAGTTTTAAGACCTTACCATGTATGGCAGATAGCAATCACCTGGACAAACAGGTTCTGGACACCACGGCAGCAGATGTAAACTCGAAAACATACCAGTGACTGGACACTGAAGCATTCATCTGGTCACTGCCAGTGCATTTTCGGGGTGTGGACCCAAGAAAAGAACACACAAGGTGTGTGGCTGTTGGGTTTAAGGGACGCTTGGGCTCGGTTGCAAACACTGCCCACGCCTCGTGGAAGATGCCAAGTCAGTCTCCTGGGAAGCAGAGAGAGCTTCGGGATCAGGGCGCAGACAATGCGGAGGAGGCTGGGGGCGAGCAGCTGGGTTGGAGTAGGAGGGGCAGAGGGCAAGCAGCAAGGGTTGGGCCAGCACAGACCAGTGAAGCAGAGATGGCCCTTCTGATGGAGGCCGAGCAAGGGGAACCAACTGGAGAGCAGCTGTGGCTGGCAGCCCCACCCACGCCTCCCGGCCAAAGGGGGTTCTCAAGCCTTCACCTGCGCTCAGAGACCTAGGGTGGATTCTAGAAGGCTTGTAGTTGGTGCAAATGGGGAAGTGGAGGGCCTAGTAAAAGTTAAAGCGTGTGTTTTAAAGTCAGGAGGTCTAGGCATGAGAACACGCCCTGCTCAGGGGGAATGCTGTTAAGTGACAGGATCAAAGGTCCCTGGGAGTATGACATCCTTAGATCTGCCCTCGATGAGGTGAAGACCTCAGCAAAGCCCTTGGCATTTCTGCCGATGAATGAAAACCACACAGAGGGGACGATCAGGAGCCGTGAAGTTTCAGTGGACCAGCTGCCTGTGGTTGAGAGTCAGACCTCGTAAAAGGGCTTTGGGTGAGTAGTAAAGCCCGACTTGGCATCATAAAGCCTCAAAAGTCAGAGAAGTCTGTCATTTAAAGCCATTACAATTACTAACTAATAACTGTAAGCTATCCAAGCCACTTTAGATCAGTGGCAGGACCCCTGTCCCACCACAGTGTGGATCCCAAACAGAACACCGCACCTCACTCGTAGCGGGGCCGGGTGTTGGACGGGAGTATCTCCACGCCAGCCCCCTCACAGAACACACATCGTTCTGCGTAAAGTATCTTAATGAGAGAAAAAAAAAGAGAGAGAGAGAGTATGCGACTAATAAATTGGCAATTTGTCAATCTGTCTTTATGAAATGTCCATGCCTTTCAGCCAGCAAGTCACTTCCAAGTGTCTGTCCCAGTTTCCAGCCCATCCTAGAGAACTACTCAAGTGCGTGCACAAAAAAGCAAAGGATGCTTATTATTATGTCTAAAATAGGGGAAAAAAATGAAAACCACTTAAACAGCCATCATTAGGAGACTGGTTAAATTCGGGCACATCCATGGAATACAATGTGGCAGTGAAGATAAAAATGAAGTAGATTTACACGGAAAAGGCCACTTAAAACAATCTAATGGAAAGATCTCGAAGACGTGTTGTTAACTGAAAGCTGTAACGGAACACTCCATAATGTATGACGTTATTTATGTAAATACATCCACAAAACTATATATTTCTCTATGTAAATATGGTCATGCAAATGCATAAAAGAAAATCTGGACAGATGTATACCAGGCTAATAATAGCCATTACACCTCTGGGGGAGGAAGTAAGTTGGGCACTGGGGAATTAAAGGGGATTTTTGCCTTTAGAATTTTCTTTTACAATGAGAATGCATTACTTGTGTTCATGTGTTACTTGTGCAAGTAAAAAGGAATTTTGAAAAAATGGAGGGAAAGGAACAGAGCATCTGTCTTCTTGAGCCAGACAAATAAACAGAGTTGACTGACAAAACTGTGTGCTAAAGGATACAAGGTCATCTCAAGGAAATAAGAAGAGTATTCTCCTCCATCCTCTCCCTCACGCCCTTGACCTCCAGAGCTGACTAACTGTGTGACATGTGGGTCCCGTATATCTCTCTTAGCTGGGTGGCCCCAGCAATCTGTTAGGAAGCAGTGTGGTGCTCCACGCCACCATCCCACCCCCTCAAAATGAGGAATACACACACTCGGGAATAATTATTGTGGAAACTAAACAACTAGAAAGGAACCTACATATGCAGTGATCTATAGCTCCAAAACTCGATGTCAGATCACTTCTCTTGTCCCTTCCAAGTGTCATTACACAAAGATCCCAAAGGATCCCATTAACACACTACTGAAACTTAGTGAATCCGCGGGATCTATGGTTTTAAAATAAAAACACTAGAACAGTTTGAATACACAATGAATTGGCATTTTAACAAGTCACCAACAAGAGAATTGGTGAGTGGCAAGAGTGACAAGGATACAGCATATTCCCAGCCTAAGAATTGATAGACATAGAACGTAATGCTGGGTCTGACCTTAAAGACAGAAAAAAAAAACAAGCAAACAGTAACAAAACAACCTAAAACAGGGAACTGGGGAAAGGAAGAAACCTAACAATAAAAAATAACTAGATGTCAAACTGGTAGTGTCATTTTCCTCAGTATTTTCACCTTCATACTTCACTCTTCACTTTTTTTCTTTTGTCCCCCCACATGGGAGGTTAAAATGGTGAAGCATGAATAAGCCCTTCATCCCCAGAGAATGTTTGGCATGAAATATTAACCACATCAGCTTTTATTTTCTTTAGAGAGGAACAAAACAATATTTTTCATCTCAACCCAGCTAACATGAACGTTTAAAAAATATTTGGCTGGCAAAGATTACAATCACAGATGCACTGAGCCAAACAACATCAGCTGCCCTCCTCATTAATTTAATGAATTGAGACATCATGTGGAGGTCCATATCAAGGACTAAGTGTACGAAAAATGGCAGTATAGCTTGACTATTGAAATTATAATGAGAAAATATGATCATATGTTGATTCTCAGGTCTAATTGGAAAAATATTCTCCCATAGAGATAATGTACCTACTGTAAACCACCATTTGTAGGATCTCGGTAACTGAAATAAAGTCCAATTAAAATTCTGTTGCATCTCAGTTGTTGAATCTAGGTCTTTTAGGTATGTATATATACACACACGCATATGTATATGAATAGTGATATTCTATTCTTTACGTATTTCTGTGTTTGAAATTTTTCATACTAAAAATTGGAGGACATTTTGTTGTTTCTTTCAAAATCTCTATCACAGTCTCTCTGCTCTCACCTTGTTTGGACCTTCACTTGCTGGTGGGTAGCGACCTCTTAGCAGGTGTCTCTGACTTTCTCTCACTGCGCTTTGCAGCCCAGCCTATGTATAGCAGCCACATGACTCTTTGAAAACAAAACAGGCTTTCATGGGGCCTGTTTCTGTAGGGCTCCCCACAGAACACCCAACTCCTCTGCCTGGCTTTTCCAGTTCTCAGCGTCCAGGCCCTCCCTCCTTTCGCCTAAGCTCCCCACGACCACGTGCTGGTCTTCTCACCAAGTCCGTGTCTCCGCCCAGAATGCGCTTCCTAAAGCCTTCACTCATCTGAACTTCAGCCTTCGAGTCCCATTCCAGGTCCTGCTGCCCTCACCCATTCCGTCTTTAGCACCTGAAGTCTGAACTGTCACACACCTGCCACTTGGATGCAAATGTAGCATTTCTACTGTTAATAACGTTACCACCCCAGTGATTCTCTCTCAGCTACTTAAAAACCAGGAAACAAAAGGGACCAGCACCAACGAACAGATGTTGATAGGTAAATTATTTATCCGTTTCAATGTCGTGATGCTTCTAAAGGTAGACAATAGTAGATTTGCTAAAAATGTGTGACGACGTCACATGTCTGTTCAGCACCTGTTATCAAGCATCCACCATGTGTAGGCACTTTCCTGGGCACTTAGGATACATCGATGAATAAAACATTGAACGTGTGTCCTCAATGAATGTGTATTCTAGTGGGGATGGAAAACATATCTAATGTACAAAATAAATGCATGTTATAAAGTGTATCAGAAGATGCCGAGCACAATAAAAAGAGAAAAAAAATGTTGGGAAGGATATGTGGGACTGGGGAGAACATGGCGGGGAACGTGGCATTGGCTCAGGTGTGCAATTTTAAATAGCACGGCGAGTGTCTTAGTTCACTAACTGGGCGGCTTATAAACAACAGACATTTATTTCCCACACTTCCAGAAGCTGGAAGTCTGAGATCAGGTGCTGACAGATTCAGCATCTGGTGAGAACGCGTCCAGGTTCATAGATGGCCATCTTCTGGCTGTGTCCTACATGGTGGAAGGGGTGAGGGAGTTCTTTGGGGTCTCTTTTATAAGGGCACCGATCCCAGTCATGAAGGCTCCATTCTCAGGACCTAATCACCCCCCGAAGGCCCCATCTCCACATACCCTCACACTGGGGGCTAGAGCTTCAACATATGATCTGTGGGGAGACACAAAGTTCGGACCACAGCAGATAAGGAGGCTCCACTGAGAGAGTGACGTCTGCAGAGAGACCCGAAGAAGGTGAGAGAGTGGAGCGTGAAGATATTCGGGGAGAGCATCCCAGCAGCCACGCAGAGGACACACTAGCAGGAATGGGCCCGGGGAATCTCTATCCTCTCTCGGCGTGGGCACTCAGTACCTCAAACCGGAAAACACCAAGTTCCTCAGCTGACCTCCTTCTGTCCTTCCATCCTCAGACTCCCCACTCGCGTGTGTCAGGCTTTTCAGCATGAACACCGTCTGCACCACATATGACAAATCCAAGGGAACAAAGAGATGACGCTTTACTTCTGTAACTCTCAATCACTCACGATAGCATGGACCTCAAAGAAGACTCTCGAGACACGTTTGTTCCCCAACTGGTTCATGGATGGCCTCCTACGTGACCAAAGTTCGCTGTTATTTTGAAACCCTTTCCTTCAGTTGATGTCATGTTGTGTCCTAGGGAGACTCGTAAATTGAATTTAGTACACGACAGGAGAACGAAAGAAATATTCTACTCAACCTCCGATGGAAACCGGCCGAGTCAGTGTGCTAGAGGAGGAAGGGAGGCAAGGGGAGGAAGGGAGGGAAGGAGGGAATTGCATGACCTTGTAGAAGCACCGGTGTGATGATGTCTGCCTAGGAAACCGAGCCAGCGCGCTCAGCCTCACGTTGCCCAGTATCCAGGCAGGCCCCAGGGCTAGGACGGCCTGGCTTAATAGGAAGTCTCTGCAAAGTGAAAATAATGAGGCATACCGGAGAGCTACAATTTATACATTTTAACTTACAAACACAAGTAATGAATCATGTTTATCCCCATATGGAAGTCATTAGGGAAAGTGGAAAAGGATAAAAGTAAGAAACAAAAGTTAGGGTTTCATCTGTCCTGACTCTTAGTCATTTATTATCGCCCAGCTAAATACATTTTTTTTTTAAACCACAACAAGCAAAATGGCCCAACTGGAAAACACCTTGTCACCTTAATTAGATTGAGTTTTACCTTAATCATGACAGAGAAACAGTGATTTTTTAACCAGAAAGAAACAAACCCACCTAGTTTTCAGGATTTACACTTCTCAACACCGATTAAGGTGGGCAGGTTACTGTTTCTGCAATATATAGATCACTTCCGGTTTCACCCCAGCCCCAGGCACAAGGTCCATGCAGGCCTTCACCCCTCCACACACGGCCCTGTCCTCAGTGCTGAACCGACAGCTGCGGTTTCAGCCAACACGGAGCGCATCGCCCCAGGATAAACAGACGTTAAATGTGTAAAATCCCAAATAAACCTTCAATTATTTAAATTATTTAAACTTTTAAATTTAAATTACAGTTACGGTACTAGGAGAGACGTTCAGAGGGACTTGGCGTAGACAGCGGGGGTGGACGTGCAGGGGGGCCCGGCTTTCTTAAGGAAGGGACGCTTCGGGTGGAGCAGGTTTCAGTCAGGACGTGAAGGAGAGGCAGAAAGTCCCCATGGAGGAAAGTGACGTAATGCTTTCAAGGAACTAAGGTCGGGGCTGCTTCGGATAATTAGACTGGGAAGGGATTGTGTCAGCCACGGTTGTCCAGAGAAACAGAACCAACGGCATGCACATACAGAGATTTATCAAAAGGGACAGGTTCGTGTGTTTATGAAGGCAGACAGGTCCCGAGACCTGCATGCGCGTCGGCAAGCTAGCGACCCACGGGAGCCGATGGCGTTCTCCGGTCTCAGGCCCCTCACACCCGAGACCCAGGAAGAGCTGATGTTTCATTTTGAGTTCAAAGGCAGGAAAAAAGACAATGTCCCAGCCCAAAGGCTGTTATGACAGCCTAAACAGATAAAGACATGATCCTTCACGGAAAAAAAATTGCCAGCCGTTGAGCTGGAAGCTAAAGGGAAGGGGGTGGGCAGGTTGGAAACCCAGGAACGGAACCTCCGGCCCTCTGGAGCTTGACTCCCCTCCCCAGTGCTGGGTACTGATCCTTGGGGCATAGTGACATTTTCCTACAATGCTGGCTCATTATTTTGCTTCTGGAATGGCAAACCCGAGGATCAAATGGCACAGTCAATACGTCCAGGAGGGGCAGGAATCCCACCAGAGGTGGGATTGAAACAAAGGAAACGACTTCAAAACCGCAGCGTACAATCTGGACCTGTTGCAGGGCAGATGGAAGCCTGAATTGTTTGATTCTATCAGCAGAACAGAGGAAGGAAACGTCTTAAAATGAGATTATGTTATTTTCCCCAGTTGGTATTATGAAACCTTCCTGAAATGAACTTTAAATATCGGCAGTGCCTTTCACGGGAATGAATGGGGATCGGCCAGCGGGAGCCACGCAGGGAAGTGGTTCCATTATGAAAAATGTGGGGAGGCAGCGATTGCGATGAATAATGGATCCCAGTGGGGCCCTGTGGCTAGGTGAGAAATCAGGCTCCAAGACACAGCTGTGTGTGTTAGGAGCGAACGGGGGTCTTTGAAAAAGCTCTGTGCCCTATACAAACATTAATTACGGGGTCCTTTTTCAAAGGACATCAATTGTAATGAGTAACAAGATTTCTGAATTCTTTGCCCTCCCAAGGAAAACGATTGACAAGTAGTAATTGTATAGAGAAGAAAAAAATACCCTGAAAGTTATGAAAATTTCCCGCTAATAAAATCATGCAATCATTCTTTATAAGGGAGTCAGTCTATACAGAATTTTCCAAAGGAAGTTGTCTGTATTAGTCAGCTCCAAACCCTGCTGAACAATATTTTTTTTTTAAAGAAAAAAAAAAAGATGTTTTGCTAGCATCCTTTACTCAGTGACTGCCAAGACTAGCCAGGGATTTGTCTCCTGCATGTGGGTGTCTTCCATACAAGTCTCTAAATGCTGGGGTCCCTCAAGACCCTCTGGGTAACCAAAGCCCGTATCCAGCTTCTTACCTGACATTGCCACCGAGAACGTTGGAACCCCTAAAATTTAGTTATCTTCCCCACCTCTTCCCAGTTCTCACCATCTCTGTAAATGACACCACATCCACCCACTCTTCAAGCCAGAATTTAGGATCCATCCCCAATTCTTCTATTCTCAAGGCCCAGGCCCCAGACCATTCTCTACAGCATTACAAAGAACGACTTCTCGAAGGGTGAATAAGACCATATCATTGCCCCGCTGAAATCCTTCACTGACTTCCCGTTGCCTTAGAGTGAAATCCACCCTCTTCTCGTTAGCCCACGAATGCATGATGTGGTCTGGCATTTTCTCGAGCCTTTTCTCAATCGCTCGTTCCCCACTCAAATGTGCAAACAACACTGGTGCTTTCCAGTCTTTGAACACTCTTGTTCCTTCCCGCTCTGACCATCCAAGTTTTCTGTGCCTGTAGAGTTCACCCCACACATCACAGACCACGGCAAACTCCCAACCTCTTTTTTCTTTTCATTATCAGGGTTTGGGGCTGAGCTGATTGTCATAACTGGAGTTCGACATGGCCCTCCAAAAAAAGCAGCTTTCTTCTCTCTCCAAGTTCTGAACCCTGGAGAAATAAGTCAGAGAAACCAGGCAGATGGAGACCAAAATATCACCTTTGTGACCGACAGTGTTGATCTTGGAGAATGTGGCACACGATACCTGCAAACAAGTGGCTTCCAAAGAGTAACCTAGGTTCAAGCAAAGCCACCCACCCAGTGGCAGGCTGCGTAGAGTCAGGACAGACCTCCCGTGTGGGGGTCTTGCCCCTGGAATGCTGGCAGCGGGGAGCGGGCAGGGAGCAGGCAGACCTGGACTCTCTGCAGGCAGGCTGGCTCTCCACGAAGAGGGTATGTCTGGACTCTGCAAACCCAGTTTCCCTTTCCCAGTGTAGCTTCCTCTTCCGCTAGGAAGTGATGTGGCTTCTGGAGGGTTGTGCCAGCACAGCTCCCTCTACGTGGGAGAAAACACCAGAAGCTGAGACAAAGCCGTGTTCCTACTGAGCCATGCCCCTAAGTCACCCGCTGAAGTGCCCACTCTGACTCACCTCCCGTGGGCTGGCCTGAGGGGACTTGGGACAAAATGAGAGCCAGCGGGAGGCCCACAGCAGGCTGGCCACGCACACGGCCCATTTCCACAGAGCTCTGTCTGTCTCTCTCCGGCCTCAGCCAGAGGGAATGAAACGAAGGGAAGTTCTGTCCTCACAGAGGGCTTTGCACAACTTTTTAACATTCCGAAGACAGAAAAAGTGTTGGTTAGAAACAGACCGTCTGCTCCCAGGTTAACTGGTCCCATCACGGCCCTGGCTTCCTGGAGACAGAATGGGCTCTCGCACGGGAAACCAGTCTTGTTTTAAAAGCAGGGCAGCTGCGTTGCAGCCTCTCCTTCCGAGGAGATTTACACGGGCCACACGTGGGGCACAGTCCACCCCCGGTGACTGTCATGGCGTAGGCATTACCGAGAAAGCTGCGGCATCACTACTAGCAACCCACCACCTATCTCACTCCGCACTGTCTCGCCCCAGCATTTTCATTGGTTGCAAAGGGTAAGAGTTAAGCCTGAACTCTGGCAGAGTACGAGGAAGAATGTGCTTGCATGTAGGGCGAGCAGCCCGTGGGGGAAGTGTAACCTACCAGATCGAGGGCAGCAAGAAATGGCGTTATTAATACATAGGTCACAACCTACATGGAAGCAGCACTGTCCCCAAGACAGAGGAAAGCTTAGCCCTGCTCTGGCCCCCCACCCTAGGGGATCCTGGGAAGGCCGTGCTATTCACTGCTACTGAGAAGGTCCCCGGACTACACATATAGACATACACGGAGATGTATATGTCCAGACACAGGTTGGAAGGCCATTGCCGCAGTCCATGCTCCAGGCAGGCGGTGTAAAGTGAGGGGTTTAGGCCGATCCATGCATGCTTCAGCCTGGAATGGGCAGTGGCCTCGGGGGATTAAAAGGCTCTTTGGGGATGAGTAAGAACCCACCCAGGGACAGGAGCCTGGTAGGCTGATGGCCTCATCTATGGTCCCTAAGACAAGGGCAGCGTGAGCAGCCTTCTGAGGGGTGGCTACAGACCACAGCTGGCAGACTCCCACCTCCATCATGTCTGTTAATGTTTTTGAAAGTCAGATTTGCTAAAGGTGTTTCAAAAGGGAAAAGCTCCACCTCTGTGTGTATATGCAAAAGCATCAAAAGCAGGGACTCAAACAGACATCTGTACACCTATGCGCGCAGCAGCGTTATTCACAATAGCCAAAAAGCGGACACCACCCAAGTGTCTGCTGACGGATAAATGAATAAGCAAAATGTGGTCCATCCATACAATGGAACATTAGGGAAGCCTTAAAAAGGAAGGACATTCCGACACAAGCTACAACATGGATGAACATCGAGGACATCGTGCTAAGTGAAATAAGCCAGTCGCAAAAGGACAAATACTGTATGATTCCACGATATGAGGAACCTAGAGTGGTCAAATTCATAGAGACAGGGGCGCGGGGGGAGAGGGTTAGATGGTCCTGCTGGTCGTACATGCATGTGAATGTGCTTAAGCTTATCACATTGTGTACTTAAAAGTGGTTAAAATGGTAATTTTTCAAAACGAAAGCATTCACTGAGCACCTAGTCTGTAGCAGCACCACCCTAAATGCTGTGCTTCAGTTAATTTAATCCCAAATAAAATCCCCTGAGCCCTGTGCAAGGCGGCCAGCAGCCACACCTGGTCAGATGTCCAGAGACAGCCTTCCTTTCTAGACTTTCTCACCCTGGGGCAGGAGTGCACAGCATTATCTAAGCCCCTGTCCCCAGGGCAATGACCAAAACAACTGTCCCTACCTGCGGGCACTTCCTGGGGAGAGGCCCCACATTTGCCTTCAGGCTCTTTTGTCAGCTGACCAGGAAAAGAGCTGGGCTCAGCCTTCCAGGCCCTGCCCTGCCCCTGCCTGTGACCCAGAGGTGGCTGTGTTCGGAGAGAAAGAGGTCCCAAGTCCCAGCAATCAGAGCTCTGTGTGACATGGGATGAGGAACAAAAGGACATGGCCTCCTCACAAGCTGAGCGGCCTGCTGCTTGAGGAGCCTGCGGGTCCCCTTACAGCCTCTGTCCAACCTGAAAGACGGTTAATCAGAGACTCAGAGTCCTTCTGGACACAGCATCCTGTGGGCAGAGTTGGCTGACAAGGTGAAGCCACCCTGCCATACCTTGATATTGGCTGGCTGGCCTTGGCTTTTGTCTGACTTCTCCCCAAAAGGCTGCCTGGCCTCCATGCCCCGTCTCAAGCCCAATCCAAGCCATTGAGATGCTATATTCAGCCTGCTTCTCGGGGAAGGCACTGAGCAGACACATCTCTAGCTCCTAAAAAGGCACAAAGCCACAGTATTAAATCTGCCCTTGTCCTATCTCCACTCTCCCGAGTCGGCTCCCGAGTGGGCATCACCCCTTCCTCTCTGCTCCCTATCACTAAGCCACGTGAAACTTCTATATGGCCTCCCATCACGGAGGTCTGTGCTGGTCTGTTGCAAAGTTTAGTCAAAGCTTATTATGTTAGTGGGATAACAATCGACTCAAGCCTCTTGCACTTCTCTGCTCCAAATGGAGCGAAGAGGAGGGGCACGTGGGATGGAGGCCCTGTGCTCTCCCTGCAGGCCCTTCTCACCCCAGCAACAGCTCTTTCTCTCCCCACCTCCCACCCCTCTCTCCATGCCGCCCCCGCCCCCCCACCCCTCCCTGTGGCTTTCTCACACACACACACAGGCACACCACACAAACACACATGTTTGGAACAAGAAGGAAAAGAATCGACCTTTTAGATTCCAGGCCTGCTTGGTCATGAGCGCACCCTGGCTCACCTTGCTGGCCACCAGCCTCACCCCAGAACCCAGGGCCACCCTGGGACTGCGGGCGGCGGGAGGGCTGGGTCGAGAGACACGGGGTGGCCCTGCCCTGGCCGCTTGCACAAGCAGTTTTCAAACCAGATCTGCAGGGCGCGTGTCCTTTGTTCTCTGGGGCACCAGAGGCCCATGTCAAACCAGGGCTCTGACTGCTCCCTCTTGGAGGGGCCAGAGGAAGCCAACATTTCATTTAAATGAACCAGCTGCTTCACACCTTAAAAGCATATCTAAGCCTTGTGAGTTACCCCTTCTTCCCCGCCAAGTCATCAGGACTATGGCTCCTGCTGCCCTGGGGTCCTGATGGAATCTAGAATTGAGGACTCCAGGCTTGGGAAAAATGGGGAGCCAATTATGGAGAAGCCCCCACGCTGTACCCCTGCCTCCAGAGAGGACCCACCTAAAAGCCTTCAAAACAGCGGGGGCCCGTTTTCAAGGTCGACGTCTGACGATCTCTAGGGCAGCAGTCTCTACCCGCCCTGCAGAATGAGCTGCGAGCAGACGCTGTTCCATTTGTCACTGGCTGGAGACAAAGGGACAGCTCAACCTGTCCCACTGCGCCAGTGGCTTTAACAAGCACCTCCGACTGTAATTACCTTTTGCCAGTTGGACTGGTTGAGGAAATGGATGGCTTCCCCTCCAGCTGGGGTGACTGCCAGCCCCGGGGTTCTTGGGACTGTCCCTGAATGTCTCGATCTGGCTTCTAATGTGCTTGATTTGTTATGTGAGTCATAGTCCAATTAAAAGAAAAGTGGCCAAGAAAAAGAATGGAAAGGGAAAGCAGCAGAACCGCGTAGAGGGTACACGGCAGGCGAGCACTGGTGTTGCAGGCGCGCCTTACTCTAAAACACGCCATCCCGAAATCTCAGTCTATCACACTTCTATTGTCTGCTGTTAAGTCTGTCACACTCGTTACAGAATGTTAATTATTTCGTTTTGCAAAAAAAAAGAATATATATACATATACATATACATATACATACATATATATATATATATATATATATATATATATATATATATATATCCATCAGAAATTTCCTTTAGATGGCTCCCCTAGTGAATTTTAAATATCACTAAATTGTCAGAAACCCAATTCACATTCCACTGTTTCGGACCCCCTTATTTGTGAAAAGCGAGATAGTCTTGGATCCTGAAGCCACCTGCCTAAGCCTGTAAAACACCAAATGCTTTTGTAATTCTAGATAATAATAAGTGCTCATCTGGCATGAAATAACATGAAATATAAACACCAGCTCATCAAAGGACTTCCAACATCGCAAAAAGGAAGGAAAACAATACAGTCCAGGAGCCAAACCCGACAACAAACCGCCTCAGGGGAGGGGTCTTCAGCCGGCCAGCAGGCTCAGAAGCCTGGGCTCTCCCTCCTGTGTGACTGGGCGGGTTGGAGAGGCAGGTGGGGCTGGGGTCCTCCACAGTCCCCAGAGCTCACCCTGGCTCAATGCTGCGTCGATCTCATTTTTTAAACAAGTGTCCCCTGTTCCTGGTGGCCCTCTTACCCACATCTGGCCCAAAGCTGGACCTGCCTCAAGCCAAACTGTGAAGTATGTAAAGCGACCCTTCGGCTTCCTCCTCGCCCCAACCCCCGGCCCCGAGTGTCTGCTCACTCTCCTTCTTCCTGCAGGCCCCAGTCCAGTCCTACGCTCTCCTAAAGCTTAGACTATAAGGAAAAGGGTGACAGTCAACTATCCAGATGGAAAATAGCTCATCACTGACACCCGTGCTGTTACCCCTCTGAGCAACAGCTGCATTCTTCACAAAATCTTGAGGAAAAGAGTCATCGTTAATTTTATGTGTCAACTTGACTGTGCCAAGGGATGCCCAAGTAGCTAGTAAACATTATTTCTGGGTGCGTCTGGGAGGGTGTTTCCAGAAGAGATTAGCATTTGAACCAGTAGACTGAGTAAAGAAGATAGCCCTCCCCAACATGGGTGGGCATTGTCGCATCTGCTGAGAGTCTGGGTAGAATAAAAAGGCAGAGGAAGGGTGATTTGCTCTCTGCTTGAGCTGAGACATCCACCTTCTCCTGCCCTTGGACACCAGCACTCTGGGTTCTCAGAATTTACGGTTTGTACTGAATTCACATCACTGGCTCTCCTGGGCCTCCACCTTACAGATGGCAGGTCGTGGGACCTCTCAGCCTCCACAGTCTCACAAGCCAATTCTTCATAACAAGTCTCCTTCTGTCGGTATCTCTATATATCCTACTGGTTCTGTTTCTCTGGAGAAGCCTGACCAATACCAAAAGGAATATGGTCTAACTAGAATTTCTGATGACAGAGGGAACAGGAGGTATGGGGGAAGGTGAGGGGTGGGAAGGAGCTTCAGAGAGAAACCCTGAAGTCACACTGATGAGGTGACAGCAAAGTGAGCCATGCACAACAGCAGGCCAGGCACTATGGGGAAGTCCAATTGTTCAGAAGAAACCATTGCACCATGTCTCAGATCCTTCTACTTAACCACCTCTGATCAACCAGGGGCAAGGTGACCCAGCTGCGGCTGGCTCAGTAGTGCTCGAGGTTGGGGAACAGGGGCTCTGACTCTCAGAAGAGAAGACACCCCTGCAAAGTGGCCTCATGCACAGGGTTGAGGGAAGAATCTGGAACAGAAAATGTCAAGAGCAGGAGTCAGACTGGCCTCAGGTGTGTCCCCTACTTGTCGCCCTGGATGAAATGCAGATACTCTGGGCTTTGTCACTTAAACACAAGAGAGGGATGGCTGGCGGGCGACCTCATTCCCATCCCTGCCCAGAGAACCAGTTACACCTGCTCCCCGCCCACAGCCGGCTGGCGCTGGCCTCAAACGCCAGCCCGGGAAAAGCGCAGTGAGACCCGGCGCCCGGGCAGACATGCCTCCCTTCCCAGACACACCAGGAAACATCCTCCGTGCTTGTGGAGAAACAGACTCGCCATGACTCCCAGTTGGTATGAACTGTCTCCTCCACATGTTCCCTTAGCGTCACCCACAAAGCTGTTGGTAAAGTTGGGGGCCCCACAAATGAGCCCTCACACACGGCAGGGTCAGTCCCACCGTAAAACAAGGGGGCCAGCCTTTTGCCGTTGTCTTCCAGCTGCTCTGAAGATGCGGGAGGCCGCATGGCATCCTGAGCAAAGGGGACAGCTCAGTGCCCTCAGCGGCCACACAAACTGCGAGAGAAGAAAAAGGACCCACTGTGTCTATGACAGCGTGAAACATCCAGGCCATTCGAATGTACTTCTGTTCCCTCTGATTCGTTTTTTCCAGACAATTCCTTCACCCTTCATTTGTGTGGCGTTTCTTTCTTCCTTTTTTGCCCCTCTATTAGTTTTGCATGTTTGCTGCTCCAGCCTCCAGCTCTCTTAGAGTGCGGGTGACTCCCCCCGAGGCCTCGCTCCTAATCTGATCACTTCTGTGCTGGCTCTTCTGAAATACCGTCTGGCCACGGGGCTTCTGCTCTCACAGTCACTTTTCTGTATCTGGTAACCCTGAGAATTCCTGGGATTTTATTGATTCCTTTTCGCATCAGGCTTTGGGGAGCAGGACTTTGGGGCGGAGGTGCAGGTAGAAGCTAGCTCGAGTATCATGTTTCTTCCCTAGGTGACAGCTTTCCAAAGTCAACAGTGCCGGGTTATAATCTTTTACATGCCTGATTGCCAATAGTAAGGTTTTTTGCTGAACAGACTGTGTTCGGTTGATTCCATGAGCTTTGAGGAGAGGCAGACGTGTTTGTGGTCTGGCTTTATTTATTCTTAGGAAAATGCAGGTCCAGAGAGTTAGAAACCAGCTTTCCACCAAGCAGGGTGTGAGCAGCAGAGAACAGGACCCCGGGCTGTGGGGTCGCCTTGTAGTTCTGAAACAGTGGTCTCAGTGTCCTCCACAACCCACCTCCAGCCTGTGGGCCCCACCTGGAGACAGACTTCCTCTTGGCTTCGACCAGAACCAAGGACACAAGGACCTGCTTTCAACCAAACTGACACCTGAGAAAAAAGAAATCCTTTCATTTCTGTGAGAAGCCTCCACCCTCAAAACGAACCTCTCTGCTCACACGCGACCCATAGAAATGACTTCGCTGGCTGTCACCCTTGCAGGACCCTGTAAAGGATACGCATTTCCTGATTCTTCTGCCTGTTCCTTCCCCAGGTGCACAGGAGTCTGTCTCCCCACAGAGAAAATCTTTTCGCAAGGCAGGGACTAGCAGTTTGGGCATTGAAGGCTAGAGATATGACAAGTGCCTTCAAGCCAATGGAATAAGCATAGTTATCATGCAGCGGGAAGGATGGCTCCAGCACAGGTAAAGCGCCCCTCATGTACCCTGACATACACAGTCACCTAACCTCCTCAGGGGTCATCTTGTCACCCCAGCCAGAGAGCTGCACTTGGGGTAGGGATGGGAGAGGGAAGGAGCATGGTAAGGCAATTTTTTAGGACTTACCAGCTTACAACTTTGTACAATGTTTTAAAATCATTATTTCAAAATCTGCACCCTCTAAAATTTGGAGTCCTATGGCAAAGCAGTCTCCCTTCCCCAGTTAAGTTTCACATTATACAAGAAAAGTTCTTGGGTGACTCTATACCCTGTGCCAGTTCCAGCCCCTATGGGCACCAGGCTCCCCGCTTGAAACATAATCCCATGTGCCCTTACCTTACACTCGCATGGTGTATGAAATGGGTATGGGCACAGGGAAAACCAAGGAAGAATTTGCTAAACAGAACAAGAGGCTCAGGACACCCAGAGCCAAGTGCTGTGCAGTCTTGGAGCAGGCGAAGGAATGCAAAGCCAGGAGCTGGCAAACCCACCTCCACGTCTGCCAGAGTCGCTAGGAACTCCTCACCTGATTCCTGGCCACAGATGCTCCTGTAACAAGCGGCGACTCCTCCACCTGGCAGTGCCAGCGAGCCATCTGGCTCCGCATGCGTGGCTCACAGCGTCCAAGGATTGGTGTGGAGAAAGCGGGAGGTGGGTGTCAGCCAGGCACCTCAGCTCAGAGGAGGGAAGACACGCATCACGGCCCCCTCCGGCTTAAATGGTAATAATTGTTTTCTTTTAAGCTTCAGCGTTCCTGCATTGTACTGACATGTGCTTGAGAGGTGGTCTTAGACATAGAGATCAGCCGACTCTCCACTTGCAAAGGCAGCTCTCAGATCGACCTACCCACCTGGGGAAGGTCCAGCCCTGTGCGAGCAGCGGGATGTGCTCTGATCAGCATTCACATATGGTCTCATCCCTTTTATTTTTACCCTCGGTCGCTCCAACCCTGTTTAATTAACAGGAAATCTATGCATCTTCTTGGTGGGGCTCTCCCTTCCCCTCCTCACTCCAAGAGGTCCATACCATCTGAACAGAGAATACTCTGGAGTCTGCTGCAGGAAACTGGCCCTACTCAATTCCACCAGTGATCTCTGTCTGCACCCAGCCAGAGTTGCGCACGTGTTGCTTGGAGTCTTGAAGGCAGAGCAGCCACTTCCTGGGGACGAACGCTAGCCTGGAGTGCCCCAAACGTGAGCTCTCAGCTGGACGTGTTTCCTGGGGCTGCCAGAACCAGTGACCATAGCCTGGTGTGTGTGTGTGTGTGGGGGGGGGCGCGCTTGAAACAGCAGAAATGTATCCTCTCGCAGTTTTGGAGGTCAGGAGTGTGAAAGCAAGACATTGGCAGGCTGGTCCCTCTGGAGGCTGAGGGAGAAGCCGTTCCAGGCCTGTCTCCGAGCAACGCTCGGTGGTTCCTCGGATGCCAGCTGCACAGCTCCCGTCTCTCCCTCCTTTTGCACGGCCCTCTCTGGGTTTCTCCTCTTCTCTTCTGTATCATATAAGGACACCTGCCATGGGTTTAGGGACCACCGATTAACCCAGAATGTTTTCATCTAGAGAGCCCTGGCTTACTTCCGTCTGTAGACAATTTCTTTGAGTAAGGTAAAATGCACAGTTCCGGTGGACAGACCTTTGGGGGGACACCGTTCAGCCCAGACATATCAGTTTCGCGGGGCTGCCGCAACGAAACCCCACTCATGGAGGGGCGGAGGGAAGGACAACAGACATTTACTTTCTCATAGTTTTGGAGGCTGGAAGTCCAAGGTCGAGGTGTGGGCAGGGCTCTCTCCTTGGCTTTAGATGCCATCTTCTCCCTGTGTCTTCACATGGTCATCCCTCTGTGCGTGTCTGGGTCCCAGTGTCCTAATGGCCTCTTCTTATAAGAACACCAGTGAGAGTAGATTAAAAACACCCCAATGACTACATTCAACCTTAATTACAACTGTAAAGACCGTATCTCCAAATACAGTGACATTCTGAGTTACCAGGAGTTAGGCTTCAACATATGAATTCTGAGGGGACACTATTCAGCCCATTACAATGAGGCGGATTCAGACCCTGCTGAAGAAAAAATGGACACACACACACACACACACACACACACACACACACACTTGTTCTCTGGTTAACCATCCCCAGCTCTCATGCCCGATCCACCACAGAGGACCCAGACCGTGCAGCTATTCACTGCAGGCCACCACGTGCCAGGCACTGTCCCATACGTCACACACATTGATCCAGCAACAGTTTCCCTTCCCTCTTGGGTGTCACCTCTCTCTGGTATACTTGGGAAGGTGTGGTGGCAGAAAGAGATGGGCTGTCCCCATGTGGTCCACAGCCCCCTGTCTGACCTCTTCTCCACCTGGGCGTGCCTCCCTGCTCTGCCAGGGGCTAGTCCTCTCTCCACTGCCGGCCACAGCTCGGAGGAGCCCCGGGCTGCAGGCCCTGTGGTGTGGCAGGGCTACTTTTCTAGAAGCCTTTGTGGCGGGGAGGTGAAGACCAGGCAGGTCTCCCCTCTCTCTGTGGCCCCATCCATTCCTCCACTGTGTAAAATCGCTATACTGTTAAACCTGTTCCGTCTGTGGGGGTGGGGTGCCTCTGTGGGGGTGGGGCGCCTCTGACGCTCTAAGATCAAAGCTACTCAGAGTGGTTTCAACAGTAGGAAGAACTTACTGGCTCTCATAAATGAAAGGTCAAAGATGGATGGGCTGTAGCCAATGTTTGATCCAGCAGTTCAACATGCCACTAAGAAGACATTTCTGTTTGTTTTTATTTATGCCTACAACACCTGGTCTTCCTAGGTGGTCTCCCATCCAAGTACTAACCAGGCCGACCCTGCTTAGCTTCCAAGATCAGACATCAGGCTTGCTCAGGTTGGCGTGGCGGTAGACCATGGACCGTGGCTCCACAGGGGCGTGAACCCAGGACCTTCTGCGTGTAAAGCAGACGTGCTAACTGCTACACTATGGAACCACGAAGACACTGCTGTTTAATTACAGTATAATTGACATACAACATTATATTAGTTTCAAGCATATGACATAATGATATATATATTACAAAAAACACACTTTCTTTCCATCTTTTGTCCCTGTTTGTTTTCCTGGTTTCACGTCAGGGCTACCAGATGGCCAAAGACAAGCTCTTAAGACAAGCTGCCTCAGTCCCATAGAGCAGGACGATTTCCTCCCGTATCTGGATCAGAAGTCCTGAGCCTCATTCTGGTACGCATCGTCGATGGTCACATGCCCATCTCTGAACCAGTCAGTGTGAGTGTGCTGGCCTGGTGGGGCGGATGGGGCTATCTTAAAAAAAAAAAAAAGAAAGGGGGGACCCACTTCTGGAGCTGGAGGGCGGTGGTACAGTGTCTGACCCACCCAAACCACAGGATTGGGCCACAGAGGGAGGCTGACACAGATGACTGGGGGTCAGCTTTATCATCCACTGCACAAGTTACTAGATTGTGCTGAAGGGTGGAGAAAATAAAACATAATTATAGCATGAAGGGGAAATTTTATGTAAACAAAATATGCCTTGTCCTATGATCCAGGGACAAAGTCTTTCAAGAATACTCTCACTGTGGGCAGAATTATGGTCCCAAGGGAGGTTCCACACCCTAATTCCTGAGACCGTGAATATGCTATTCCATCCACAAATGTTACCTTGCGTGGCAAAAAGAGACTTTGCGAATGTAATCAGTTGACCTTAAAAGAGAGAGATTATCTTGGATGACCCAATGTAATCACAGGAGCTCTTAGAAACGGGCAGAAGTTAGAGAAGGCAAAGCACAAGAAGGGTTCGCTGCACCTTTGCTAGCTTGCCGATGGAGAAGTCCACACAGAAGGAATGTGAGTGGCCTGTAGGTGCTCCAGAGTGGCCCTCAGCCCACAGTAAGCCAAGACTGAGCACGTCAGTCCTGCAGTGGCAGGGAACCGAATTCTGCCAACAAACTGAGTGATCCTGGAAGGGCCTCCAGAAGAGTCTTGATTCCAGCCTGTGAGACCCTACACAGAGTGCCTGACTTCTGAATGATGAACGGGTGTTGTCTAAAGCCACTACTATATTTGTGGTAATTTGTTACACAGTGAGAAAGTACTATTCATACAGTGAGGCAGGTCATCGTGTTAGCCAGGGTTCACCAGAAAAAGAGAACCAATGCGATATATAGAGACATGGAGACGTTTGTGATGAAGAGTGGGCTCACATGACTGCAGAGGCTGAGAACTTCCCCAGCCTGCCATCTGTAAGCTGGAGACCCAGGAGGGTAGTGGTGTGGTTCCAGCCCAAACCCAAAGGCCCAAGAACCAGGAGCACTGGCGTCTGCAGGCAGGAGATGAACATCCCAGCTCAGGCTGAGAGCATATTCGCCCTCTTCTGCCTCTTTGTTCTCTGCAGGCCCTGGACAGACTGGGTGAGGCCCGCTCACTTTACTCTGCCTGATTCAAATGGTAATGTCTCTCAGAAGCGCCCTCACAGAATCACCCAGAAATAATGCTTTACCAGCACTCTGGGCACCCCGAGGCTTAGTCAAGTTGACACATGAAATTAATCATCAGAGCCCTATTATTATCCTGTTTTACAAGGGAAGAAAGCAAAGCACAGAGAAGTTGAGTGACTTGCAAAAGGCGGCACAGCCAGGAGATGATGTGCTGGGCTCTCAAAACCAGGCAGCCTGGTCCCAGACCCAGACCTGTGCTGGTAACCATCCTACCATCTGGGTCCTGGGTGGCGGACGTCTAACCCAGGGTTTCAAAGCATGACTCTCACTCTCCAGCACCAGATGCTCCATCCAAAGGTGAGGCTCGCTCTTCATTTCCAGGACAGACAGCCTCTGAGGCCTCTGCAATGGGGTCCCTCCCCGTTCCCTTTAGCATATGAAACAAATTCACTCTGGCTTTGCCACCTGATGTAAGAGGAGAATAACAGTAGTAACCAACATCTACTCTTCTCTCTGCAAACCAGGCTCTGTGCCAGCTGCCTTTCGCAAACATGGTTTGGTTCAATCTGTACGGTAGTCCTCTGAGATGGACAAGGAAGCTTCTCGCTGCACAGGTGAATAAACCCGGGCTCAGAGAGGCCCAGTGATCTGTCCAAGGTAATCGGCCATTAAGCAGCAGAGCTGTGCCCCAAACTCAAAAAACTGAGCCATCCCACCATCCACCAACCAGTTTGAGAGTGTTGACAGTCGAACTGGGCCTGGCAGCTTCCAGATGTGACAGGGTCCTGACAGGAAAATTAAAGAGGGTGTTTGGCGACAGGTGAGAGGAAGACCTGGCTCTGCAGTGGGGACTCAGGAAAAGCTGGACACAAAGAATGTCATTTCTTTGCAGTATGAGGTGGCTGGCGCTTATCTCAAGGTGCTTATATAAAAAGTGCAGAGTCCTGGGCTCGACCTCAGATCTGTCGAATTAGAAACTGGTAGCTCCACTTTTAACAAGCCCCCAGGTACACGGAAGTTTCAGCCTTACTGTTAAGGGTTGACCTGCATCTCCCTAAAACGTGTATGTGGGAACCCTAACTCCTAGTACCTCACAATGGTACCTTGTCTGAAGGCAGGGTCTTTACAGAGGTAATCGAACTCGGCAAGGTCATTGGAATGAGCCCTAATCCAGTACGGCTGGTGTCCTTATCGAAAGAGGAAATTTGGGCGCGAAGATGTGCACAGAGGGAGGACGATGTGAAGACACAGGGAGGAGATGGCCAAGGACAGAGGCCTGGGTCACACCCTCCCTCACAGCCTCAGAAAGAACCAACCCTGCTCGCACCTTGATCTCGGACTGGCGGCCTCCAGATCTGGGAGACAATAAACATCTGGTGTTTAAGCTGCTCAGTTTGTGGCCCTTTGTTGCAGAGGCCCTGGCAAACAAATACAATGGCTGCATGGAGACAAAGTTCTTTACGATTCATACATCTGCTGTGGGGCTGGGGCGGGGGCGGGGGCATGGGGAATGGACCGGGGCACGACTCAGAGAAAGATGGGAATAATGCTCCATTTTCCAGGGAGCAGGGAGGAGCTTCTCACACAAAGTTCTTCGAGCAAAGTAACCTGAGAGCAGCAGAAAAAGCAGTCTTTTCTGGGGCAGGGAGGGAGAGATGGAACAAAAGCATCTGGCTGGATGCGCTGAAGAAGTGGGGAAGAAAGGGAAACAGGGGTCCCGGGAGATAACAGCTTTTGTTCGTTATTTGTTCTTAACTTCCAGGCCGACGCCCAGGGGGTCTTCTTCTCTCAATCTGCAGGAGTTTGAGAAACAGGACTCTACGGGCACTCCGCGCAAGCATGTTACTTTGTAAAACAAACACTCCTCTAACAGTCTCCTGTTTGAGGGTGTCTGCGGGGTTCTGCGGGATTCCAGACCGCTGTTCCCACTCCAGGGTCTCTGCGCTCCCAGAACTGGGGAGAGCCGGCCCAACTACCGGGCAGCCTCTGGCCTCTCCAGGGTCCATCAGCCCTCTGTCCCCACCAGAGTGCTTTAGGCTTGATGTCTTTGCAAGAAGAAAGCAGATGGGGTGACAGCAGGAGAAGTCCAGCTTCCCCTCTGGACTCAGGGCAGGGCCCGTACCCACACAGCAGCTGATCAGTGAATGCATGCTGACGTGGGCCGCCAGGGAGTACACAGCCTCTGGGGCGGTCACCTCTAGCTTTAGGAAGGCCACCACACCGCCCTTTTCTATCTCATCCTCCTTGGAGCTGAATTCTTTCCCTTCCAGTCTAAAAATCCCCCTGTTTACAATTAGCTTGAATTCCTTTGTCTCTCCACCCTAAGAATTTGAGACCATTCAGGGCATGCCACAGCTGGAAGGCATCTTTGGAATCACATTGTCAGCGTTGTCAGCGTTCATTTTATTGATAAGAAAAATGAGACTCGTAGAAGTGAGGGGCATGGTCTCTGAGATAATTAATGGCAGCAAGGCAAGCAGAGCCCAGTCCTGAACCCTCCCAGGATCTCCTCACACCAAGCCTAATCCCAGCCCCACAGGCACTGGAGGGTGGGAAGGGAGAAGGGCACAGAGCAGGAGTTCCTCAGTCAAGTTTGTTTTCAAAACACTGCAGAGAAGCCCAACCCTTCCCCCCTGGGGAATGTGCAAAACTGTCCTCCTGCCTAAAGTGCTCTGCACCCACCACTTGTCCCCTAGTCCACATCTTTTCCTTCAGATCTTATCTTGCGCATCATTTCCTCCTACTCCAAAAGCCATTCCTGATCCCCCAAACTTCACTGGGCCCTGATGACAAACACTCTCTCAGCACCCAGCTCTTCTCCTGTCGCACTTGTCACAGATACCGCATTCTTAGTGGCTAGTCAGCTGTTTAAGTTCTGTCTACTGCTGGCATCTAGAATTCACAAGGATGGGAGCCACATTTTTCTCGGCCCGACGCTCCCGGCAGCTCGCACACCATACACACAGTAGGCAGCTTGTAGATATGTGCTGACTTGATGGCTGAATTAGCAAATGAAGGACTCTGAGAAATTCTGCAACTGAGCGGCCTATATTACTTTGCTTTCACGTAGCATTTCCTAGACCTGGTGGAACTCCTCACTGGATGGGGGAATGATCACAATCGGAGGAACCAGCCTACCCGTGCTGTAAGGACACACTCTGGGGAATACTGAGCTATGCTGTACACAGACAGCCCAGAGCAAGGGTTCTGATGCTCCCTGTAGCCTGCCTCAGAAAGAATGTTTCCAGCACAGGCTACAGCATGGATGAACCTCGAGGACATGATGCAAAGTGAAATCAGCCAGTCACACAAGGACATAAGCCAGTCACAAAAGAACAAATGCTGCACAATTCCAAATATAGGAGAGGTCAAGAGTAGTTAGATGCACAGAGACACAAAGTAGAACGGCGGTTCCAGGGGCTGTGGGGAGGGGCAGAGGGGAGCTTCTGTTGAATGGGTATAGAGTTTCAGTTTTGCAAGACAGAAAAGTTCTGGAGATCCGTTTCACAACAGTGTGAATATATACTCAACACTCCTGAACTGTACACTTAAAAGCCGTTAAGATGGTACATTTTATGTTGCATGTCTTTTACCACAGTAAAGAAATGCATAAAGGAAAAAAAATTAGTGAGTTGAATTGAAAGTGCTTCATAAATTATAAAGGACTATGCACATTTAAGGTTTTAGGACAGGCCTACCCCCAGTCAGAGGACTGTGCCTGCTGTATAGTAGGTGCTCAATAAATATTTGATTGAGTGAATAATCTTTATTATCATTATTCTTACACATAGTGGGAGGGAAACGGTCAGTAGGGTGGGGGAAAGAAGGAGCAGAACTTCACTGGTGAACAGACAGAGAGGACTGTCAGATATAGGACTGTCAGATATAGGACTCTGTGATCACCCAAATCAGAGCCATCTGGGAAAAAAGCTGTTCTCCGTGTAATGAGGTGTTGGCAGCATGGCTGATTCCTAACAGAGCCCCTTCTGAATTCTGCAGCCACACTCTCTCCCCACCCCACCTTCTCTGTAAGGACATGGTAGTAAGTAGGAGAGATTCTGAGACCCTGGAAAAGAAAGGCAGGTGTGGGGCAGAGGGGGCTGCTCGTGTAACCTCGTGCCTGTTCTGGATGGCCAGGCTGCCCTCTGAACTATGTCTAGGGAGACCCTGGGAGCATCTGAGAACTCAGAGCAGAACTAGAATCCAGAGTCCCTGGTCTTCTTCGCATCCAGACCCCTTTGCAGTGGGTGGAATTCCGGGTACCCAGCGCAGCTCAAGCAAAATAACCAGCCCGCGAGGGTTTTCCTTCCTGGAAGGGACGCATATACTGTATTTAGCACCCCTGAGCCCTCCCTCAGCCACCCACCCTTCCTGGCCCACCTTGGCATCACTCCATGGATGTGCGGGAGGCTTTTTTGTTGCTTTGTTTTTGTGTGTTTGCAATTTGCACGACAGTATCTCTGGCATCAAATCACTATAAACATCACCTTATGTTTTCTTTCCCAATGAAAAGGGCCCTCAAAAACCCACAAAGTCCTAGCTATATTTGTTTAATACATCTGTTATTTCCGGCCTCTGTGGGCACCCAGCTGCTCTGCTTTCCCCGGGGGCAGCACCTCCGAGAGGTCCGCACCGGGAAGGGTCTGGGCTTCCGGAACTGGAGGTGCGGAGGGCCGGATTCTGCACCGCGCACACACGAAGTCACATGAGGCACGCGTGCAAGTTGCATGAAACCCAAGCCAGGAGGGGAGCTGCTTGAACTCCTACCCCTCTGAGTGTACAAACACTAGCAAGCGGAAAGCCTGGGTAGGCATGGCAATCAGATAAAAGGCTCCCCACGCACTCACACATTTCTGACAATTTACAGATCAACATCCACACACGCCTTGCAAGGAATCTGCCAGGCTCCAACCACACCCGAGGAAAAGGCAGCCCCCACAGTTCTACAAAGAGGATGCTATTCGGGGGTTCGGCATGGGCTAAGGCTTGGGTACTCCCTGCCTGTCCCTTAATCTTCCTGGACCTTCTTTACCCCCACTCGGAACTTTCCTAAGAGTCACAGAATGCATGACACGTCTGTTAGCGGATGCGGTGGAGAAAGAATTTATGGATGTCCCTGAAAGACTTTAAGATCCTGTTTGGAAAAAAATTCCTGCTGGGTTTCCAGGGAGGGCAGCTTCGGAGGGAGGAGTTTTAGAAAGCAGAGAGGCAAAAGTGATGCTACATCTGTGGCGTATGTCCCAGTGTCTAAATGGCACGTGTAGACATTTCCCTCTGACATAACGACCTTGTAGCCTCGTACTGGGAAGTCTAAGAAGCTTTTCGGGTAACCTAGATGGGCTGCAAGGCCAGCCTTCATGATCACCCAGCTCCAGGCCCGTGATCATGAAGGGCAGCCCGAGTGCCAAACTCAACAGGAAACCTGGGCTCCACCCCTATGCCCCATGCAAATTTGCCTTAAAATGCACCCAAGCCACAGGAGTGACAACTTTGCATCACAGATGTGCCCTCTGAGGGTGGGTGGAGTGGAAGCTGCATTTGGCCCCAAATAAAGAACTGTCCTTTCATAAACGGAGCGGGCATGGCAGGGAGTGACAGGACGAAGGGCCAGCTGGCACTGGGAATAAGGAGGGAACGCTGTGCTCCAGACACCGCCCGGCAAGGAGGCTGAGGGGCCGCCTTTGTCAGGCCTCCCCACTGGGCCCCATGCCCGCCCCAGCTACAGCACGGCTGACCACACGCCAGAGACCAGTAGGACCCAAAAGACTGTGCAGGACCTTGACCCAAACGACCTCACAGCAGAATGCCTCCTCCGTGTTGACACAAAAGATGAGCCAAGGCCTCTGCCTGGCACAGCGTGTCCAATCTCAGAGAGAGAGAGAGAAAGGAGGCAGGAAGGAACGGACAGAAGAGGGAAAACTTACTAAGCATAACTTTCCTTTCTCCACTTGGTTTGGGAAGGGGGACGTTGGAAGCAACAATGGTGACTGGACAGAGAAGTAATGGATGTCACTCAGCTTAGAAAAGGGAACTTTGCTGGTATCCGAGCCAGAAAAGCACCAGCTGAAACCAAAGGGGTTTATCAGTTGTGGAGGAAACAGTCTGTAGGGTCCCATCATAGCAGAGAGGAGGCCAAGAGAAGCAGGTGAAGGGTCAAGGCCAAAACCAAGTCAGGACAGCTGAGCTGAGCTGCCCTGGGGCCCAGCAGGGGTTTGGGGAGGAGACAGCCAGCCCAGAACAAACAACAGGGTCCAGAATGGGGATCCCAGCTTCATTCAGCGGTGTGCCCGCATCCAGCCCCACAAAGACAGAAGGAGAGTGCCTGCCGGAGCTGGGAAAAGCGGGATGGGGAGGAACTAGTGGGGGAGCAGGGAGACACTGGAATTTCCTACCAGGTAGATTTTCCCTATTTAGGGAAAGCTACCCGAGGCCTGCAGAGTGAGCGGTGTAAAGCTAATGTGTGCCTCCTTGTTCTTGGGGAGCCTATGAGGTTTGCTGAGAAGCTGACTTTTCAGTTTGGTGGTATGGGGTCGTCCATGTCATCACTAATGGCAGGATTTCCTTCTTTTAAGCCTGAATAATATAGTAAGTGGAATAAACCAGACGCGGAAGGGCAAATGCTCCATGATGCTGCTTATACGTGGAATCCGAGAGTCACGCTCAGTAGCAGAGACTGGAATCGTGGTTGCCAGGGGCTGGGGAAGCGGCAAGGAGGAGGGGCTGGTCAGAGGAAACCAGCTTTCAGTTATGCAAGACAAGCAAGTTCTGGGCGATCTGCTCGGCAGCACAGTGCTACGCTACCTAAAAGCTTGCCGTGAGGACAGAGCTTGTGTTTAGTATTTTTAATTCCTATGAGGGTAGATCTTAGTTGCATGTCCCCTCAAGACCCCCGCTCAGGACACCGGGGTATCCACACGAGAGTCTCACTCTGTTTTCTGCTATCTCAATGTTATTTTTACGTCTTTTTTTTTTAAATGGGAAATGTTACTCTTGCATCATCGTGATTCTTCCCAACTCTTGTTTATTTGGCAAAGCTTCTTGACATTGGTAAGCAACCGGAATTGGGGGGATAAGATGCTGATCCCTTCTGCCCTTAGGTGGCCAGGTGGAGCCTGAGGCAGACAGTCACCCTGGGTGGGTGGCCAGTGCCATTGACCAGTATGCTCTACAAATACAGTACGTATTATTGTTTTCTAAGGCCAGAAGCTCTGCCTTATGGTTTAAGCTTTGATTGCTGAATCTTCTGGGCTTGGACTTTAAGCACCCCGAGTCAGACTTTGAGAACTCTGAAACCCTTTCTTTTGCTTTCGAAAAATGCTCAGCTTTTGCAAATGAAATGGGCTTTTAAGTTGTGAACACGACCATTGAGTGTATAAGTTGTTTGAGCCTCCACCGAGTGCTGGGTTGTCTCTGGGTTATGCTGTGATGTCCTTCTGCTGCAGCACAGGTATGTCCCCAAGGCAACAAAAGGCACAATAGGTAGGGCAGAAAAGGCCCACCCTCTTTGACTGTGTCCTTTGATCCAATCACACAGGAAAGACATCACCCTCCCAGAGGGCTGAGAAGGCATATTTTTTGACCCTGCAACCCCGCCCTTCCAAGGCAAAGCCTGCCTCCTTAGGCATTGCAGCCAAACTGTGATGAGGCAGTCTCCCAGGGGAAAATAAAGAGAGAGAAGCACTCGTCTTGGGGTGCCATCAAGAGATCAGAAAAGAGAATTAAGCTCTGCACGGCAGGGTAGCTTTTAGCAGGAAGGGAACTGTTTTTAGGAAGCTCCAGTCCTGATTCACTCCCCCGGGTCCACGAAGCGTGCTATTTGAGGTCAGTTGCTCAGCCTTTCTGTGTCCCAGTTTCCTCTTCTGCAGAACAGGCACTAATCATATACCACAGCATGTGATGTGGGGATGGATGAATAATCAGGGCCTCCCACGAGGCAGGGACACTGTGGAATGTGAAGTCGGGAGCAGAGGTGATGAACACCCATCACAGGGACGGGCAGGGAGAGATGCACGAAAATACCCAGTTTCAGCGCTGGCTGTGGAAATCTGCTTAAAGGAGGGGAGGGTCTGTCCTGGAAGGACATGCTTTTGACAAAAAGGAGGGGAGACAGAGCTCAGTAAGTTTCTGTAATTCATGAAAGGCCTCTCTCCCTCTCATGCAAAGTTCCCCTGGATATCTGTGAGGAAGAAAATGAAGCCTTAGCTTGCTTTAGACTGACTCGGGACCCTAAAGTGATGTATTTGGAAGGGTCTTCACACATCTTCTGGTTTCAGTCTCCAGTATCTGAAGAAAGGGTTCTACTGATTTAAAACGAAAAATGAATTTTGGGAAGAACTCCTATATCAGACAGATGTGAATGGAGCTGTTTAGGCCGACAGTGGGGTTGGGACTGTCCCGGGGTCTCGGGGGGCAGCAGCACGTTCTTCCAATGCACAGTCCCGAGGACCCTCCTCAGAACCCCTGGGGCTTCTCATATGCACTTTGAAAACATCCTGACAAAGGTTCTCTCCTTGACCGAGCTCTACGCAGGCTCTCCTGAGCTCTTTTTCAACCAGGCCTCCCCGTTTGGACTTCTGTATTCATCTCTGCATTGTCCAGTTTTATTAAGAATCCTGCTAAATTGGTTTAGCTAGAATCTCTCAACTTCCATATGGGATCACCCTCAATATCTGATCAGGTTCCTCATCATTCACCCCTCCCCACCCCCGCCCCCACCTTCCAGGTGATGGCTGTCACCTGGCCTGCCTTCAGCAGGAATCCTGTTAGGGCGGTTTAGCCAGAATCCCCCAGCTCAGATCCACCAACCCCCACCTGGTCCTCGGCTATAAATTTCTACTTGCCCAGGCTATATTCAGAATTGAGCTTGGTTCTATACTGAGGTCTCTGTCTCCTATTGCAATAGTTCTGAATAAAATGTGTTTTCGCTGTTTTAACTACAGTCCAGCGCTGATTTTTCTTTAACAATCCCAATTAGCTTGACACTCTCATTTGATAGATGAGCAGACCAGCCTGGAGAGAGGATATTACTAGAACCTGAAAGTCTTGATTCCACACCCAGTCCATTTCCCTTTATACCACACCAAGAATGGGGGAAGCCCTTGATAAGAGTGTAATGGAAATAATGATGGCAGGGACTCACAGTGGGGAGGCAGGGGGAAGACAGAATGCAGAAAAATGTATATAAGCAACATTTTTGGGAAAAAAAAAAAAACCCAAGAGGGCATATCTGACTGAAGGAGGTCAGAGGCAGTTCTTTCACATGTGAAAGACAATGCAGTCAAAAGGAAAGGACCCCTTTCTGACATTTAAGGGAGATGATGCTATGTTCTCCTTCAGTCCCCTGGGCAAGAAGACCGCATCTCCTGTGTTACAAAAGGGACATGAATTACTGAGGTCACCTAATTCTGGAAATAGCCATTTTGTAAAATGTTGCTTCTTGAATCAATGAAAACCTTATCTCAGAGTTACAACATTTGGGTCGTTCTCCGGAATTTTTACTACTCAATCTGTGAACCATCTGGAATGGTTAAACAATACAGTGAAGTTGCAGTGATTCTCAATTTCCTGTCCCACCTCTGCCCGCCCCATCTCTGCCACAGGGATGTTAGGGATCCAGAGGAAATCTTTAAAATACCTGAAAAACTGTTCATTTCACAAAGCTGCATATATCTGTACAATGTAAGACATCCAGTGGATATTTTAATCTGTTAGGAACAAATTCAACCATATTGATATGTGATTTCTAAGCCTGATACCCTTTCTCTTTAAAACAACTGGGAGCAGAACAATGTTTCTGGAGGACAGTTTGTCAACGGGTACCAGAGGCCATCGGACAGGTTCATACTCTTTGATCCAGCAATTCTGCTTCTAGGAATTCATCCCACAGAAATATCAGAGATATATACAGAAATTTATGCAAAAGGTTGTCCACTGTGGTGTTATTCATAATTTTAAAAATCAGGAACAATTTAAATGATTGTCAAGAGAGATTGGTTAAGTAAATTATAGTAGAGCTATATGATAAAATAGCATGATTATTAAAGTCATTTGCAGGAGAATATTCAGTGTCATGGAAGTATTTATAAATTATTAGGGGGAAATGCAGGTTGTAAAATGTGACACTATATTATTCCAAGTTTATATTTCATGTTATAAATATACTCATTTAGAAAATATATGTAACTTAGATACGAATTGGGCCCTCTCTGCTTCTCAAGACCTAGTGATAATTGGCTCAGTTTCTCTTTACCACTCCCATGGATTGTGGAAGTTCAAAGCCTTCCCTGAGAAATCTTGGGATTTCTAAGTATGGGAGGCAGGGGGAAGACACTTGTGTTATCATGACTACACCACGTTGGCCCAGATATGAAGCTCTGCCCCATCTTTAATTTATATAGAATACCATTACATGCTGGTACCCACACACACTGATACACAACCACGGCAGCACGAGCACCTGGGAATGTGGAGGATGGGAAAAAAGGAGAGTGCACTTCAGCTTATAAACCACTTTAAACTGCATCTTCAAATTCAGCCGATGTATTCAGCTTATTCAAGTTCATGCAAATAAATGCATGCATAAATTTAAAAATGTAAAAAAGCATTGTGACGAGGTATCAGGAAAACAATGATTCAACACATGCACATCGAGACACCCAAAGTACCCCAGGTAGCAGTGTGTGTGGCTACTGTTGTGTAGACATCCCTGCATTTATTCTAATTAATGCTTTGCACATTTAGGCCAATAGTAAAATAAAATCAATCTAGCCCAGGTGACAGAGCTCTCCAAGCCCATTTCCCACAAAATGCCCTAACATTAAGAACGGAAAGGATTTCATTCAAAAATAGAAATAAAATTCTGGTACAAACAAACTAATGAAAGAGATTTGCCACCAATACACCTGTTAAGAAACAGAAAGAGAATAGCAGAGTTTTTTAGTGCATGTAAGATAGGACCTCAGAACACTCCACATACTTTAAGGAAACGAATCAGAGGCTCTGAGAGGGGGTTGTGTGTTTCTGACTTATGCTTCTGCATGCATTATCTTATCTAAACATCAATTTCTCCACTAAAGAGAAGAGGGCTTGAAAGGCAGCCCCTCCTTTGCACACAGCCTGTCTTAGCCTGCTGGAGTTGCCATAACAAAATACCACAAACGGAGGGAGCATAAACAACAGAGATTTATTTTCTCACAGTTCTGGAGTCTGCAGGTCGGAGATCGGGGTACAGCCTGGTCAGGTTCCTGGTCAGGGCCCGCTCCCTGGCTTGTCCACAGCCGCCCTCACTGTGTCCTCATATGGTGGAGAGAGAGCTCTGCTCTCTCTGCCTCTTCTTACAAGGGCCCTTTTCCCATGATAGAATCCCCTGCCCTGTCACCTCATCCAAACACCTAATCACCTCCCAAAGCCTCCACCTCTAAATGCCATCACGCTGGGAGTTAGGGCTTCAACATCTGCATTTTGAGGGAACACAGTTCAGTCCCTAGCACAACTCCCAGCCCTGCTTCATTTGGGGCCCACGATATCACTGTTAATACCTGTCGTCTGTGATCATAGTTGGAGCCCCTCACTCAGAGAAAGCGGGTGCTGTGTCTTGTCTCTCTGACCAGGTTCTGTCTTTGGATCTGATTTACTAACTCTCTTACTTTGCCTACTAAATAATCCATTACTGTTCTCGCCTGTCATCCTCACCTGGTCACTATGACCAGGGACACAGAATTCAAAAGGAGCCCCATCATCTTTAAAATAATTTAGAAAGAATCTAAGTAGTGCAGTCCATGCCCTTTTGCTTGCTTAGGGCGCCCCCACATGTCTCTGAAGGGAACTACCATTTAAGTTCTTTGAAAAATCATAATCACTTTGAATCGATCATTCATAACAATTTTTGTCTTCGCTGAGCACCTGCCGTAGCTGAAGCTTCAAGGTGGCGATACAAAGGTGATTAGAACATCGATCTTGCCCTGAAGAAACTCGCGGTTTAGTAGAGAAGATCAAACAGGCAGAAAGAGATTTGAAAAGAGAAGCAGAAAGCATCAAATCCCTTTAATTGCTCCAGAGAGTGCTACGGGAGGCTGGAAGGAGGCCAAATTAATTCCAGCTGGAGGTATCTGAAAGGCTTCATGGAAGATGAGGTATCTGACATGGGCCTTGAAGACTGGGTATGATTTAGGGCCAGTCATTCATTGGTTCTCTCGTGAAATCTTTTAAGCAGTGGTAAAATAAAGCCATCAAGGCAGAAAAGTGCAGGATTTATGGGAGTTTTATGTTGTGGAGACATGAATTTGTGAAGGGCGATGATGTGAATTAAGATCAAACAAACTTGATGTCAACTGTAATGGAAAAATAAAATATAAAAATAAACAAACAAATATTTTTAAAAGATCAAACAAACTTGAATTTCTCTGGGTGACATAGTGGGAACCAGAGAAGGTTTTTGAGTAGAGAAATTCAATTATGCGTTGATTTATTCAACAGCCTCATTCAACAAATAGTAGTGTGTCTGCCTGTGCCAGGCACAAAGCACTGGGTACACAGTGGTGAGAAAAATATACATAGGCCCTGCTCTCACAAAGCTTATAGTGAGGAGAGATGATAAAGAAGTACTCATATGAATAAATACCTGATTAAAGATTATGATAAGGCAGATGAAGAACAAGATTCCATACGGGAATAATGAGGGGCTGGAGCTTAAATGAAATTAAGGGACAGGGAGGTCCTCTTTGAGAAAATGTCATTAGAACTGAGACCTGAAGGATGTATGGAGATGGCCAGGTAAAGGTTTGAGAAATAAACCTTCCACGCTCGTGTCAAGGCCTAAAGAGGAAAGGAATTTTCTGAGCTTGAGAGACTGGAAAAATGAAGATGTGAGTGGAGGGTAGGAGCAAGGGAGAGGGCGGCAGGAGGTGGCACCAAGGGAAGTGGGCGCTAGTTCATGCTGACCTTGCATGTCACGGCATGAGCCTGGATTTTAGGTGCCACGGAGAACTGGCGAGCAACTGGACCACATCCACGTGTATAAACATCTTGCTGGTACAGTGTGAAGAATGCACCAGAAGGAAATATAGATGGCTCTGGGACACTAATTAGGAGGTTTCTGCAGTTGCTAGGGGAGACAGTGACGGATGCGAAGAGGCAGTTGTCAGTGGGGGTGGAGACGAGGGCTCCCAGGAAGCTAATCAGGCCACAATCAAATATGGATTTCCAAAGGAAAGGCTAGAGGTGGTGGGTGGGGACATATTAGGAGGCCACTGCAATTGCGGGCCATCCTAATGCAGTGTGGGAGTGAAGCATGAGAGAGGTCAGTATGTAGTTTGGACAAACCTCACCCAAACTCCCAAGGTGGGGAACCCCCGTGTAGGGGGAAAGTAAGGGTAAGAAAGGCGTTCGAGGAAATGGGAAAGCTTTGAATCTGTATAGGAATAAAAAGAAGCTGTATAATCAAGGGAGGGCAGAGGATGAGTTTGGAGTGGAATCCCTCAGCTTTGGGAAGCAAGGACGATACCTGATTGGAGGTGTCCAGGAAGGAGTGAGAAACGAGGCCAGAAACAAATGGAGGTATAATTAGACTGTGACTCCCTAACTTCTCATCAAGCTCAGTTTCATTTGGAGAGGGGACAGCAGTGACGGTGAGGGCACAGCGGAAGACTGCGATAGTGTCACAGTGGGGAGGGTGAGGGCTTGATAAGAGAAAGACAACATAAAGGCACCCAGAGCCCAAGGGAGCTCCACTAAGAGAGAAACTCGGAAATTCAAATGGAAGTCACCAAAAATAACTACCACTTATTCTGAAATTGTATTACATTATGTTATATAAAAATAAATCAGCTCAAAATGGATTTAAAACTTGAATGTAAGACTTGAAACCATAAGAAGAAATTGTAGGTGGTAAACTCCTTGACATTGGTCTTGGCAATTATTTTTTTGGATTTAACATTAAAAGCAAAGGCAATAAAAGCAAAATAAATGAGTGGGATTATATCAAACTAAAAAGCTTCTGCACAGGAAAGGAAACCATTAATAAATTGAAAGGCAACCTACCAAATGGGAGAAAATATCTGCAAATCATATGTCTAATCAGTGGTTAACTTCTCAAATATATAAAGAATTCATATACTCAATAGCAAAAAAAAAAAAATCTGATTAAAAAATGGGTAGCAGATCTGAATAGACATTTTTCAAAAACACATACACAGATGGCCAACAGACATAGGAAAAGATGCTCAACATCACCAGTCATCGGGGAAATGCAAATCAAAACCACAATGAGACATCACCTCACACCTGTCAGAATGGCCATCATCAAAAATACAGGCAATAAGAAATGTTAGTGAGGGAGTGAAGAAAAGAGAACCCTTGTGCACTTTTGGTGGGAATGCAAATTGGTGTGGCCGCTATGGAAAACAGTACAGTTTCCTCAAAAGATTAAAAATCAAACTACCATATGACCCAGCAAGTCCACCTCTAGGTAGTCATCAAAAGGAAAATAAAACACTAGCTTGAGAAGACATATGCATCCCCGTGTTGACTGTGGCATTATTTCCGATAGCCAAGACATGGAAACAACCCGGTATCCATCGCTAGATGAATGAAGAAAATGTATAACAAAATGTGTAATAAAATATTATTTGGCCATAAAAACAAAGAAGAAGAAAATCTTGCTTTTGCAACAACAGGGATGGACCTTGAGAGCATTATGCTAAGTGAAATAAGTTAGAAAGACACAAAGACCGTATCATCTCACTTGCATATGGAATCAAAAACTAACAAACATAGAAAACAAACTCGTAGATACAGAGAACAGATGGGTGGTAGCTATTAACTAGACTTTATTGCGGTGATCACTTTGCAATATATACAAATATTAAATCATTATATTATATACCTGAAACTAATATAGTGTTATGTCAATTATATCTCGAAAAATAATCAGACCATTGAAATTTAGAGCCACTCAGCTCTGCACAGGCCTTACCAGATACACACAGACTTAGGCCGCACAGGGGGAACTAGCTCACATCTACTCTCGCTCATGTTTTCCACTCTGTAAGGATCCGAGCCTGCCCTCAGGGCTCTCAGAGAAGTCACTTCAGCTTTCACAAGCTTTGGAGTCCTTACAGTAGAATAGTACGCCCCACCCCCACTCACCCCCACCCCCCACCCCTCACCCAGTTTTATCCTTCTTCAGGCCATGCATCACCATCTGCTACTCTATCCACAGACCTTTTCCTGGGCTTCCATGCACTAGAATTCAAGTCCTCTGAGAGAAGGGACTTAATTTGCTTCACCGCTGTCTCCCCAGTGCCAAGAACAGCACATGATATGCTCAACAAATATTTTTGGAATGGATGAAAGTATCACTTCCCTTGTTTTGCAGACGAGGAAACAGGTTCAGAGATAACTTGCTGAGGTCATTAAATTAGGAATCTCATAACTACCAAGAACTAAACGGGCCCCATTCCTCCCTCCCAACGACCAGGTAGGAAATTTCCCGGTTCCCCCGGTCAAGCACACCCCTCTCCCCAGACCCCCGCCCCACGTCCCCCCACCACCGCCGCCGTGACTCTGCTGAGGCTCTCTGGGATCTGTGGGCACTAGATCACTGGCACAGTGGGATGTTCCACTTGGCAGAAGGTTAACCTGTGCGATGCCCGGATTTCCACTGTTTTCCTTCCCCATAAAGTATTGAAACATAACCTCTTCCTGTAGCAGGATTGTAATTATTGTGAGGTGCAGAGTGGAGGCAGGAGGTGCCGAAGACAGGAACCAGTGGGATCCCGCCCTGGCGGTGGCCCTGCGACTTGTTTTTCGGAGGCTGGCCTGCTCCGTGGTCTCTCGTCCCTTCCTCATCCGGGGACCACGAACCGTGCTGAGCTGCACAGCTCTTTGGCCTCCGCATGCCTCCTTTTCTCCAGCACCGTATAAGGGATTGAACGCTGAGCACTCCTCTCCCAAAGGACTCCTGGCCCTCCCGGAAGCCTCCATCCTTTGACTTCGCAAGCTCATGCAAAACGTTATCTACAGCCACGATGCGGGAAACGCATGCCTCTTAACCAGTTTATATCATTTTTCTGTATCCCTTACTTGAAGTCACTGAGTTCATTTGGTTTAAGGCATCCGTGCAAACTCAAGAATGTGTATTCAGTTAAACAGAAATAAAAGGAAGCTCATTTCATGCATGCATCACCACTCCCCCCTCCACACGCACACGATTTAGTTTCTAAATTTTCACCCAACTTAGGGCATGGGTCTTTGCGAAGACATTTTAGATTTGCAAAAGGTGTTTGGATAACGACTGGTGGATTATCTATAGAATCTAAAATAAAATTTAGATTTATTTAACTGAAAAGAGACGAGAAAAGCATCTGTAGTTGTGTGAAACAATGGACGTCTGAAACATTCCTGGTTTACAGGTGCTTGACCCTCCTACGACGTTTTTGGGAGGGGATGGGGGTCAGATGTGGAGAGAAAGACGGTGGAAAGCTAGCACAGAAGAGTCGGCTGGATGCCAGAGGGATCTCCGCTGAAACTAAGCTCCCATATCTTTCACATTGTACCTCTCAACCCTGTCGTTACATGTCTCTCTTAGAAGGGCCTGAAATCAATAAAAAGAAGAATTTCAAAAACCACTCCATAAGCAGCTGAAAATCTGCACTTCACTTTTCTTTCTTTGTACCCTGAAGAGTTCTAAATCTTCCTTCATTCCTACATGAAGCCTGAGACACCAGGCACCCTAGAACTGTCGTTTATTCTGCATTATGTCTGCAACGTTCTGCCAAGCATCTGCGGGTCTTTAAAAGAAATGTGAAGAGGTAGCAGAGACACATCTGTGTGGCAAAGACATGCGGCAGAGGGAAGGAGCACATAAATCAAAGGCAGAGAGAAGCCTGCTAGCACCCTGGAAATCAAATTGTGTCAGGGAGAAGGTCTGCGTGGAAAAACAGATTAGAAGGGCGCTGAACAAGAGAAAAGAAAGACAAGCAGTCCCGACCAGAATTAATGAGAGGCACAGGGGGCCTGGAGAAACAGCCCGAATGAAAAAAACCCCTGCTCTGCTGAAGGATGGAGGAGCGTGTCAGCCGGTGACATTGACCTGTGTTTGGGTACCGCGATGGCCGTCTATCTCCACTGCGTTCCGCCAGTCTCAAACCAGGGCTCCTCAGAAACCAGTGGAGGAAGGAGACATGAAAGGGATGAGAGAGCAGGCCTAGGAATTTAAATGAAAACTTCACCGCAGCACCATCCTTCGGGTGACCTTGGAGCCCGGGCTCGACTTTGTGACCACTGAGCTGAGGGGGAGCAGGGCTGGCAGGGCCTCTCTAAACTGGGCTAATGACACCTGCCTCACAGGTTACCCTGCGATGGCATCCGTAAAGTGCCGACAGCAGGCACTGGCACAGAGGGCGGCTTCTCAAAGAGCAGTTGTTACTATTACCAAATACAATTTAAAAGCAGGTGGGCATTGTCTCTGAAACCGTCCATTTTCATCTGTGACTTTCAACCTCTGAGTGCCGTCCTAGTTCCTGCTTTTCCTCAAACCCTATATTCCGGTTCTCTCCTCTACTCCAACTCTGACATTGGGACGGAACAGTCTCTGCATCTCCCAAGCCCCCAAAAAAGTTTTTTTTTTTAATTTAATACCTATCTACTAAACATTTAACAAAAGCAAACACAAACATGCAAAAATTAATGTCAAAAAGCTTCATCTACCATCCAGCCCCTGACCTTGCCAACAAAACATTTAAGATGCAAGTCTGAGCCTATCTAGACTTGAATCCCAGAAAAGCTGGTGACTTTGACAAATGACTTCAGTGATGTGATTCTGGACCATCCAGAATGCTTCCATTCCAAGTAACTAAGCACCCCAACAGCAGTTGCCCAAACAAAAAAAATTATCTCCCACAACAGACTGTCATAATCACCAGAGGGTGAAGGGTCAACTGGATGTATCGAAATCTCATTAAAATTCAAGAGTTTTGAATTTTCATATACTGTCATAGATTGTTCCCTGCACTTTCAAAGACAATTACGCTCACCAAAGAAATCCAAAAGCAGAAAGAGAAAACCTCATGGTGTGCCTTCTTTAAAGCACAAGGATTAGTCTCCAAGGACTGTAACCAGCCTTCGTCAGATCTGTAACAGAGGACTTGCCACCCTCTGGCCAAAAGTCCTACAATCTCTCCCCCTGGACTCTACTCCCTCCCCATCGTTCTGAGGGGAAGCAGAAGAGCCTGTCCCACTGAGCCCATGAGACAGTACAATTAGTACCTCATACTACTCTCAGCACGAAGGTGAGACATGTCTTCTGGTGGTGAACTCTGGCCCAGGATGCTGATCATTCTGATCATATTTTTTCATCTTGCTCACTTTTGCAGCCTGAGGGAGCATACTCTGCCTCTTCTGCAGATACATATACATCCCAGGGCAGAAACTCTAGAAATTTAACTTCTATTTCAAACCCTCATTCTGTCTGATGGCAGAAACTTAACCTAAGCCAGTCTGGAGTTCTATCCCGCATCCCCGAGTAATGAGCATAAGTCAGTTTATAACACCAAGGCTCTGTGCTTGGGTAGTGTGGTAATAATTAGGAAGTCATTGCTCAGAAAGATTGTAGCTCCTTCTTCCAGACATATGGGAGGGTTGTCCTTCACACACCCATGTGGCCACATGACCTGCTTCTGCCATGAAACATGAGCACAAGTAACATTTCCAGAAGGAAGCTTTAAGTGCCAGTTCATGCTTCTCCCCATTCTATTTTGTTACATCTCTCTGCCACAGAGACTGTCAGCTTTTCCAAGAGAGGCTGCTCTAACAGGTCCCTGAGTGAAGACAGCACTAACCCAGCACAAAGCTTTCAACTGATCTGCAGCAGACCTACTGTGTGAGTGAGAAATGAGCTACTTAGACTTGCTTTTGTTGTTTTTGTGACCTCTGCAAATTCCAGTCTACATACAGGTGATGGCATCTATCCAAGATGTCTCCATTCCCACCTTGCCTTCCACTTGTCAGTCCACACTGAGTCATCTCCCATTCCCCCCTTAGATTCCTTGGGTCCAGACCTCTCTCAGCTGCTCCGAGCCCCTGTCAGAGGACAGGGGCCAGTCTGCTGTCACAGCATCACACTGGGCCATGTGAAATTCTGTGAGGTGCTCAGGCTCACCTGCCCAGACATTTCATGCCACCTAGATTCTTATGACTCCCCTTGGGTTCTGAGAAGCCTGCCTCTGCACTGGTTGAGGTTTCCCACCACTCCAATTTCTCCAGGAGGCTTTGCCCACCACCCTGCTAAATCCCACCACAATTGCCCTATTCTGGCTTTTCCTACAGGTCCTACTTGCTCTTTCCTTTTTCCTAAACCTGGGGGACCTAATTTGGTCTCAGACAGGAAGACTTGCTCTCACCTGTCAGTGCCTTTCCCCCAATATATTATGCCTGTTTGGTGTTTTTCCTACCCCCACCTGCATTTGAAAAACCCAAGAGATAAATATAGATTCCAGGGCTTCTGGAAGAGAGGGCATAAAGCCTGCAAAAGTCAACACCTGAATGGCATACGCTTCACGTCCTGGCCTGTGATCACCTGCCAGGCCTGGGCGTTTTCCCGTGGGTGGGATGAAGTAACAAAGTGGCAACAGTAGCTCACACCATTCACCACCTGATGTGATGACATTCATTTTTCTAATCTAGGCACACCACCACGTTCTTTGTGTTGGTGCAGAAAGAAACAGAACAGCCCAGTCCTGGCGTCCCTTACACTTTTAATCTGGGGTGCTATGGCAAACAATCGGCAGAGAACACAGAGCCAACATCGCCTGCAGGTTTAGAGTCCGCGACCTTCACCCCAGGACCCTACGCGCAACCCCTCGGGGCGGGGCGCCAGGGGCCGGGGGCGGGGCTGCAGTGGGCGGGGCCCGCGCAGCGGTGGGCGGGCCGGGCCGGGCCAGGACGGTAGTGGGCGGGGCCCGGGGCGGACCGGCGGGGACCGGGTCGGCCCTGGGACAAGTGTCCAATCGAGGCCTGGGCCTGGAAGTTTCCACCCGGTTTTGCCCACGGCCAGAAGCGGTCGGAGCGCAGTGACGGGGCTCACACCAGCGCCCCTTGGGGTTCCGGTCTCCAGCTCCGTCGCCAGCTGCCATGGCTGCGGGCCTGCGGGCCTTCGGGGCCAAGGGGCCGGGCTGGCTCCGGCGCGGCCCATGGGCTCCGCTCGCCGCCAGCTTCTGCAGCCAGGGGCCGGGCGGGGCCGGGCGGCCGGAGCCAGGGCCGCGACCCACCAGCGTGCGGCAGCGGGACGGCATCAGGTCAGCGGCGTGGCCGCGGGTGCCTTGGCTCCCCGGGAGCGGCCCGCGGGCCTACAGGGCTGTTCCCGGTTTGGGGCGGGGGGTGGGAGGACGGCAGGGACCTGGGAAGAGAGGCAGAGGAAGCCAGGCCTCGCGCCCCTGTCACCCCACGCAGAGTCCAGTGGGGGCTCTGTAAGCGGTCAGTGCCTCCGCTGTGTGAATTCCCGGTTATCCGGTTATGCGTCACTGCAGAATCAGCTGACAGGGGGAATCGCGGATGCGGTGCTTAAACAGGTCCCTTGCCTAGGCATAGTAGCATTTGGGACCCTGCAGGGCTCACAGTGGGGGGGTTCAAGTGCGACTCCACCTAAACACCTCGGGCAACCCGGCCCAGTTGTCACTGGACTCTCGGCTCTGCTGGTGGCCACATGGCTGCTGTGGCCTTTGAGAGAGCCCTTCACTGGAGGGTGCTTTGCCTCGCAAACTTGACCTGGCTCCAAGGCCGTGTCAGGTCTAGTGGGGCTGCTCTTTGGCCCTCACCCAGAAGTGCAGGATCAATAAATAGGATGAAAGACACACCATACTGAGCTCTGCCCTTTGGCTCCACAAGCTGAAAACCGGTAAAACCAAACCAGCGCACAGCACACAGTGGCAACTGGATGACGAAGCAGTGAAGGTTGGAGGGGCCCCTAGCCCCACCCAGGCCTCACCCTGACATTTGCCTGGCCAGCTAAGGGCCCACCGCGAGGCCCACATAGCATGGCTAAGTAGTTAAAAGTTACAGGTCAAGCCAACTGCTCAGCATGGTTTCTTTTCTTGCCTTGACAAGTAGGCCTTCGTAAAACCCGGGAGGCCATGTTGGAACTTACAGTCCTCAGGCTCCTCGGAGTCCCCCAAAAGCTGTGGAGAGCCAGCTGCGGGCCTGCTGTTTTTTTCTTTTCCTCCTACCCCCTGCCACCTCTCCACCAATCCTTCCTGCTGCTCTGCCAGAAACTTGGCACACGGATCTGCAGACACCCCGTTTACACACCTATATTCTCTCTGTCCTCTCACCTCCGACAGACAACTCCTCTTGGTCACCCTGGGGCCTAGGGGTCCCCACTGCTTCAGCCTGGGAAGTCCAAGGTCTTGGGTAACTGCAGCAGGCGTGGGAAGGAGACGTGACTTCAGGCGGGCACATGCCATCACCCCAGTGGTCTCCAGCTGACCTGGAGGGGCACAGCTGGAAGAGGGCCCAGAGCACAGGGCCGCGAAGCACAGGGCCCAGGCAGGGCCCATCTCGTCCATTTTCAAGGGCAATTCTGCTTCTGCAGATCTGGTCTATCTGGTCAGAAGCCTGAATTGTGGCCTGGTAGCCAGATGAGGAAAGGAGGCCTGGTTGAGTTCTCCAGAGTTAAACATGGACCAGAAAGGGAGACAGACTATTGGAACCACCTGCCATAAATTCTGGGAACCATTTAGTCAGAAGGAAGCCCCCAAATTCAGCATGAAGGCAATACGATGTTGGGCACTAGGTAGGTGAACTTGAGCAACTCAGTCACGCTTCGAGTGTCCCTTTTGAAAGCGGTTCCTCTCAGCAACACCACTGTCATGTAGGGAGGGCCAGCTGTGACTTGGGTACTGCGTTAGGCATAGGAGGGAGCTCTGAAGATGGCCGGCATCTAGGGGTTAGCAGAAGGCTAGGAGCACATGGAAGAAATGGAGAAGCATGGGCCAGAGGAGGACTGGATTTGGTTCCGACACTCAGGAGCTTCCTGGGGAGAACAGTTTGAGTGGAGTGGCAGGAACAGAAGCCTGAGTGCACTGGGTTGAAAAGTGAACTCAGCAACTGAGAGCACCCTGACAGGGTGTGTGACACGCGAGCCAAAGGATCAATGGGTGCATGTGAGCAGATGCTGACATGCAGCATGGGCATTTGGGGGCTGGCATCCTTTTACACAATTTGCCTGAGGCCTTAGAATTTAATTTAAGCATATGTCACGGATGGGATGGCAGCTTTTTGAGTCTGCTACAGCAAGCACACTCATTATTTTACCGGAAGGTTTATCAGCAGTTCTCTCACCGTGGCCCCCGCTCCCCTGCCAAAAACAGTATATAGGTTTCAAACTCGATCAGCTGCAAGTCATTTACTTAGGAGAAACATGGACATGAGAAATAATGGTGAATATCACAGCCACCTGAAGATGGCAGCACAATGAAAATGGTATTCCATGGAAAATGGTATTCTTTTTGCACTGAAATAAATGCGGTTGGTCATCAAAGTGGTTTTCCAGAAAAAGGTGGCCCAGGGGGCTATTTATGGAGAATCATAGTGATAGGAATATCAGATTCACAGAAAAAGAAGGAGGAAGGCAGAAAACGTGGGTGGAGACTGATGGGAAACATAAAATATATAACAATAATCAGGTGTTTGGCTCGCTGCCTGTTTTTTGTAATAGCAAAAATAAGATACTTCTGTGTATAGGCAATAAGACGACATACAGATTATTTTAGTCAGCATGTGGGTACCTTAAAATAGTGGGCAGGCCCTTTGAATGTCAGCTTCTAGTGGAGGCCACGTCCAGAAGAGCCCTCTTGCTGTATGGCTCTGTCCTTTTGTTCTTCTCGTGCCATCCCATTCTCAGACAGCACGAATTACGGCGCAGCATTACAGGATGCCACTATGAAAAAGATGGGGAAATGCTGTCATCTTTGCATGTGGGCAGCTGCATCTTGGCTGCCTCTTCTATGCAGTGGGTGGGGGGAGGTCGAGGGGGCGGATTTTCATTCTTGGCTCTTTTCCTAACCTCATTCTTTCTGAAGAACCACGGGAAGAAGTACTTTGAGGGTAGCACCGCGTGCCAGACTCCACTGGCTCCTGCCATTGTCTCACACACTTCACAGTGTCAGTCTGGAAGGCGATGATTCTGGAACGACTCTGACTTGCCCTTTCTGTTGAGGTGGCAGTAATGTTTCTGACAGCAAACCTGGAGGAAAAGAGAAGCAAATCAAGGGAAGAGGGAGAAACCCAGCCTTCATTTCAGGAAGTCTCCTTGTTTTGACTTAGCTGTAACTCCACAGAGCTGACAGACCCTCTCAATTGCCTCTAAGCACCCGCAGTTCTCTTTTCTGGTGTTTCAAAAATAGCTCCTAAATGAGAAAGGAATTGCAGGGGTCCGCGCTGGTTTTGACTGGTGCATGACCCAGTAATTTAAAAATGTTCTTCACAGGAGCATTGTCCTAAGCAATCCAAAGAAGAGGAATGCGCTGTCACTGGCAATGCTAAAATCTCTCCAGAGTGACATTCTTCATGAAGCCGAAAACCAAGATCTGAAAGTCATTATCATTTCAGGTACTTATCTGATATCCATCCTCAGGGTTCTGCAGCACCCAGAAGAGGTTTCTCGAGATTCTTTCATTAACTGGCGCATTGCCTCACTTAATAGGAGAAATGTTTTGAAACTCCTTCACAAGAACATTAATTATGGAAAGCTCTCGTGTAGTGGGGGCCTTGGTGGAAGTTATAGCAAAGATTACTGTGCAGATAATAAGTGTCTCTTCCTTTTTGTTGGCTACGAAACACTACCACACTTGGCTGTGCTGGTCTTCCCATCAAAATCAGAGACTCGGTTTCCTCAGGGACCCGACAAGATGGGTTTCATCACTGACCCTGTGGGTAGACTACCAGCTCAGCTGGGACCAGGCTGCTAGCCCATTTGATTGATTTGTCCCTCCTGTTCCTACCAAGCTTTCAACCAATATCTGTAGTCTACTTCAGAGGTGTCAGGGTGCCCTACTTTCCTCATTTCTTTCCTTACTCTTTTCAAGTAAGAAGTTTTACCAAATTATCTAGTGATGATGGTGGCGGTGTAAGTAATATCAGTATATCAGTATCAGCATTTTAAAGCACCCACAGAATAAAGTGGATGCTCTGGGATGTACGTTTTTGTTGTAGACATTAAGGATCAGCATTTCTGCAGGCAAATACTCAGAATATTACCTTCTTATCTATGGCTGAATATAAGTTTTCAACTGTTTTACATGGCGAAGGGAAAATAAATAGGACAAATACATTTCAGGAGTCACGGGGGTATAACCTGGATGTAGCAAAGGCAGCTAAATTCCGAACAACACAATTTCCTCACTTGTTTAAAGGAAATAATGTTGTCTGTCAGAACAGCCACAGCAAAAGGAAAACATGAGAGGGCGCCATCAGCTTTTCAGTGGAATTACGTTTTGTTGTTGATGACAACAACAAATAAAACCATCCTCAGATCCCCTCATAAAAAAAATAACAGGGTTCTCTTCCTATGCTGACCTTCCTCATTGCACCTTGTATGGGTGGCCGTTATCTGTAGACTAAATGACAGGGACACTGCAAAGGCATGGTGGATTTTCATGGACCTATATATAAGTCAATACTTTCAGGCCAGACCATGTCCAAAAACAAAAGTGTGACACTAGAGGGAAAACTGAAAAGCAGCCCACTCACCTAGGTTACTGAGCCTTCTCCTTTGCGTAATTGCATGTTTTCACTGGCTTCCACCACGGACCTTTTAGAGTGTGTTGCCATCACAAAATACAGGCTGTAACTTTCCAAGTGAACTATTCTTATCAGATTGGATCATGAACTTTCTGTAAGTGTCCACAGCATTGATACACCATTGTTCACTAACGTTATTCAGTAGACAAATAAATGAACTTCCTAGTTCTGCTGTTTACGCCTTTTTATTTTCTTTCCTCCACTGGATGACATTTGCAGCTGAGGGTCCTGTATTTTCTTCTGGGCATGATTTGAAGGAACTGACAGATGAGCAGAGTCCACAATATCATGCTGAAGTATTTCAAACCTGTTCTGAGGTAAGCCAGATAGACGTTAGGCGCTGCAAGCCTGAAAATGATAATTACACATATTAAATATTGAATTAAGCTTCTGATTTACAGGCAAGGTTTTATCTGTGAGACATAACCACTGCAGAACTACCGATACCTCTGTGGTCACTAGTGAATCCTTCATCCAAGCAACAATTTGGGTTAGACTTTTAAGAAGTGACTATGGTTTGCTATTGATCTTGTGATATGACAAAGAAAGAAAAAAAATATGCTGGTATCGATAGCTGTAATCTTCAGCATCATGGGTTATGTCTTAAGTAAGAGGTAAAGGATGAAAATGTACGTCTTTAGAGAGAAAGAAACTAAGTATGGTAATTAAAAATTTTAAACTAAAACAACTCTATTAATGGGAAAAAACATTCACAAATGGAATAATAATAATGATTTTTAAAATTATTTTCAAACCCTTCTTTCAATCAACCTTTATAATCACCACCTCCCACTAGGAAAATTAACCTCTTCATTTTCACTGTCTCTTTAACCATCTGAAGGAGGGAACTCACCAACAGATATAGAGGAGAAAGAACAAAAAGTTTGAGATGACTTAATAAATGTATCAAATCAACCCCTGGATAATCCAAAGCTGAATATAGAATCTAACTTTAAGTAACATATAGTTCATTTCATGAATATTTATCGAGCACCTGCTATATGCATACTTGAGAGATACTGAAGGAAATAGAAGTAAAAAAGTTTCCTGCCAAACTGAAAATAGAAATCTAGTTGAGAAACAAGACATAAAACAGTCGTAACCTGACCCTAAGATTACTTAGCCTAATTTTTCATTCATTCATGTACTTATCCATTCATTTATTTGGTCATTAAAGATTCAACAAATATATAACAATACCTACTACATAGACAAGACAGAGGTGAGCAACAGCAGGGAGTGGAAGGTGACTAAGATACCTTCTTGGCCATCATGTGTTTTCCTTGCCCTTCCAGAAACACTCAGGAGATCAGATTATAGTTTTCTCATTTCATGGAGGGACAAACCGGAAAAGTAATTGACTTGAGGCTTCATGGAGAAGAGAAAGCAAGCGAGGGCTATGATTTAGGGTTTTTGTTCTACATTAATGATGTTTATGTAATATTCTGCTCCTGTATTTGACAAGGTTTGGTGCTTTAAAAGTTTTTTTTTTCTACTAATCCCCAGTATGTTTGACCAAAATAGAAAATCATCAAAGAACCAGTAGAGCCCTTTCATCCTCCCAAAAGGGCCTGCTTTTATCGTTCTGCTGGGTGATCTTCATGAACTTAGAAATAAATGGGCTACCGAAGAACCACGGGAGCCAGGGCTTCTCAGAACAGAAAGGCCAGATTTCATGGGCTTCCAACCCCTGGATGCCTCCACTCACTGATAAAGACGCAGTGCCTGAGCGGACCAAGCCCAGTGCAGTCAAAAGCAGTGAAAGCGCATTGATTTCTTTACCACTTTTTCCAAGAAAATCAAAATTGTCCGGGATAAACACGAACACCATGAACTTGTGCAAGATTTCAATTTCCGAGTGTAATCAAAAGGCAGATTAGAATAGAATGAGCTAGATATTCTGTGTTGGGTTCCTGCATGAGAACATTTGATTTTAGAAAGGAAGACAGAGATATCTGAACTGGCTCCGCATCTAAAATCCATGGCAAATTTGTTACAGACCACCAGGATGGCATGATAGTGAATTACTTACAAATCAGGAATAGGGCAAGTTGAGAATGAGGAAGCACGGGGTTATGGAAGAGTGACAGTGACCCGTAGGAGCTGTGTGGCAGCTTTCAGTAGACACCTGTCCTTGTCTCTCTTCTTCTATCCTGGGAAGTTCAAAGGTGGAAACCCCAGTCCAGGAGGACATTCTTCTCTGTCCCCTCACACCCCACCACTGAAATGATAATGGGACAGGACCTCTCACTTTTGGACACAATGTGGAGCCCTTAGTAAAGCCGTTCAGTGAGGTCGGGGAAGAATTAAATCTATGTCACATTTTAGAGCAGACAAGACCAAAAAAAGTCCTGAACTCAGGAAGTAAAATAGGAGAAATAATCAACTTTCAACTATCAAGGGATAGATTATCCAGCTGCTTTATTCTCTGGGTTCCCTTTCTGAACTGGTCTCTTACTATATTTTAAAACATTTTCTAATTATAAAAGTAACAAATACTTATTACAGAAAATTTTGATAATCTAAAAAAATAAAAGGAAAAAAATTACTAATATCATACCATGATCATACCACCCAGAGAAAACCACAATAAAAACATTCATTATATTTCTTTTAAATTATTTTTCCATATATACCTATTTGTTTGAATAATCATATGTAGGTGCAATTATATTGTGTCATTGTATAAATTTCATTTTTTTAATAATATATATATTTTTAATACCTACAGCCTCTGGTATTCCAAGGTGGTCTCCCATCCAAGTACTAACCAGGCCCAACCCTGCTTAGCTTCCAAGATCAGACAAGGTCAGGCACATTCAGAGTGGCGTGGCTATAGACATAAATTTCACTTTAATGAGACTACAGCGTCCCGTTAGATGGATATAGTTTATATAGCCATTTACTTATTTTTACATATTTATATTATTTATAGCTTATTATTATAGAGTGATGATTTGATGAACAACTTTGTCCAGACAGCTTTTTACTCTATTTCAGATTACTTCTTATTAGTACGATTCCTAGATCGAAGATATAAATATTTTTAATATAATGGGTATGTATATTGGCCTAAGTATTTTCCCACCAGGTGGTATGGAATCCTCCCTCTTCGTAGATGGCAGATAGGAAACAGACTGTTCAACTCTAATCTCAGCCAGTGGACTTTTCTTAAGTAACTGTAACTCATTAGGTGACAGGTGACACTCAAAGCTGAAACAGAATCTTCTTTGCAGCAAGACTTCTTATGCCTTCTTCTCCTTATTCCAGTTCACCACAAATGAGCTCTGTCATGAACCATCCCCACTGTCATCTAGAGTGCATGAACCCCTAAATCCATGAACAGTTTGGGGTGTGGGTATATCCACGTGCATTCTTCTGCAGAGAGAGGCATTGGCATTCATCAGATTTTCAAAAGGTGACCCCCCCTAAAAAAAAGTCAGGAACCCCTGCTGTAAAATATGATATCATATCCTTAAATGTATAATTGGTTATTTTATAACAAAGCTGACAAATATCAAATTTTATGACTACAAAAGGTAAATTCCTTGGGCCAAATCAATGAAGGTCGTTTTTCTTTGAGTTGCCATCATGGGAAACAAGCCTTGATGTAGCTCCTCTCCTTCTCCCTTCCCTGCCAGGGTTCAAAGAGCAACCCTTTATAAATTGAAGTTACCATAGCAACACAATCTGTGCAGGGTATCATGAAAAAAATGGAGGAAAAAAACCCAAGTTATTTCATAAGCTGAAAAATAAGTTAAAGTTCTGGAGACTTTTGGGGGGTAGGGAGTGCCACTTTGAGCAAGTGCTCAGCATCCCTTCCTTTGCCAATAGTGCTGTTTTAGGAATTTTGTTTATTTTGATGACAGCAGGGTGTTCCCAAGCATTTTAATAGAATTGAGAAAGTATTCACGGTGGTAATTTGAGAAGTAATTACTACGGAAATTGCCTTTCAGTTCCTTTCCCACTTGAATTTTTCAAGGAAGTTCCAAATACTAGTTTCAGACTTTTAACATGAGAGCCCCATGCAGGCTCAGTGAGAACAGAACTGTTTGTTCCCCAGAGATCAAAATTGGCTCCATTCTTTGGTGGGGTTGCTAGGGAAGCAGTCAGAGGGGACTGTAACCTCCCAGAGGCATCGTGTGGGGTGAACAGTCCAGGGGCTGGGAGTCAGACAGAGGCGGGTTTAGACCCGCAGCCACCACCTGCAGATCTTGTGGCCTTGGGCCGGCTGGTTCCTTCCCCTCTGAGCCTTGAAGTCCTGGTTGTAAGGTAGGGTTCCTTCCTCCTGCAGCTCTCAAGAGCACCAAGTGGTACAGCATTGGTATGTAATGCAAGTTAGTTCTCTTTGGGCCTTCTTTTACCCATTTTTCATAATATCTGATACAGTGATGCATCGAAAAGCACTCCGAAACTATAAATTCATATGAAATAGAAGCGTTGGTGTTTGCCTCACCCTGGGCTGGATGTGAACTGGGTGTGTTTGCACCTTCAGGTCATGATGCTGATCCAGAATCACCCCGTCCCTGTCATTGCCATGGTCAATGGCTTGGCTACTGCTGCTGGGTGTCAGCTGGTTGCCAGCTGCGACATTGCTGTGGCCAGCGACAAGTCCTCGTTTGCCACTCCGGGTGTAAACATCGGGCTCTTCTGCTCCACCCCTGGGGTGGCCTTGGGAAGAGCAGTGCCAAGAAAGGTAATTTAACTCCCGCAGCCCCCTCTCTAGTTGTAACCCTCCAGGTGCGGGTTCGTTCCAGAACTCGCTTGTTAAAAAGTACAGGATAAATCAGGACATTCTGCCCACAGCACAGCTGGCAGGATGCCCCGCAGTGTCGTCCTCACACCTCACGTCGGGGAGGGAGCAGGCAGCTTCTCACAGGGCACTCCACTTGTGATCACGCATTTCGCTCTCACCAGGCCCTCAGAACAGCGAGTTAGGTTTTTGGATTTGTTTTATTTTCATAAAGGCACACATTTTTTTTTGTAATATTACTTGAAAGGCAGTTGAGATTCAGTTTTGTTACACTGAAAGGTTGCCCATGAGCTGCAATAGCATGGAGACATATGCCAGTATCAAGAGGAAATGATATGAGTGTCCCTGGCTTATGGTATGCCAACAGGCTGCCTTGTTCCAGAAAGGATTGGAAGTAGCTGATAGCCTGAGCATGCCAGCTTTATGAAGGCTGTATTCAGGAGCATGAGCAGCCTGTGGCTGGGATGGTGACTCTGCCCCAGAAGAAGCAATATTAAACAGTTGTTTTGTCGTTGCTAAACACAGTGAAAACTATTTTCTTCACAAAGCTTTCTTCCTTCCTATAATGTCACAAAATAATATTTACTGAATATCTCTTAAGTAGAAACCAGTGGTTTCCTTGTTCTAGAAAAAATACATCCTCATTTTCAGTAGGAAATCTGTTTTTAAAGATGGGGGGTGAGGGGAAATCATATATAATAGCTAGTAGGGAACTAAATTGCTTTCTAGAGTATTGTATCCATTTTAGCATCGACTATGAAAATTAGCAGTTGCTCATATGCCTGAGGCACAAAAGAAATAAGACCCAAGGGAAATCAAACCACAGGAACAAGGCAGTTAGGGAAGCATTCCTTTTTTCATGGTGCTTCCTCATTAGTTTTTACAGAGGTGTGTGTTTTTGAGGAAATTCTGAACACAGATACTTGCAAGCACACATGTATGAAAACTGGCTGAATGTGGGCTCCACACTGCTAAAGGTGACCTGTCAAAACACAAGAGCTTGCTAAAATGTCCTCGGACCAAGGAGTGTTTTGATCTTGTCAGGTAAATACATTATATATATATATATATATATATATATATATATATATATATATATATAAATTTAAAGTAAATGTATATATATTAATTCAATAAATATTTCTTAAGCCCCTACTCTGAGCCAGCACATTAAATTAAATTACATTACAAATCATCAGAGCTTATTAATAAACTATCTTAAAATTGTGCAAATCAAATCACAAGGCCTTTTGCATAGTGAAAGGTGGTTGTCTGGTTAGCCTACCTGCAGCTGTTCATTTTTAACACCTGACCTTCTGGAATATTCCCTGTGAAGGTATATGTGCCCTACTGTCAGGATAAGAATCCATTCTTTCTTAAAAGAAACTTTAAAAGTCGAGGCTTATACTTGAGCCCTAAAACTTAAACATTATGTCATATTTGTCAAATTTTAAGTTAGTTTTTGAGAATGGAAAATGTGACAAAAACAGGACTTCCCAGGAAGCCCAGTTCTCAGCACCACGCTACATAATTCTCCAGCACGACATTAAGGGGTAGGGCATTGTAAGAGCCAATGTAGCTCCCCCCTCCGACAGTTCTGGGTGGGCCAGGCCGGCTCAGGAGACGGGCGGAGAGTCTCCAGTGTCGTCCCACTCAGATCCCTGACCTGTGCTTCTCCCGTCCTGACCCCCAGCCGGCTCTGAATCACTTGAGTTGTAGCATTCTTGTTTTGAAGTCTTCAGAGTTTTTTCCTAGTCAGCCACGTGAAAGTGGCACAGACTTGTAACAGATGTCCCTGCACGTGGGGCTCATGGATTCGGGGCTCCTTGGAGGCGTGCAGCAGAGACATGATTTGGGGTCGGTACTGATGAACTGAAAGCACAGTGCTGATAATGGGAGTTTAGTGGGAGGAAAATCATCTGTCGGAACTTAAGGCCCTTACCGGGTTCATGGGCTGCGGATCTCACCTGGGCGGCCCCTTGGGGAGAAAAACTAGGGATTCACAAAAACATTAACCTGAATGAAACATACCTGCCTGGCGTCACTGCCAGACTGCACCCTCAGGAACACATCCACACACAGGCCCGTCGCCTGTGTGCGGGTGGGGCACGCGTCCCTGTGCACATCCACAGGGAGGCAAGTGGGTGCTTTTGCACACTGGCCTAGTTGGGAAGCCTGGCCCTTTTCACGGCAGCCAAGGCCGCATGTGTGGATCACCAGTGCCCTCTGCTGGTCACCAGGGGAAACTGCTCAGCTGTGCAGGAGATGGAGGGCTGCAGTTAGTCCACTGGGGGCAGAAACGATGGCGTGGAGCCTTTGTGTCCGAGCCAGGCGGAGCCTGAGCATAAATAATTTTCCACGTTTGTAAAGTATTTCTTTCCTCTGGCGTGAGTTAGTTAAATAATGCATCTCCATTGCACCAGATAAACAACCTGCCTGGTGCAGCTGCTCCCTTCCCTAGGCAGAGCTGGCCTGGTTCAGAAACGTGGAGCCAGTGCCTAAAGCAGTTGGCACCACGAGAGAGCACATGAAAGATCCCAACCCTCTGGTCCCAAGCCAGTCACTCCTCTGCAGGAGGAACGCTTGCTTCCACCACTTACCTATGGCAACTCTGTGTATCTGTACAATCCGATTTCCTAATTGTCTAATTAGGACAGAGGAGAACTTCCCATCTAATCTCGTGACTTAAAAAAAAATCTAAATTGATGTTTCTAAACTGGGAGCAATATTGGCTCAGAGGGACAGCTGGCACGTTATTTTTGATTGTCACAAGTTGGGAGTGGGAGATACTACTGGTGGAGGCTGGGGATGCTGCTAAGCATCCTACCATGCACCAGACGAATCCACATTATCTGGCCCCAAATATACAGTCGCACCAAGATTGAGAACAATGATCTAAAAGCTAATGCCTCCCAAATTTTATATCTTAAGCGAGTCCCATATCTCTCACTGCATAACCAACCACCCACAACTTAGTGGCTCAAAACAACAACAGTCATTTTCTTAGCTCTCGAGTCTGCAATTTGGACAGGGCTCAGTTCGGAAAGCTTATCTCTGCTCCACGATGTCTGTGGTCTCAGCTGAGAAGACTTGAAGATGGAGGAGTGACAGCTAGGGGTCATCATCTCAGGGCTTGTTCACTCACATGTCCAGCTGCTGAGGCTGCCTCTCAGTGGGGACCTGAGCTGGGACACTTAGTGCAGCCTCTCAGTGGGGCTTGGGCTTCCTCAGAGCAAGGAGGCCGTGTTCTCAGGCTGAGGTCCCAAGACAAGGAGCCAGGTGGAAGCCATATCACCTTTGGACCTAGCCTCTAAAGAACTATCGTGTCACTTCTGCTGTATTCTATTTGCCTTCATCCATTCATTCATTAAATCATTCATTGATAAATATTTAGCAGGTTGCCTGCTATATGCAAGGTATTCTTCTGGTACTGGAGATACAGAAACAGAATTTAAAAAATCTCTGCCCTAGTGGAGTTTACAGGTCAGCAAAGGCGATAATACAATAAACAAATAAACATGTAACACATATAGTATGTTACATGACGAAAGTGCACAGGATAAAAATACAGCCAGAAGGGAGGATAGTGCGGAGGTTCGATTTGCAGTTGTAATAGGATGGTCATGAAGGACCTCTCACTGATGAGGTGACGTGTGAGCAGAGACCTGGAGGAGATAAGGGCCCGAGCCATGAGGACACCTAGGGACAGAGCACTGCAGGCCGAGGAAACAGCAAGTACAAGAACTGAGGTGACAGCATGCTTGGCATGTTCAGGTAACAGCAAAGATGCTAGCAGGGCTACAGGAGAGTGAGCCAGGGGACTGAGGGGAGGCACCTCCTGCCTGGTGTGTTTCTTTGCATCGGGAAACTCCTCTTCTAAATCGTAAAGCTGAGTTTCACGAAGCTGGGCTTTATACAGTGCTGAGTCCAGGTGTACTACGTGGCAGAGAGGAGACTGCAGAGCGTGGGGGAAGGCCTGCTCCCTTTCACAGGCCTCGGAGAGGACTGTGGAGGGAAAGGGGGCGGCCTCTCCTTATAGGTTATAGTCATGCTAGGCCCCTCATCGGTTTCTGGAAGGCATTTCCTTTCACTCCCTCACCTTCTCTGGGATACGGGAGTTCTGCTCTCTCAAATCAGACTGAGGTGGTAGCTTCTTTGAACATTTCTCTACTGGGGAGCAGCCACTGCATTGGTTTGTGGGAGGCGCTGGGCCTCGCTGCTTCTGAGTTTTAGGTTTCATCCCATCAGATGTGGCTGCTGTCCTGTGCTTGGCCCTGGAAAGAAGCAGCTCGAATCTCCTGCCTCAGCAGGGCTGGAGCTCAGCTCTGGGGAAGGAGGACGAGGACACAGAATCCCTCCCTCTCCTTGCTCCTGGAGAGATCCCATCTGTCCTTGGCAAGAGTCTGGGTACTGGAGACGGTAGGGGCGATGGATGACATGTTATCTGAGGAAGCAGCTAACCGGGCTGAGGTTGGAGGGAAGTCAGGATACCAACAGTCTCAACAGAGGCAAATAGAGTGAGACTTAGGTGGCAGTGGGTCAGAAGGCAAGGGCCTTAATCGCCCATGTTTCCTCCCTCAGGTCGCCTTGGAGATGCTTTTTACTGGGGAGCCCATTTCTGCTCAGGAAGCCTTGCTCCACGGGCTCCTGAGCAGAGTAGTGCCAGAAGAGCAGCTGGAGGAGGAGACCATGAGAATCGCGAGGAAGATCGCCTCGCTGAGCCGTCCCGTGGTGTCTTTGGGCAAGGCCGCCTTCTACAGGCAGCTGCACCAAGACCTCAGAAAGGCCTACCACCTCGCCTCCCAGACCATGGTGGACAACCTGGCCCTGCGGGACGGGCAGGAGGGAATCAAGGCCTTCATCCAGAAGAGAAAACCCGTCTGGTCACACTGAGTCGGCCTGACCAGAGGGACGGAGGGCAAGTGAGCCCGGGGGCAGTGCTCAGGACTCCCCACCTGACCCCACTGTCCGACCACAGCCACCAGCGCTGCCTCGTGACTGTAACAGAAGACAGCCTGCCTCCATAACCTTAGTAACGGGCCCGCTGCCTGGGTCTGGTTAAGAGCCATGAGTCCCAGGGGAAAGGATGAACCGGAGAGTCGAAGGAAATGCTGATTTGGGGATGGTGAGCACCTAAGCTGGGCCTCTTACAGGAGAAAGCCTGAAATTGGACCTTAAGTGAGGGATCACCGTGACATGGGAGAAGGTGGAAGAAGGGTGCCAACCCGTGTGTGTGATCAGAAGTGTCCTGAGGTGGGGGCGGTTCCTGTGCCCAAGACACATGAAACGTTTTAGATGTCCACGAGATGGTCTCCACACTACACATCTTCTTGGTTCTACGGAGAAATAATCATGCCTATGGGCTTCGGAATAACCTTAATCCATTTTAAAAGATTAAATATTTAGAGAGACTGGTAATTTTATCTTCCCAACCAGGCTATAAGCTGTCTGAGAAAAAAAAAGAAATCAACTGATTTTTTTTCTTTGTATGCCCATCCTGATGGATGTACAGTAGGCGACTGGCAATATTTTTATTTGCCAGTCTAGAAAGATTTTTTTAAAAAGTTTGCTCAGAAAGGAGGAGCTTGTTCTAAGGGGGCCCCTCCGAGAGCTACAGCCTCCCGGACACCCAGCACGTGCCCCGGGGAGCGGGCCCTGCAGCCATCGGCCCCGTGCACAGGAGTTGAGGCCCACTCAGTCCAGGGAGCTGGAGTGGGCGGAGTGAGGGGTCCAGCCCATCTGCCTGGTAAAGCCCAGGTGCTCGTTCTGCTGGCGAGAGCCTGGGCTGACGGGGGACCACACTGAAGAAATGACTTGCCTGCTCCACAGCAGTTCCCCAAAGTAAGGGACCAGATCCTCCTTGCTACAGAACTGTGCCTGCGAGGGACATCGGGTTTGATCACTGGCAGGCCACTCATGGAGTGTTTACTGCGAAGCCAATAAAGAGCTGGCTGCAGTTGTAAACTAGGTCTTGAGAGTCGGGGCTGTCACGGTCCGCTCAGAATAGTGCTGTCAGCGGGGCCCTCTTATACCTTCTCGCCAGGTGGCCAACTGTGGCAGCTACTGCTCGGCAGTTGTCGGATCATGCAGTGCAGAGGAGAGGGTGCTACGAACTTGCTGGGCCTTGGAAAAAGTAACAGGGCCTCTCACACATTTGGCAAATGAAAAGCAAAAGTTAACTTTCCAGTCTGTGTGAGCTGCACAGTAAGGGCCTCTAAGCACGAAATCCTTGGGCCTGTGAGTTGAGGTGCACTCGGGGGCTAGCTAGAAATCTTCATCGACACTTGTGCAGAAAATAATCCAGAAGGAACGAGTTAAATTTAACTATTGAAGCTGATGTGTTACAGTCAATAAAATATTAAATTTCAGTCTTGCAAGGGTTTCTCTTTCATATTTTGGAGCTCAAGGTTTATTTTGTAGTTCCCTAACAGAGGCCTATGGACCGCTGCAGGCCATCTGCACTATGCCCACGGTGTCCCTTGGATGGAACAGTCTAGCCCGCACTGACTCCCAATTAGGGGACATGGCTGTTCCACAGGAAAATGGGGGCAAATCAGGTGTTGTGAGGTTTATATTCCCAGCGTGCACTCATCTGACATCCTCATTGATTTTATACTGATATTTCATTCAGATCTCCCTGTGCTGCTGTCCAGGAATGTTCAAATACAAACCCTCAAAATAATTGGAAAGTTTTTTTTTTTTACAAATTTAAGAAATCTTTCCATTTTATGTTGCATGTTTTCAATATTTACCTTACCAAATTCTGTATTAAGATGAAAATTCCCAATGTTAGACATTGGTAGGAATTTAGAAAAAGGAAAAAAAAAAGTATTGGTCAAAGTGAAATGTGATTTAGAACATGATGCTCAGATGTATGTAGTGATCATTCTGTGCCCGGCACTGTTTCAAGCATTTTACAGATATTAATATTTTAGTCCTCACAAAAGCTCTATGAAGCAAGCTTTATGAACCCTATTATACAGATGAGAAATGGAAACACAAAGATATTAAATGATTTGCCTGTCATGACACAGCTAGTAAGGAGCATGTTTCAGTCAGCTATTTAACTTTCTAAAACTGCCGTAGGAATGTGGTCTGAGAATTTTTAAGAGCTATCGGTATGATGCAGCCTGTACAGGACAGTGGGGTTTTGAAGGCCAGGCTCTGGAGCATGGGCTTGGGATCCCTGCTGCAGGCCGGCCGGCTGTCCCCCTTCCCTGCTTGTGGGTGCATCGCCACATCGCTTCATTTGGCAGATACCTCTATTATGCAGGAAGCATGTTAAATTATTGTTTTTAATTCACAGTCTTGTGCATCCTTCTCCCTGCCTCCAACAAGAGTGTGTTTCTGCGAGCCACATCAATCCTTGTTTTTTTGTTTTTGTTTTTGTTTTTGTTTTTAATTCTCACTGCCGAGACACGATCCAGCACAGAGCACACTTGTCAGGTCCAGGTCAGTGTGGCCAGGGTACCTTTCCATACGGGCTACATGATAGAGTCAGGTTTTTTTTGTTTTTTTTGTTTTTTTGTTTAGAAATTCTCAGATTACATTTTCTAAATCAGTTCTGGAAAGTTAAATAGCTGAGCAGAACATGAATTAAATCAGTGTTTTCATTGTCGGTCCAGGAAAGTTGTAAACAACTCTTTGTAAATGTAGGTCGATATTCGGGATGAAATCAGACCCAGGGGTTCTGTAAAGCCTGTTTATTTCCTCCAAAGCCTAGTTGAAGCATGTTCTAGCCTTCAACTGCTTAATGCTTCTTGTGATAAAACATTCTTCACAGAGAGAGATATGTGAAATATATGATTGTTTGGCAAGGAGTGAAGATATCTAATAGATTTGCATAGTAGGTATAAAAAGGGTTGATATGCTTACTTGAAACTTAAACCAAAATTGTCTCATTTGTTACTATGCTAGGCACTATGGGATGGTGGTTTTTTTTAAGTACAAGAGAATTCTGACCCTCCAGGAAGGTCAGACGAGATACATCACTACCGTGTTACAATTCAAATACAAAATAGTTGTCATGGGACAGAGTCAGGTAGTTGGGTTGCCTTCGAGCCCACTGTTACGACTAGCCACGTGATATGGGCCTAGTTATTTAAACTGACCTCTCTGAGCCCCCGTTTCTTCATGGTTAAAGAGGGGTGATAATAACATCTACCTCCTAAGTGGTTGGCAGGAGTAAACTAAACTACGCATGTAGAGCAGTGTTGCTGATGACCCGCCCCACGACCCCGTGCCCATGCCCCGCCTCCATTCCACCTGCAGCTGTGATGGACAAGTCCCACAGGTAAGAGCTTCCCCGTGTTGTAGACGGAACTGTGTTCTCTCAAAATTCATATCTTGGAGCCCTGCCCCCACCGACTGTCTTTGTGAAAGGGGCATCTAAAGAGGAAATAAGGTTAAGTGAGGTCATAAGGATGGAGCCCTAATCGCATAGGACTGGTGTCCTAATAAGAAGAGGGATGTGTGTACACAGGGGAAAGGCCACATGGGGACTCAGAGAGAAGGCGACTGTCTAGAAGCCAAGGACGGAGGCCTCAGGACAAACTAACCCTGCGACACCTTCATCTTGGACTTCCAGCCTCCAGAACTGTGAGAAAATAAATGTCTGTTGTTTCAGCGCCCCCACCCCACCCCGAGGTTGTGGTATTTTGTTACAGCAGCTTGAGCTACGTCACCCCACCAACACTTTTGTCTCTGTGCCTTTCTGAGGGTGATTTTTGGCATTCAGGGGTTTGCTCAGTTTTCAACAGGCCAACCTAGAAGTGGGGGGAGTTAAGGCCTCCAGGGACACCCCTCAAGCAGCAGCAGATGGGAGTTTATGGATAAACGCCCCAGCCCCCACTGTCTGAGACACCAATTCTGAGATGTGTGCTTTGTCTCCTCAGAAAGCCCCGCAGGGCTGAGCCCCGTTACCCACAGCTCCGACCTGCCCATTCACACAAATGTGGTTATCGGCTTCTCTCCTCCCCTGCCTGACCTTGGCCCCCGTGTTCACTTGTGATGGCTTTGCAAATAAACAGCCGTCACACAGTCCTTGATGCAGGGTCTGCCTTTGCAGGAACCTAAACTCAGTCAAGAGACAGGGTTGCCTCAGCCACTCAGTGAATATCCCCTCCCCTAACAAAAAAACAAACAAGATTTATCAACAGAAGACTTTGAAGCAACAGGATTGAGTCCTAAATGAACACCATACGCATACATATTACAGGACCTGAGAGGAGAAATGGATTTTGACTCACTAGTTAGTGAGCAAATGGGATCATCCACATAAAGCTTTGGCTTTTGCAGCCGGAAAGGATCTTGGCTCTCAGTTAACCACAAGCTGTGACATCACACAGACAACATCTGAGTGACTCATAAGATAGAGACCTGGCCAGCATTGGTTCCAAAAGCAGGATCCTCTAACCAGAAGATGGCGTGACCACCCTGCTGACATCCCTTAACCACTGTCACGGGAGGCCATCAGTGTGCTACACTTGTGGAGTTTATTCAGCAACGTTGAATGAACGTCGAGCAGGTGTGTCGTCCCAAAACTCCCCTCTAGAGGCCCCTGAAGAAGGAATTTATGAGCTGCTACATCTCCAGTCCCTTCCTTGATGTTTATTGGCTTTTTGATGGATGTTAGAGCAACTTTCCTGTCAACAGCTTCTCATTAGGGGGTTGGTGATGTTCTCGCTGACCATTATTCCACTCGATATCATGCATGGTCGCTGCGAGGAGAAGAGGTTCCACTCAGAAACCATCCGTCTTTGCAGCAGCCCAGGGCTCGGCTGATCCCACTAACTGCTCCCCCTGCGCTGACAGCCGCCCTGGGCTCGCACAGAGAATTGAGACTAATGGCCGGCCTTGAATGACAGCTCATCCTCGGGCATCGCACCTCTCCACTCCTTTAAGGACATATGTCAGGCCTGATTCTCTCTGTCTCTTTTTCAAATACATTATGGAGAACTTTGTAAAATAATCACTAGGACTTCCTTCTTAGAGACAACTGATTCTTGCTGTGAATGACGAGTCTGCCTTGGAAAGTCTGGAACTACTAAGTATTAAAAGAGAAGGACTGTTTTCTTTGCCTCTCAAATGGGCTGTCTTAACACCTGGAGATGCCTGGGGTTCCTGTCACTCATTAGCATCAATGTCAACCTTCATATGGCCTCCTCCCCCTTCCCTACCACCAGATACAGGACTCTAACCTGGAATGGCATAGGTTTTTGAAGATTTTTCTCATGAACAACTTCAAACACATGGAAAAGTCATGAGAACATGTGATAAACTGCCATGTTCACATGACCCAGCTTTAACAACTATCAGTGGATGATTCATCAGTGATCCTGGCCAATCTCATATCATCTGCCCTCTCCCTGCACCTCACCATCTCCCAGATTATTTTGAAGTGAATCCCAGCATCACCTCATTAGAACAAAAGACTCCGCTGTCATCCAGAAAATTCCAAGGGATGTCAGTGCTCTGTGTCAGGCACCAAGCTAAAAGACCAAGTATTAGAACAAGAGATGCCCCTGGTGCTCTTACCACCGAGGAAATGACTGGGGCGCCTTACAGAGGGGACAAGGGATATTTACTTGTTCTCAACACTTAAAGCTGTGGTCATAAAATTGTCCAGCAGAGGGCGATGGTAGCTCAGTTCTGGATAGAAATCCTGGACGCCTAACTTGGATCTAGGTGACTGACTGAAAAAATCACATATGCTTTTCAGTACTGAGAAAAAAAGTAACCTATTTAACAGGTTATATAGTAAATCTAGCTAGATGCCAGTTTACCTGAGGCCGTGGAGAGGAAGAAGCTCATAAATATAGTTGTTTGCTTTATATCTTGATTTTTTTCAAATAGTAAGTAGAGTCAGCTGACCTCACAGTGTGCTATAAAGATTGCTCCCCAATTTTTTACTCCAGGGATGGCCACGAAAGGAAAACCTTTATATCGGGGTTCCTCAAGCCTGGCAAGAGGGACAGTTTGGGCCAATAACCCTTTGTTGTCCAGCTTCGTATGCACTGCAGGATGTTTTGCAGCATCCATGGCCCCCGCCCATGGGACGCCAGTGGCACCCTTCAACCCAGTTGTGGCAACCGAAAATATCTCCAGACATTGACAAAAGTGCCCTAGGATAGGAAGGACAAAATCACTCCAAGCTGAGAACCACTGCCCAAGATAATGATCTGGGCTAGTGAGTGTATTGGTTAAAAATGAGGCAGAAGCCAGTTTTCAATCCTGCCCTGGGCTGTTACTATTAAAAGGCAGGTTTATTGAGTGCTTCCAGCACTCGGGCGGAGCCCTTCGGTTCCGATCCAAGCCCACCTCGGAGCAGAACTCAGCACCTTCAGCTTTCCCAAAGAGGTTCAACTCTCGGAAAGCTTCCCTGAGAAATGGAAACATTACTGAAGATGTCCTGAGGAGAAGAGAGACTTCTCCCTAATGTTCTCTCTTCCACATTTCTGTTCTCGATCGATTTACCAGGCATCCCGGGGGGGGGGAGGGGTGGCGGCAAACTCTTCAGCTCATGCTCACCCTGTGCCCGCATAAAACAAGGTGTCATTCTTCCAACACACCCCAGCCTAAGACGCTTAGCAAAATCTTCCCCCAACCAAACAAGCTTCTTGCTAACGAAAAATTTTTCTCCATATTGTTACACCTATATCCAGCTTATTTATATACATAAGGATACTAAGTGACTGTCTCACAGCTAATAAATGATGGAAGTGGGACTCAGAAACTGGGAATGAACTTCTGTCAGGCACAGAGGTTCGGTGCCGAGGGCTCATGATACTTTTACGGGCTCATGAAAATGTCTTTGTGTTCATGTCTTTTAAAATCAGAAGAACACCATTCTAAAATATAATTTTTTTTTTTATGGAGGAAGAGGCTCATGAAGGCAAATGGCCTAGAGCCTCCTAAAGTCATCCTGCAGCCCTGACAACGTGATCATTGTGCTTGATATGTGCCTGGCCTTGGTTAAAAATAAAGCTCGCCTCAATGCCAGGGGAAAAATGTGGAAGTACAGGTCTTAACTATTATGAGGTCAGTGGTATCATTTTCATATATTCATTTACTCATTCAACAAACATTTCAAATGGCTTGCTATACACACACACACATACACACACATATATACATGTATATATACACATACATATATATACATATATGTACACACACATACACACACACACACATATACATATATATATATATATACATATACACACACACACACACACACATATAAACGTTACTAAACTTCTGGTTTAAATAATATATTAATTCTAAGTTACAAAAAAATAGGTTTTTTTTTTTTTTTTTTAATTCTACACTAAATCTTTGAGTCACCACAATCTCATTAGCTACTATTTCAACACTGAACCTGGCGGGTGGCGGGTGTCACACTCCCTCAACTCATTTTACTGTGTCATCTGTGTGTCTTTGTCTGCTCGGGCTGCTATAACAAAATATCATGGACTGAGTGACTTAAACAGCAGACATTGATTTTCTCACAGTTGTGGAGGCTGAGAAGTCCAAGGTCAAGGTGTCGACATTGTCCAGTTCTGGCGATGACTCTCTTCCTGGCTTAGAGAAGGCCACCCTCTCACGTGTTCTCACACGGTGGAGAGGGCTCAGCTCTGGTGTCTCTCTGTCTTCTTATAAGGGTGACACTTCTCTCGGATGGAGGCTCCACCCTTATGACCTCCTTTAACCTCAGTCAACTTCCTTAAAGATCCAATATCCAATAGAGTCACATGAGAGGGTTGGGGTTTCAACATATGAATTTGGGGGTAACACAATTTAATCCATAGCAAGTGAGTTGGCCAAACAATTTATAGCTGGCATATTTTTAGTATTTGATTGTAAAACAAATCTAAACAATCAAGGAGGAAGGGTGTTGTTCTTTGAGCATTCTGTCCAGAGCCTCACCTCTTCTCTGCTCTTTTGCTGCAATTGGTGCAGAATATAATGATGTCACAGCCTGATAGCAATCTCTTCTCTCATTGCTGAGTTGGTGAGTAATAGGGGTTATTTTTGTTTGGGGCGAGGTGAGATGTTTTGACTTGGGTTGGGTTTCTTTGTTTGGGTCTGATTAGTTTGATTTGTTTTTTTTCTTCTTCTTTCCTACTCTGAGAACAAGAAAAGGTAGGATTCCTGTCTAGGATGTGTGGTAAATTAATTGCCTAGGAAAGAAACTCTATCAGAAGTGACTATTCCATCCATCAGCTAACATTTCTCAGTTGTCTCTGTGTTTGCTGCTGAGCTGTATTCCTCCACAGTGGACTCTGATCGAATAGTCATTTCGATGGAGATACGAATAAGGGAAATAGGGTTTTTTGAAAATGTATTTCGTGGGGACACAAAATTATACTGTTAATTATGTTTTATGTGGTCTGATCTGAAATTTATATTCCCTGAGCTCATAGCTCCTCTTGCTCAATGCCCTGCCTTCTGATGCTAGCTTTAATGGTCTCCTAACATTCAGACCTCAGATGTTTACCCTGAGACAGTCCTTCCCTGACCCCAATCTGGGGTCCCCAGTCATATCATCCATCATCTTAATTTGATTCTCTCCTTAGCACTTACAATTCTGATTTTTCTGATTTTCTTTCCTTTTCTGTCTTTTTTCCTTTCCTTTCCTCCCCCTCTCTTTCGTGTCTGTTTCTCACACTCACACTAGAATATAAGTCTGCATGAAGCAGGGACCTTGTCTATCTTGTTCATTTCAGTATCCCTCCTTACAAGGGCACATCTGACACAAAGTAGGCACTCAACTGTTTGTGGAATAAACAAATGAATGAGTGAATGAAGGGATGCATGCACGAGCTCTCTGCAAGGAGGAGAAGGCTTTTTATCTCAGTTTAGCAGTTTCTGTCTTAGCATTGAGAGGTCTTCACAGTCAGTAAGAGGGCTGCAAAAGGAGTCAAGGCCGATGAGACAGATTTCTTAACGATGAAAGAAAGAGAATAAACAGAAGCAAGGATGAAGCACTGGAATTCAAGAATTCCCCTTGACAACAATTAAAAAACCTCCTCCAGCTGTAATTTCATCTGTTTGTGGCAAAGACTTTTATCTCATATATGTTTATTTACATGCTTCTTATGATTGGGTGTGTAATAAAGTTTTAGAACGTGCAGATATATTTTACCAATCTGTTTTCTCCAGCACTCTCAGCCACTCAATGGCAAGAGGAGTGAAAGCAGAAGGCTGCTGAAGTCCAGGGCTGGGGTTTGAGTGGGTGGGGCTCCCCGAGGACAGGCATGAGCTGTCAGAGGCTCAGGTAAGACAGTAATTGTAGTGATCAATCAGAGATTCAAATGAAGCCTGGTAAGCAGGAAGTCCAGGTAAGTGCTAATATGTCACAAGAAATTGGGCACTGGCACCTTCTATGAGGTCAAGGACCAAGTGTGTTAGGCCAGAGAAGCAGGATGATGGACCCATGGGACCACAGAGCGAGACTTTGCTGGTTTGAGTTTCTCGGGTAGAGAAAGTATAGGAGGTGACACAATCCTGGTGTGACTGGAAGTGGCGTGGATGTGAAGGTCACTGGAGGCGGGGAGGTCAGGATCATGGGGATAGCATATTGGCCAGGTTGTCTTTACAGGTACAACAGGTCCCCAGGGCTGTGGCAGGAGTAGATGTAGGATGACTGTGAATCAGGTCCCATGAGAGGCCAGTTAGGCAGGTGGGGGATGTTGCTGAGGAGAAGGAAAAAGAGGAAGACAAAGCGACATGACTGGAGGAAAGACACCGCAGAAGAGCAGGAGCTTATTTTATACATATGGGTGGCAAAGCCATTCTGTGGGAGATTTGCAAAGCATTTACTGAATGAGCTGACCTGTTTGCAACCGACACCTATAAAGGAGATATTTACAATTCCTGGAAGAACCATTCTGTATTTTGAGACCTCCTGTGCTTTACCTATCACATGCCCAAACAAGATGTTGCAAAGAAAAGTACTAAAGAAAAAAAAAGAGCAAGTATTCTCTGGAAGTGATCAAGAAGATGGGAGAACACAACCCAGTTCCCATCGCCTGGACCCAAGGTGGGAAAGAGAGAGCTGTACAGGAAACGTTATCCTCAGGGAAGAATGGAGCTTCTTTCCCACAAGGAGGGTGGGGAGAGCCCCAACTAGGGTTGGTGTATAGGAGAGGCTGCAGGGGAAGGTAGGGAACCAGCTGGGAAGCAAGCAAGGCTGGAGCTGTGCAATTTGTGCTGATATGTGAAAGAGAGAGACCCAGCCTACTCCTATCGCCAAGCCTCACATCCTGGCACAGAGCTGCATCTGCTTCAAGGATGAACCACCAGGTGCCAGGGACTTTGCCTGGGGCAGTCAGTTCTGTAACACCCAACATTCCTACCCATACAGGAGGCACAAGTCCTGGAGATGGGAGACTGAAGGGTAGCAGAATGTGCCGCCTTAAAATACAAACAGAAGTTCAGGACGTGCCACCCCAAAATATGCTACTTTGGAATATTATGTTGGGCCATAGACACTGAAAACCAGCAAATGCAGGGAAAGGCTTTCTCTCAACTCCCCTTATCTGCCTAAAGACAGATCCTCCAAAAGAAGCTCAAGTGTCATAATCCCCTGCTGGGCAGTTTCATCAACCAGGGAAAACCGCCTCTTGTCACAGGAGAAAAGACCAGAAGTCACTGCCATACCCAGACAGACCTTGTCACAAACTGTCATACCACCTTCTCCCATCTGTTCTTCTAAGGGCCCTCATACTTCCTGAAAATAATTTCCTCTCCCCTAAGAGGCCTCTGTCCCCCCTCCCCTTTCCCTATTAGGATGGCATTTAGGCCTGAATTCCAAGCACCCTCAGGGAGTTCCTCACCTTTCCTAGGTGTCTCTCATATATACACGAGGTCTCCGTGTTAGTCAATTTCTATTTGTTTTTCTCTTCCTAATCTTCTTTTTATTACAGGGGTCTCAGCCAAGAACTCAGAGGGGTAGGAGATTATTTTTCCTCCCCTATAAAGCCAACAGTGTAAGGAACCAGACAGAGGTGTGGGGGAAAAAGAGATGCCGGACCAGAGAGGACAGGAGATACACGTGGAGGGGGTGAGCTCGTCTGCTTTCCCTGCAGTGACCAAAGCTTATTTGCTTTGACATCTGCTGCAAAGCCCGTGTGTGGCCTGAGTCATACTGGTCCCAGGAGTGGCCCAGAGTCTTGCCTGGCTGCCCTGGGAGATGGTGGACTTGCCCTGCAGGTTGACGTCAGAATAAGGTGGAGGACTGGGGGTAGAGTGTGAACGGACCAATGAAAAGAGAGGCCCTATAATAGACAAAAGACTAGTGAATAAGTTGAGTTGTGCTCCTGAACATTCCGGACCCCATATACTCTGGTATCAGTGGGGATGTGAAAACTGATTTTTCCAAGTAATATTAAGTCAGCAGAGAGGACAGAAAGCTGATCAGTTTCAGAAAGAATGATCTAATGACTCCATTGGGATTGTGATCTGTTTAGAACTAACACTATATAATATAATGCCATGCAACACTAACAACACTTCTTTTGTTTTTATTAGAGAACTACTACTATCCAGTCCCTAATAAATTTTGTAGAGGGAAAGCATTGTGGGAAATAAAAAGAAATGTGCATGAGGGTCCTCGTTATTAATGAGTTTGCAAAAATGGACTTAAGTCCCTGGACCATAGCCTGTCTTCACGCTGGTAGCTCAGATACAATCATCAGTGATCGTCAAAACGTCCTCCTGGGACCATCTGTGTTAGAGCACCTGCAATGTTTCACACGCACCTGCTCAAGCAGAATGTCTGGGTTTGGAGGAATGCAGGAATTTGCTATTTTAACAAGTTCCTCTACTGATTCTTATGCATTATGTCAACACTAAAAATATAGATATATGGATATATATCCTTTCCACTTGCTCTATATATTTCTTCATGAAGTGACCAAGTAGAAAATTTTTCCGTACAGCACAGACAAGTTCACATTTAATAACCCTCCTCCAATTCTGTGTTTGTTTTGTCTGTTCTCAAAGTTGCTTTTAATAAGGGAGTAATCCTCCTACTCCATTGAGCTTATTTGTTTGTTTTTTAATGATGCTTTGATTTCACAGTCGGACTGTGTTTATATTACCTTTGGTGTCCTCCCAGAGAATTTTAATGCCAATAAGAAAATGTGTCCACTTATATTTTCCATTTTTTGACCACCATGTTTTAAGATGTCCTCAACCTTAGACATTTGAGGCTTAGAGCTGCACAGAGATGCTTGAGACCCTGGCAAACCTTCATGAGCAACAAAAGAAAATCAAAAGAAAATCAAAAGGAAACCTCCAGGGAAAGAGTATGTTCCCCAAGGGCACTTTGAAGACACTAGGAAACCACAGAAGTCAATTTCAATAACAGTAAAAACCGACTAGTGGGTCTTTCTAGATGTCTTGTATTAAGAAGGATGTGGCATTAATGGCTACTCATTTGAGAAGGATGGCCATATATCCCTGCTTAAGCTCCTGGAGGGGTAGGGAGGTGAAATGAGGACCTTGCGGGGTGGGGTGGATCTTGCGGATGGAAATGCCTTGAAGATGAGGTCTATTCTTATAAGTTGCATAGAGCACCCAAAATACGACACATAGCCACATACGAACCACAGTAGTCTAAATTCTACTCAGTTCTAATGGGTTTCTCAGAGTATGTCAGAGGTTGTCAACCAATCAAGTACACAGAATGCCCACCTTCCCCACAAAGGGGAGTCAATGGCAGTGCACAGCCTGGGGACCCAGCTCCAGCTCTGCCAGAGCCATGCAGCCTGCCCCACCTAGTGGATCCCAGATTCCACCAAAGAAGCTCAGCACTCACTCATCTGTTTCACATCGGGCTTCCACACACACAGATTTCGATTGCTAAAAATGTCCTGCTCCTTTAAAATTTCTATTAAATGTTAGAAAACCCTAAAGTACAGTACCTTAGACCAAGAGGGAGGAATCCCCTGCCTCAGAATCCAATAGCATGTTAATGGCAGATATAGGATGTATTCATTTCCTATTGTCTCCCTATATTACCTAACTCCTCACAAGGAAGCGGGGAGCCCCTTAGGCTCAAAGTATATCTTGGTGATTCATTAAAAACAGAGGATAGACTCTTCACCAGGAGTGAAGATAGCATGGCTTGCCTTCTGTGTTCCTCTTAGAAACCTGAGTATGATGGAATGAAGCACCCCAATATCTGAAAGGCCCTGAGAGCAACCCAAGGGCTGGTATACAAGCCTATTGCCCATGTTGATCAGAAACCAGCAAACAAGGGAATCGGGAAAAGAAGAGCAGGGAAGAGAGAGGCCAGCTGAGCTGATGGTGCGGGTAGCTCCATGTGAGGTCAGGACAAAGGACGATGACGGGCTCACAGAACGATGATGGGCTGGCACCAGCACTGCCTAGCAGCTAGGGCACCTTGACCCACCGCTCAGAGCCCCCTAAGCCAAGAAGGATTGACTGGAGAAGAAACCAAAGGGGACTCTGACCAGAAAACATATATCAGAAAGACCATATGGACACACAGGGTGAAGACAGCCATCTACAAGCCAAGGAGAGAAGCCTTGGAAGAAACCGCAGCTTGGTCTGGACTTCCAGCCTCCAGAACTGTGAGAAAACAAATGTCTGTTGTCAAGGCACCAGTCTGCGGTACTGTGTCAGGCTGCCAGAGCAGACTAATACAACTAACATCATCAGACTTATGGTTCTTGGACAGAGGCAAACCTATGCTGCCGAGAATAATGAAAAATCTTTTATCAGACAATACTTGGAAGAGAATAGCACTGCTCTTTAGGAATCTGGTGACTACATACTTTGTAAAGGTACTCAGCTGGGTTTGTCTTCTGGGGATTCATTGCCTCCTTGTAAAAAGAAGCCACTACACTCTGAAGAAGGAAGGAAGGTATATAATTTGGGTGTCATCAGTCATTCATGCCAATCCAAGGTACCCATATAGTTACATACCTCTGGGCCCTGTTCTTACCTCATGAGAAGGCCTTTCTTGGTCATAATATAAGCCCTGAGCAGCAGAGCACACACACAGTCAGTCTCTGCCCTAGGTCCAGCATCCAAATTCTGAGTAAACTTCTGGTCTAATGGGCTTTATTTGCATTCCCTAAGAAAGTTACAGGCCAAGAGTTGGAAACAGACAATGTCTCTTACCATTTGGCTATTTCCCATTCCTGGCGCCATGAAACTGGGATTAAGGTAAAATGGACCAGAGTCCTTATACTATTCCTAACAACAACCACTCCCACTAAGCTTTCTTATCACCAGCATTGTGTTAAGTACATCACATAGATTTTTGTCTCTCAGGAAAGATTTTAACAACACAAAGGAATCAGCCTGCACAGAGAAAAGCACCAAGAGTCAGGCCTGTGTATTTAGGGTGTGAGGCAAAGAGCCTTTCAGGTGATCCAATGCTTTGTTCATTACCATGTCAATTGCTTTTCACTGGAAATGCACCTATGTGCCAAGATTCTCAGATATACAATGGCTCCTTTCTCCTGAACCCTCTCCTAATACATATTTTCAATAATAACATAGTTTTTAATTAATTTATTTACTTATGCCCTGTCATTATTTACTCAGACATTTTCTACTTTTTTCTCTTTCTCATCTCCTTCCGAGACATGTATTTTGGGATGCTTAATATTGTCCTACGTGTTTAAAGCTCTGTTTTTCTTCAATCTTTTTTCTTTCTTTGGTTTAGTGTATAATTTCTACTGTTTATCCTCACGTTCACTGATTCTTTCTTCTGCCATCTCACATCTGCTCTTGAGACCACTAAAAAAATTTTATTTTGTTTCTTGTATTTTTCAACTCCAGGATTTTCATTTGGTTTCTTTTTATAGTTCTTATTTCTCTATTGGGATTCCATATTTATTGAACCACTGTCATTATATTTTTCTTTAATTTTTAGAAAATCGTTTCCTTTAGTTCTTCGAACCTTGTTTTTAATTGCCATTTTGAAGCTCGATCTGCTAAATTCAACATCTGGGACCACTCAGAGTCAATCTCTATTCACTACTTTTTTTCTGAGTATGGGTCATGCTTTGCTACACATTTGCATATCTCATAACTTTTTTGTTTGTGAAAACTGAATATTTCAGATATTTATTGTAGGTAATATTTAGCAGAGCTGGATCTGACTTCTTTTTCTGAGGGTTTTATTTTAAACTTGCCTGCATTCAACTGCAGAATTTCTCCTCCCTGGCGTGGAGCTGCTGATGTCTCCGCCTGGGTTTTTTACTCCTATTGTTATTTGTTAGCTTGATTTCCTAGGGGTTGCCCCTTGCCTGTGCGGCTTAGTGGTCAGCCAGTAATTTCCAGGCAGATTTTTTTTCAAACACCAGAAGCCTGTAAAGCTCCCACTTCCTGTGAATAGATGCGTGAGGGTTAGGGAGGGCATCTGAAGTTCAGCCAGCAATAAGTCTGCATCAGTTTTCACATTCTACTGGGCTTCCGCAGGTCTCTCCTGCACATGTGCCGTTTCCCAGTCAGCCCCCGCGTGGGGCCAGCCCAGCTCAGCTCTTCTTTGGCTCTCCCATTCCAAGATTTTCGGTTACACTTATAGCTGGTTTACCATTTACCCCGACCAGGAGCACATTCTCAGACCGGCAGAGCTGTGAGTTTTCCCCATTTGTTTCCTGCCAAGTTCTCTATTATTGTCAACACTGAAGGTTTTTGTCCTTTGTCCAAAATCGATCTGCTCCCTTTGACAGCAAACTTGATGGTTTTTTTTTCTGGTCAGCCCTTGCTGATAAAACTGTGGACAGAGTTGGGGAGAGGGCTGGGATAGAGGCAGGCAGGCAACAAGGCTACAGACCCCTGCTGTTCTTGCCGGAAGCTCTTGCTATTTTTCATGAGTAAATGCTTCTCAATTTGTTATCTGCCTTTAGCCAACTTCCAGGACCCAGAAATGGCTGGTTTTGACAGTATTGTCCAGTTTCATACTTTTGCGGCAGGGAGAGGATTTTCTGACCTTTTCATGCCACCATAGCTGAAAGTTTGGTCTCTGAAGTGCTTTTTTAAAATTTATATGTGATAGGGCATTGGTTTCCCAGTTTTCGGTTGTTTTCACTGTCCTATGGTCCTAATATTTGTTTTTGCTTCAATAATTTAAATTATCTGCCTTATCCTCAAAGGCAATTGAGCTTATGAATTCTGATCCACAGAGATAACACTTTGATAAGATCCTAAGTGTAATGAAACGTGTAAATAATGCTGATCATTTCGCAAATATCTCCTTCATTAATGCTACATCCTCTCAGATAGAAATGCATTCAAGAGAAGGTCCTTATCTCCTAAAATCCAAGGCCCCTACAATTCTAGGGGCAACAAAGGGCCTGGATACAAAGAGATCAGTAACGAAGCAATGGCTAGAGTCTATGATAAACATGAGAGTGTTCTTTGTAGGCTGGGAAGGATGAGAAATAATTTCTTAAGTTTATGACATACAAACGTTTCACATGGTTTGAAAGGGTTCTTTTCAATCACTAAAGATGATGTAGGTACTTTTATTGAGGTACTAAGAATAAACTTACTTCAGTTGGAGAGAATAAACTAATACATCCTAATAAATAGAGAATAATTTGGGATGCTGAATGTTATGGAGTATTAGATATCATCTTGCTGTCGGTGGAATGAGCATAGTAAACAGAAGACTGAACCAAAACCCAAAAAATTCTGGTTCTATTTCCAGCTCTGCAACTACCTAGCCTTGAGATTTGGGGCAGATCAACTATCATTTTGAGAAATTCATTTCCACATCTGCAGAATGAGGAAGAGGAAATCATATTTAGTTCAAAGGCCCTGTGGTTCTAAGGGAGAAGGAAATAGCCTTGTTCCTAGACTCTAGAAGATATGATTACATTTGGTCCCATGTATCGTAAGAATTAGTCACCAGATTTGTCTAAAGCAATAGTCTCCAGAATGGTTCAGCAGGGTTAATGAATGGTTTTGAATTTATTTTAGTGAAAATATTTTGAAAATCTCATGCAAATTATGACATCTTTGTCTGGGGGAGTGAGAAGCACAGACTCCTAGACACACACATGTTGCATATAATATCAGGGAACTGACCCACCCTTAGAAGCCCAGGTCAAGGACTCTAGAGAGAAAACAGTCAAAAAGAGGCCATGATGAGCTTTAAATTCTTGGATTTGCGCTGACTGATGTAGGCCATTTTTTTTAAGAACACTCAAAGAAAAACAAGAGTGAAGGTCTGAATTGAAAACTAACCTAGAAAAATCTATGATAGAAAATGAAAATTGTTCATCGCTGAGAAAGGCAGACTAGAGAACAAGAAAACCTCACTCTTAACAGAATCCTAGGCCCAAAAGAGGAATGAAAAATTAAAGACATTAATATTTATCATAGCCAAAGAAAAAAAGACTGCAGGAAATGATTAGTGAGTCTGCAAGAGCAATTATAACCAAAGACAGGAAACTGAGATGGGAGGCTCATCTCATTAGCTAATTTGAATGCAAACCTACAGGGGGACATTTCTGCTGGGTGCCTCCAGAGAGCCTTTAATCTTTCCATAGAACGAGCACTCAGAGACTGCCTGGAGCGTTAGCAATGCTCTCTCATGCCCCTTCTTTTTGCCCTCTCCCTTTGGGAAAATGGACAAGGGATTCAGCTGGGTTAAGTGAGCATTTTTGATTCAAACTCCGAGAACATACATGTTTGGTGTCCATTTTGAAAACTAATTAAATCATTTTACAGAGAACCAGCTCAAGGACTAAGGTTCAAATGTGGCTGACAGAGCAGAAGAGGCAGAGCTCAGGGGGCCAACACTCAGCCTTTGGTTTCACAGTAATGCTGCTTAGGCTGCACAGAACTGACGGACAGAAGGTCAGAGGTTATCGATTACTAGGGAGGGACTTCCACATTCCATGGTCACAGGTGACACTGTCATTATCTACTCCCAATATTACTGCTATATTTACAGGCTCCCAAGTCACTCAACAGGCAGAATGACATCAGATGCAGAACATGATCCACAATGCTCAAGGACTTTGGAGACAAAAGATAAAATGCTGTGTATTCTCTTGCAGGCCTGGGCTTTTTGCTATTTAGAAGGTTGCTAAAGCTAGCAACTAGAAGTGTCTGTCATTTGAATTGCCTTGTAGTGGTGGTTCCTGCCACACAGGGAGCACTTCTCAGGGCGTTTTCATGTCACCCACGTTGTTTCCTCCAAAAACATGATTTCCTGATCAAATACATGGAATTGGTCATCTCCAGGCAGCTCCCTCTGAAGTGTTCCAGCTGCTACATCTTGGACATTGTAGGAAAGATCACCAGTGTTCATAAAGTTTCCATCCACTTCATCTGTCTTTAGTTCTCCATCTGCCACTGATAGCACAATCAATGAGAAGGCTAGATAGCTTCTCAAAACACTCCCCCGTGTTCTCCTAAATCCACATCTGTATATCCGGCTGGCCTCCGGAGCCCCACCTGCATGTCCAATCAGGCATCACAAATCCAACACTTTCGAAACAGACCCCTGGATTCTCTCCCCAGACCTGCGCCTCTTCCAGCTGTTCCTGGGTGTCCCTGATCCCTCTCGTTTCCACTGCCACATCCAGTCCGTGTTCCCTGACAAGTCCTGGGCTCTCTCTACCTTCAAGGTCTGACCATCTATCAAGACCCCTACTGCTACACCCATGTCCGGGCCGCCATTTCTCTCACCTGGAATAATGTAATAGCCTCCTGACTGGCCTCCCCCTGTCCACCCTTACTCTCTACACACTAGCTCCACGTGGCAACAGCAGTCCTTTAAATGCTGAGTCAGATCCTAACATTCCCTGCTCAAAATCCTCCAAAAATACCCCCTCCCTGAGTCCAGCCCTTGCCACGGGTATGAGGCTATGCGCCCTGCACTCCAGCCCTGCCCTCCAGGCTATTTCCAGAGAGCTCCAAGCCCGCTCCCACCTCAGGACCCTTGTGTGCACAGCTGCCCTGCCCGAGCGCTCTTCCCCGACTGCCTGATGTCTACAAGGCCAACTCCCTCACTTCCTTCAGGTCTCTGCTCAAATGTCATCTCATCGGGGACGCATTCCCAGCCATGCTGCCTAAATAACAGCACATCTGTCTCTCCCTTAATCCTCTTCACTTTTGTTCATAGGAGATATCATCATCATTACCTGACGTTACTATATATTTTTTATCTTTTTTTAAATTTATCTTTTTGAGTGGAGATTTTTGTCCCATTCCCCTACTCTTTCCCTAGAACTTATGACTGTCCTAGAGATAGACACTCAATAAATATTTTTGACTGAAATGTTATTGCTTATTTTCCCTAGATGTGTATATAATGGTATTAACTGTTTTTTATAGTGAAATATACACACGAAGTACATGTAATGCATATGTGCAATTTAAAGAATAAGTGGATACCCATGTATTATGAGGAAGTGTGCCAACAATATCTTCTGAGTTACCAAAATAGTTTTTATACCAAGTCCAAGTTCTAAATTCTTTCACATTAGGATGTGGTTCCATAGTGTAGAAGTTAGCATGTCTGCTTTACACGCAGAAGGTCCTGGGTTCATGCCCCAGTGGAGTCATAATCCATGGTCTATGGCCATGCCACCCTGAACAAGCCGATGTCTGATCTCAGAAGCTAAGCAGGGTCAGGCCTGGTTAGTACTTGGATGGGAGACCACCTAAGAAGACCAGGTACTATAGGCATAAATAATAAATTTAAAAAGAATTCTTTCACATTATGAGTCAGTTAGGACTCTCTTTGCTGTAAGTAGCAAGATAGTTAACTCAAACTGCTTAAACAATAAAGAAATTTATCGTATGAAGTCTCATGAAAACCATCCAGAGGCAGGGGGAGTCTTTAAACAGTGGTTGATCCAGTGGTTACAGGATGTCATCAAAGTATAGTTTTGTTCCTTCTCTCCATTCTGCCTTCCTCAATACCAGCCTCATCCTAAGGCTGACTCACTAGTGGTGGCAGGATGACTGCTGATAGACCCAGGCTATATCCTTTGTCTTCATGTCCAAAGAAAGAGCATCTTGAGATGCTGAGATGCTGAGAGCACTATGACTGGACCTGCTCGGGACCACTGCTCACCTCTGGACCAACCATATGCCTAGGGGAATGCAACATGCTGATTGGCTTAGCTGAGTCACGTGCTCCAACCTTGTAGCCCCTGGTAGACACACATGGATTCTTGAATAGAAATCAGGGACTTTTAGAAAGGCAGTAACTCGAGCTAGGATTGTATTCACAACTGTCCACTGTACCCCTATTTACCAAAGAGCTCCTGACACCTGTCATTCAGATCCAATTTTATCTAGCTATAGGCATATTCTAACAAGCATGGTGTCTGTTTGCCCAGCCCAAAGCAAGTAAGAGAGCTCTTGAAGCAGACAGATTGACAAAAATAGGCAATGACACCAAGTAGACAAAAATATATATATATTATTTAGCCACATGTACAAAAAAGACCAATGTAGTGGCCCACTTATGACATCACTGAGTTACTCCTCAGTGTAAGAGGAATGCTATGATGACCCTGAGGAATACAACATCTACGCTGTATCCTGTAAACCACATTTAGGTAGAAAAGGGAATATTTGGTGAATTTTGAAGAGATTCTATCAAAACTATTACAACAATGACACTCAGAGATAAGTTCCAGTTCTCCCAAATGATGCCAACTAAATGAGCTGCTGTTAGCTATAATTATCAAAATGACAGTGAGATGACAAGCCATTCTTTCCACAGTTTCAGTGAATTTCCACCTATTCCAGACCTATTATTATAATAAAGAAAATTATAACAATTTAATGAATATTTTTTTTATAGAAAGCAAGTAGTAGTCTCTTCCAACCTCAAAAGTTAAATGTAGGAACTTAAGTCTCGGGTCACTTAAGTGTAGTTCCCACAAGGAACCTCAATATTTTTTTAGCTTGAATGTTCCTGGCAGCACTTTGAGCAAGGAGGCAGTGGGTAGTTCTGCACACTAAGATAGGACTCCATCTGGGGATTCCATATGGGGGACTTTATTCAATTTTTCAACTCAGTTTTACATCCCACAGTCCATAATTTTTTCTTTTAAATCTTTTCCTTTGTCAGTCAAGGTAGCTTCAAGATTAGAAATAGTAGGCAGTCCCCAAAGTGATATCACCTGAGGGTCACTCACGAAAGGCCTTTACTCTAAATTTCTCCTCCACCAAAATTGGAATATTCTACCAAGAGAGATTCCTGGGAGAGGAACAAGGTATTTTTCCATCTCCAGGGTCCCCTAATAAATTATATATACTCCAGAGAGACATAAGACCCTGGGCAGGCAAGGCCCTGACCAATGAGAAACAGGTTAGGTAGCCGTGCTAAGGGAAGGGTGGGTGGGGTAGAGGAACCCAAACAGAGAGGAGAGTTGGACCAGTTTATCCCTTCAACTTAATCCAGCCTTACTCCCAACTGTCCTTAATTCTCTACCCTCTGAGTCCTTCTCCCTAACCTAGAACAGTCCATTTAACATCTTGTCACTTCAGAGCATTCCTTCAGTCTCCAATCCTTGCCTCCCTCTCCTGGGCCTTGTTCCTGATATCGACAGGTACGTCTCAACACACCTGTATTAGTCTGCGCAGGCTGCCATTACATAGAACCACAGACTGGGGGGCTTAAACAACAGAAATTTGTTTTCTCACTCTTCTGGAAGCTGGACACCTGAGATTAAGGTGTGGGCAGGGCTGTTTTCTCCTGAGGGCTCTCTACTTGGCTTGTAGATGGCTGCATTCTCCCTGCGTCTTTATGTAGTCTTCCTTCTGTACCTGTCTATATCCTAATCGCCCCTTCTTAGAAAGATACCAGTCATATTGGATTAAGGCCCAAGTACTGACCTCATTCTAATCACCTCTTTAAAGACCCTACCTCCAAATACAATCACGTTCCAAGGTAATGGAGGTTAAGGCTTCAACATGTGGATTTGGGGGGATGGAAGTCAGCCTATGATGATACTGGACTTTAAAGTCTCCTGGAAGGCACTTGACTCCTTTCTTGAAACACTGCCGCTAGATCTGCTTCAAATTCACCATAACAGGTCCCTTCGAGGCTGGATTTCCTAATCTGAAGCGCTCCTGGTGGAAAACACTAGGCAGAACGCAGCACATTTAAGTCTGGAGGCCGATCCCTCAGGTGACTCATGATTTGTCTGTTGTGTCAGAATTAGAACTGGGTTCTGTGTGGGGTGCCCCGAACTGCTCACGGGACAATTTAGTCTCGATTAGGCCTCTGGTGATGGGCACATGAGAAGCTACAGACTAGGCATTGGGTCTGTTGCCTCCCACCAACAGCTGCCAACCAGCACAGCTTACTATAAATGAAAGCATTTCAGAATTAGAGGAAAAAAATGCTGCACTCCCAAAACGAGAACAAAGTCCTCGTCTCCTCTGCTGGCGGAGCCCTGAGGATTGCAGAAACACAGCGCTGGCCACTTAACCAGGATCTCTGGGATCTCTGAGCCAGGCAATTCCCCAGGCTCCCGTGGGCTTCAACACCTGGGTCACACGCCTTCCGGAAAGAAGGGCCTTTAGTCACGGTTTGCCCCGAGCTCTTCAGGGCTCTCCTCCCCCCACTGTAGCTTTTCCAGGAAACGGCCTCCCTCTGAGGCCCACTGTGCAGAGCAACTGCAGATCTTTCAACTCTTCCTTTCTCAGCCACATGACTCCACCCTGATTCTGGAAAAGCCTCTCCCCCCACATCTCGCCCCCCACCCCATGCCTCACCCCGCACCCTCGCTACTGGGCGGCTTTCAGTCTGCAAAGTACAAGGTAAACTCTATGCACCACCACAGCCACTTAGCGGCTGCTGCAAACAGCAGTGTCCCTTCCGTAGTTCCAAACCCAGAGGACGCGTGACTGCATGGCAGTGCCACACACCGTCCGTCCTCGGATCAGGGCCTCACAGACGCTTTCCAGACAGCCTCCGGAGGTTCACAGACACACCCCCGACAAACCCAAGGAAGAAAGCTTCCCAAGCTCTTTCTCTTCCCCAAGAAACAAAGGGATTAAAATCCTTTCTTCTAGAAATCCTTAAAAATAGGGGCAAGGCTACCCTGCTTGAGCCAGGACGCTCCGCAGTGGAATGTCTCCTGGGGCCCCGCTACCCTCTGATCTGGAACCCCACTGAGTGGTCTGAAGGGGTCCTATGGAATGAACTGTGACCCATAAGTGTTAGTGGTGATGCTCTCGGTGCTGTGACCTTGCCCCTCCTCAGCATCCCTGAGGTTGCGATCTAGCTGTTGTGAGAATGTGGACCATGTACTTGGTTTGCAGCCACCATTCGTCACATTGCATTCCCTGAGGAGGTTCTGCTCTGAGATGAGAATGCTCTGGCCCACTGACCGTGTAGTCCCTTTTAGGGGATGACACATGTCAATGCCTCAGAATCTCCCATAGTGTCCTTTCCTCCTGGATCCGCCAAAGTTGCTGAAAATCTGTCTGCATTCAGCTGCGCGGCCCCGTTGAGCAATCGTGGCACTGCTCCCTTGCTTTCCCCACCAGCTTCCTGCCTCCACTTCTTGGTCCTCTAGTCTGTTCCTTGCCCACTTTGATTTGGTTTCCATTTACTCCAAATAAGCTTAATTTTTTAAATGATGAGTGTGTTCCATACGCTAGGTGCTAAGGGGAATGAACGTGTAAGCCTGGCTCCAAAGAGATCAAAGATCTTCTGATCCACCACGGGGGATCAGTAAGACAGACGCACAAACACCCATGGCACCAGACGGGACAATCAAATGCAAAGGGGAGGCGAGGAGGCAGAGATGTCTGGGGAACGCTCAGGACTGTCCATCTAGGAGGCAGCATTTAAACTGGGCTTCAAGAACCAGTGAAATCTTTAACAGACCAGGATGGGGGCAGCTCTGACAAAGCGAGGAGCAGGAATAGGCCGGGATGTATACAGGCCACAGAAGAAGCGAGGGATCCGAGCAAAGAGGGGCTTGAGGGGCTGGACAGAGGGGCGCAGCACTCAGGAGGCTGGGCAGCATTTGGCGAGCCGCCAGGGGGCCTGGGCCAGACTCCACTGGGAGGCACGTCATCAGGCAGCGGGAGTACCTCACCGTCAGGGCTGCGCTCCCACCTGTCTGCTTCTTAGCAACAAGGGGACTGACTCATGATTACGAGGGCGATAGATCCCCAAGTTCTTTTACACCAGGCCTCTTGGGCCTGCTCCACTCGTGAAAAGAAAAGAGAAAGTTCAGTGGCCTCATAAGGAGTAAATGACTTCAGAATCTTAACATGAGCAGGGTCAGAAGTTGTCATTCTGAGTTTCCCACAAAAAAAACCCTCTGAGTCTGTGCGCAGTAAACAAGTTTTGGAAAAGGGACAGGTCATTTGCCCGCCCTCCCCTTCTGGAGCTGCTCCAGCAGGATTTAAGGAGGGGCTGGACCCTCCCACCTCACCCCTTCATCACCAGTTCCCTCCCAGTTTGGCTTTGAGGAGAACTGGGTCATCACTTCACGATCTCGAGCCAGGTGCCAAGAAGGCTCGTTCCCCAGGGCAGTGTTGGCTGCTCCTGGAAGGCAAGCCCCGCTGAAATGGAAGGCCTTCCAGAGATAGCACACGGCGCTGGCAGGGGACAGAGATCAGAGCCCAGAAGGGTGGGCAGCTACAGGCTGGTGCTGAAATGTCACACTGCCTTGGCACACGCGGATCCTCCTGTGTCAGTTACTAGATACTTTTCACTTATTTAAAGATATCCAGCCACCCTACAAGTATCTTTTTGCTGGGCAAGAGGTTGCATGTTTAAAAATATATATTAAAATACCCTTTCCCCATCCTCCAATCCAACATTTATGGCATTTTTCAATTAATAGTCTGAAAACTATTTTGCCAAAAATCATAGTGTTATTCTATTACTGTCTTGCTTACTGCTGGGGTGGGGCAAAACAGGTGAAGGGGGTCAAAAGGTACAAACTTCCAGTATAACATAAATAAGTGCCGAGGATGTAATGCACAGCATGGAGACTTTAGTTAATATTGTTGTATTGCATATTTGACAGTTGAAAAGAGAGTAGCCCTTAAAAGCTGACATTACAAGAAAAAAATTTTTGTAGCTATGTGCGGTGATGGATGTTAACTAGACTTATTGTGGTGATCATTTCACAATCTATACAAAAACTGAATCAGTATGTTACACGCCTGAAATTAAGATAACATTTTATGTCAATTATATCTCAGTTAAAAAACAAACAAACTGCTTTTATAGCAACTCTACCTGTCAGGCAGTGTCTCTGAATTTGCAAAGGTCTGTTACTGAAGGAAGCCACAGATTGGAGAGTAGAACAGGTTCGTCTCTAGGTTCTCTTGTAGCCTCAGTTTCTCCTTCTGAAAAATATTTTGAGACCGAGCCATGAAAACTACAAGTCCAGAGCAACAGATACAGTAACAGAAGTATTCCTGTGTTTGTAACCTAAACATTCTTAATGCATCCAAGAAACTCACTTTTAAAGGTACTTTTTAGTGAATGTATTTATAAAATGAAAAGTTATTTGGCCATCTTAGACATGTTTCAAACATTTGGAATTTCTTAAATTTTTTTAACACAGTGGAAGTTAGAATGGCTTGTTCTTTATTATGTCATCCCACTTATTATATTAGATGGCTCTTTCTTACTCGTATGTCATATTTAGCTCTAGGGCCAGATCTTAACTGCTTAAACTATTTAATTTATGAATCCAACCAGGCCTGTTCCTCATCGGAGCTCCTAAGTACTTCTTCCCAGGAGAGGAAGGAGAAGAGAAAGTCAATGAAAATTAAATGAGTTAATTTTGCTGTTTTTAGTAAACTTGGGAAATGGGCTGATGAAAGACAAAGTTCAAACCTACTATGTCTGTATTTCGATTACCCTGCTATCTTCAAATAGTTGCTGGAAAATGGGCACATTTAAATACCCTGTTGAGAACAATCATTCTCCCACCATAATATGTGGTTCCCGAGTGTGGTCCATCTGTTCTGCCTGCAGGAGCCCGAGAGTAAAGGGACTGTGTTCCCTGGCCACCTGCACCCCTCACCTGCATAGCCTCGATTCCCTCTGGCTAAGGGCTTCCAAAAACAACCAAAGGAAGACGTAAAGATGTGCAAAATGATGAAGCTGTGGGGGGTGAATCCTGTAGCATTATGATCTCCTTTGTAGTCTCTGTGGTTTTGCTTGAAGGTAGGGCTCTCTTCTGCCTTGGAGGGGATGATGCTTTATATATGTTAGCTTTACTCATGGAATGATTCTATTTTAAATTTATTTGACATATGCAAGCACAGAATCTTTCCGTAAGTATATAACAATACTTGGTATTAGGCATTTAGTAATTCTTTATGGAACACTTCAGGAAAATGTTTTGATGCTTTCCATCAAAATTTAATGGAAATTTTATGTTCTCAACCTTTAACTGGGAAATGTAGTTTTGATTTTTTTGTCACCCGCATAGGCCCCTGCTCTTATTACCTCCTCAGAATATTCTACTCAGATGAATATTTAATAACATGAGATTTCCATATTCCTAATGAGATTTCCACATTTCTAATGTTTATTACTATTCCTTAAATGCTCATAAAGGTCATACTTTTCCCCAATACTAATTTAATAACCTTGAAAACAGTCAACAGTGAGAGCACGAATCCCTTAATTGGCTTTATGTAGAGAGAATGTATGAAAAAGTATTGCTATATCTGATACACACAGACTCACAGAAGACAGCTCTGGTGAAAAGCAGAGAGCAGCAGACGTCATTATCACTCTGCCACTTAACTACAAGAATGAGTGTGAGCTAGCTAGTCATGGAACCCTGTGAGCCTCAGTTTCTTCTTCTGTACAATAGGAATGGTCCCTTCCAGGACTTTTCTGAGAATTAAATGTGTGTGAAAGAGTTCTGTAGACCATGAAAAGCTATGAAGCTATATGGCATTACTATCATTATTTATACCAGTGGTCCCCAACCTTTTTGGTACCAGGGACCGGTGCTCCTGTGAGAATCTAATGCCTGGCAATCTGAGGTGGAGCTGATGCTAGCACTGGGGAGCATCTGCGAACACGGAGGAAGCTTCACTCACTCACCTGCTGCTCACCCACCCTGCTCTGTAGCCCGGTTCCTAAGAGGCCACGGACCGGTACCAGTCCATGGCCCGGGGGTTGGGAACCCCTGATTTATACCCATGAAATGAGAGATCTCCAGGCCTTTTAAAGAGATCAGAGGTCTGAGAAAAGATTAGGAACTTAAAAAGAAGCCAAAAAACAAGGGCTAAAGACTACTGTGGCAAACACATGGAGCTGGTCCCTTGAGTACACCAACACGTATGAAAAGCAGGCACCTGATGCCACAGGTGTAGCTCTTGTCTGTGAGTATCACACAGTCCAAGTATCTCCATGGCCTCCAACTTCTTGAGGTCATTGTTTTACTCAATCAAAATATATGAGTCAATCTCTGACATCGCTCTTAGCAATATACTTTTGGAAATGTCTCCTCAAGCAAGGGAAACAAAAAAAAAAATAAACAAAATGGGACTATATCAAAATAAAAAGGTTTTGCATAGCAAAGGAAACCATCAGCAAAAAAAAAGACAACTCACTAAATGGGAGAAAATATTTGCAAATGATAAGAGGTTAATATCCAAGTTAAATAAGGAACTCATATGACTTAATACCAAAAAAAGAAAATCTGGTTAAAAAATAGGCAGAAGACCTGAATAGACATCTCTCCAAAGAGGTATACAGATGGTGAACAGACATATGAAAAGATGATCAACAGCATTAATCATCAGGGAAACAAATCAAAACCACAATGAGATACCACCTCACACCTGTCAGACTGGCTATCATCAATAAATCAACAGATAACAACTGTTGGTGAGAATGTGGTAAAAAGGGAACTCTCGTGTACTGTTGGTGAGATTGTACATTGATGCAGCCACTGTGGAAAACAACGTGGAGATTCCTTAAAAAATTAAAAATGGAATTACCATATGATCCAGCAATTCTACTTCTGGGTATTTATCTAAATAAATCCAAAATACTCATTCAAAGATATATGCACCCATATATTCATTGTAGCATTATCTATAATAGCCAAGATAGAGAAGCAACTTAAGTGTCCATTGATGGACAAATAGATAAAGATGTGGTCCATGTATATGCAATGGAATAGTACTCAGACATAAAAAAAAGAAATGAAATCTTGCCACTTGCAACAACATGAATAAATTTGGAGGACATTATGCTAAGTCAAATAAGTCAGACAGAGAAAGACAAATACGATATAATTTCATTTACATGTGGAATCTAAAATTAAAATAAACGAATAAACAAAATAGAAACAAACTCAGATACACAGGACAAACTGATGGTTGTCAGATGGGAGGGGACTGGGTTAAAAAGGGGAAGGGATTAAGAAATACAAAATGACAGTTATAAAAATAGTCATGGGGATGTAAAGCACAGAGGATACAGTCAATAATATTGTTAACTATATATGATGTTGGGTGGGTACTAGATTTAGCTGAGTGATCACTTCTCATGTTCTATAATTATGTAATCACTATGTTGTACACTTATAATATTCTATGCCAAATGTAATTAAAATTTTTTTAATGAGTGAGTTAAGTAGTCATAACACCAGAATGTAGAATGCTCTCCCCTACTTTTCTAGTATATTCAAGAGCCTGGGGATTTGCTTTCTTATCCACACTGTAACCAATTCCTCTGCTGCCTCTGACTCTAAACCACCACTCCCAGCTCTAATTTAGCTCTCTTTGTTTTCCTGAAATCAAGGGATATGACTCTCTTCATCCCCCCAAAGAGCTGCTGTTGTTACAAGGTTGGGGAGTTGCTGAGGGTGTTACCACATGATTTGCAAACACTTCAAATTTAATGTCAGATATCACTGCTTCCTTAAAGCCCCGTCATTTCCCACACAAGAATGTTTTAAACCCATGTCTCTCCATAGGACCAGGCCTTCTATCATGTTTCTAGCTAGCCCTCCCTGCCTCCACCTCTCTAGACACTCTATTTCCTTCTTCAGGATCTCAGCTCCGTCTTGAGATGCCAGTGGATTATTCCTGTTTCTGTATCATGCTGAATGAGTTCACTTTTTTTTTTTAAGTCTGTACCTCTCCCATCTCCAGGGTTCTAAGAGACCCTGGCCTTTCACAACCAAATACATATGATAGATGGATGAATGGATTTAATGAATGAGATGCCCAGCAGACAGGCTAAAACAAGCTCTCTGGCCAGAACCACAGTAGGCACTCAGCTTGTTAAATGAAACGAATAATGCCCAGAGGTGGAGATTTTTCAGGCCATCGTTACAGGAGTAATATTTGAAGCCAGGGTGATGAATGCCTTTGCCCAAGGAAAGCAGTGTGAATTCTGCTGAAGACTCAACTCTGGGAAAAATACTTATATTTAATGGATGGTCCAAACTGGCGATAACTGAAAGCTAGGATGAACACTAAGAGAATACAGTTTCAGAATGATGTAGGAATAGACTTTTAGGGGTTCAGAATGAATCACCCCAAGATGTGCCTCAGTGGTATGTAGATTATTTTGAGTTAAAGCCAACTGAGATCCTGTGGGTTCAAGAGAAACTTCTGTTCCCTCTTCCCCTTAACTAATTAGAAGAATTTAAATTAGGAGTCTGGTCCACAATAAGAGTTATCACCAGAAATGACTTTTTACATATGGCAGGACAAACTGATAATTACTGAACATATGCTCTCCCTGTAATTACCTCTGATTGCCCTTGCTCACAATATTTTATGTACCTCAATTTCCCTTTCCGTCTCTAAACCTCTCCTGTTTGTGGGGTCTCTGATTCTCTCAACTCTCTCACATATGCAGGGTTCCATACATATGTATGTAATTAAATGTGATCATTTCCTCTGGCTAATCATGTCTATTTGATTAATAGCCCGGCCGAAAGAACCTGGAGGATAGAGCAAAGTTTCTTCCTCCCCCACAACCCCAAACAACAAGAGTTTAGGAAATGGATGGGAAGTGAATGGAGGACATAATAAATATAATTAGCTTGCTCCATTCTTACATGAATCATTTTCAAAGTTAGGAAACATTTTAAGGAAAAGAATTTTACTCCTGTAACTGGTATATTCCGGATTCTTAACTTGTTAGGATGTAAGCATGAAACGGTTTTACTGCTGTCAGCATCTGTCCCCAGCTGTTTCTGTTGAATCCCCATTTCCTATAGAGTAGCAGAGCATCAGTGATCAGAAGAGATTTAATAATTTTATAATTCAATAATTTACCTAACATTTTTTGGTTATTATACCAGTGTCATTTTTATATTTAAGATTCAGTTCTCATTGTTAAAAAAAAAAAAAAAAAGAAAGAAAGAAAAGAAAGGAAGAAAATAACGAGTGTTGGTAAGTATGGGGAGAGATGGAAACTCTCATAAATTGCTGGTGGTCATGTAAAATAGTGCAGCTGCTGTGGAAAATAGTATGGTGGCTCCTCAAAAAGTTAAACATAGAACCACCATCAACTCTAACTGAAAAATAAAAATTAAAAAAATTTAAAGTTAAAAATAAAGGTATGAAGTAAAAAAAAAAATGCCATATGATTCAGCAATTCCACTTCTGGGCAAATACCCAAAATCACTGAAAGCAGAAACTCAGACAGACAGTTGTGCACCTATGATCACTGGAAGCAGACTAAGTGTCCAACGTCGGAAGAACAGATAAACGAAATGTGACCTGTACATATAATGGAAGAGTATTCAGCCCTGAAAAGTATGAAAATTCTAATATATATTGACAACATGGATAATCCTTGAAAACACTGCTATGTGAAAGAAGTCAGACACAAAAGGACAAATATTATATGATTTCATTTATACAAAGAACCCAGAATAGGCAAATTCATAGAGAAAAAATAGGGTGGTGGTTACCAAGGGCTGGTCAGAGAGGGAAATGGGAAATTAGTATTTCATGAGTAAAGTTTCCATTTCCAATAATGAAAAAGTCCTGGAGATGGATGGTGGTGATGGTTGCAAAACATTACGAATGTATTAAATGCCACTGACTTGTATACTTAAAAATTGTTAAAATGGTGAATTTTATGTTATGTGTATTTTGCTACAATAAAAATTTTTTAAAAAAAGATTCAATATTAAGTATTTGAAAACTTCCATCTCAAACTCATTTGCCCAGCCCAGTAGCCTCCCACTAGCTTGCTGGCTCTGCCCCTCAAATAGCTTCCGTATTCCTGAGTCCAGGGACCACTAGGTCCCCTTCTCAGGCTTATAAGGACTTGGAGATCTGGGGTGGGTGGAGCTGCCCCATCTCCTTTCCAGGCTCACTGTGCTTGCAGCCCTTCAAACCCTGATGGATACTCCCGTGAAATCTCAAGCCTAGGAGTGAGCATGTGACTTTCCAGTATGTCCCCAAACCTCAGTGGCAAGAAGATTTTGTGCCATGCTTCTTGGCTCCCAGAAAGTTCGCTATGACCCTCTCATCCTGCTTAGCTCCTATGGCCCAAGGGGAACTTTGGGGTCTGTGCCAATATCTCTGTCTCCCTGACTCGCTCCTCTACCTGGCTGTGGGATTAAAGAAACCCCTTCTCCTTTGTGGTAGGAAGAATTTGAAGCTGCCTCCCAAGGTTCCAGGCCCCTTAAATTTGAGTGGAACCTGAGAATATGATGAGCTGTCTCCTCTGTAATTATGTCACATCATGTGGCAAAACAGACTTTGTAGATATAAAGATCCTAATCAGTCGACTTGAGGATAATTAGAAGGGAGATTATCCTGGGTGGATAGAACAGGAATACATCATCCCCACTTCCCACATGGGGGAGGGAACAGCCTCCCACCACGAGTACTAACGGCACCTCCACAGAGCTTAGGACCCTCAAGCCTCTTCTTAGTTTGGGAAAGGTGGTAGGGTTGGGGGTGCTGTCAGTGTTAGGGCCAGTTTAGATGTATTAACTGTCAAAAAGTCCTAAAGAGATGTTTAGTTCCTGGTGACCTCTTGAATTTGTAATGTAAGAAATAGTATGTACTTTTGGTTCTCAGTTGCAATTTTAGGACAAGAGGGAAAAAATCCTACATTTGATTACTCACAGTAGATGGTAGCATCTGGTATGATTTCTACTTTTTTGTCCAGTTGTGATTCTCTTTTTTAAACTTCTTTAATAATCTAGAAATTAAAATAAACTATTTTAAATTTATCAAAGAATTGCCAGCAAGGTTCCTTTATCTTTCCATCCTCAATACTGCAACTTGGAGATACAAGTGAGACCTTGTGCCTGACAACACAGTGACATCTAGGTGGCCCTGATGGGAATCCAGTTGTTGGGGTGTATAAACCTGGAGGGCAGACTGGACTCTCTGGCCCCATTAAGTAGTCAACTATCCTGCCTGGTGATACCTTTGTCCTCACTCCCTGACCACAGCACTAGGCAAAGTGCTCACTCAAAAGTCAGGAAATCCTCAAGTTCAGGGTCATATCAAAGAGGAAGTTATCCAGTGGGTCATGACAGAATTGTATAGAAAAAAAATATTAGCCCTCAAACTTAGAAATCTAGTGTCATGAAACCTTTTAACTGAAACGGGTTTATAAGAATTCAACTTAGTAGAAAGGTAACACAAACTATAAATGTTAAGTACTCGACTCACTAGAATCGCTTTTCTTTTCAAATGTGCTACCTGCTATGTCTGTAACACAAACACGACTGGGTCTCCCTGGGCCCAGCTCTTACCTGCCACTCAGTTGAGGCCAGTTGCAGCTCTTATTTAATTCTGAAATTTTCTGAAATTTCCTGAAATGAAGTTCACTCCCAAAGCACTCACAAGTGTTGGTAAAGGTCTGGTGGGAAGATGGAGAGAGTTAAGACACTTGCACAGGAAATTTCCTAAGGCTGAAGATTCCCCAAGCCATTTTCAAACCTCTGTCAGCTTTGCTTACTTCGTCTATAAACCAAAAAGTAGCCAGAGGTCAGCAGAAGCAAAATAAGTTGTTCTCAAATTGCTTTATAGGCTTTTCTTTAGGAGAATGTAGCCCATTTTACTGTTTTCATCTATAGAATCATTTATATTCTGCTTGGGGATTAACACATTGTTAGTGATAAACCAGTTTATCATCTGATTCTTATCTGTATCCTCCCAACCCCTCCTGTACCACAAATTCCATATAGACAGGCAGCTTATCTTTGCCATTCATAGTTGTATCTCCTAGACCTTACCAACAGTAACACCCAATACATAAGAGACTACAGGTAATTCTTGGATGAAGAATGAATGGGTGCCATGCATACACTTTTCCTGTTTGGACCTCGACCACTTACCAAGTCCTAAAGCTTGCATGAGCAGCACGGGTTCACCAGGGACCTTTTGGAGCCTTGCTTCTTTTTCAAAACTATTATCATTAAATTTTAGGGATAACTTATTTACCATTTGCTCCTATATTTGTTTCTTCCACATACATTTCTCCTTCAAATACTGACCTGAAATATGGAGAAGGTAGCACATCATCTATTACCTTTCAGGATGTATGGAACACTTCATTATTGTCTTTTTTTAGTTTTTCTCTAGACTTGTCATCAAAGAACCTCCAGGTCATACTTTCCTTATCTGTAGAAGTATAATAATTATTTCCTTTTTTATTAAATCAAGAAATTTCACTAGTAAGTCATCCTTGATGTACAACAATCTCCTCCTCTTCTTTCCATCATGTATCTATTGAATGTTTGATATAAACTGTACTCTATGCTATGCAAACTGGCATTTATTGTCTCATATAAAAATAATATTTGTTACTCTCTGTTGATTTATAACAATAATAGTCACAACAGAAAATTTGAAACATACACAATACTATAATTAATCACATAATCAGAACCCAAAACAGTAACTTTCATCCTTTTGATAAAGTTCCTTCTAGTTTGTCCATATACATATGCATTTTCCATAGCTGAAGTAATAATTTACATACAATTTTGTAATGTTCTTTTCTTCCTTAATAATAATTTAGGTATTTTGTGTTCATGAAAAATTCCTCATTTTTAACAGATACATAATAGTTTATTTGAACTTCCCCTAATTTTGGATGTTTTGTTGTTCTAATTTTCTGACATTACAAAAAAAGGAGACAGTTCATATCTTTATGTACAAATCTTTGTGCTCATTTCTGATTATTTCTAGAGAATCCCTAGAGATGAAATTATAGGGTCAAAATGTATAAATATTTTTAAGGCTCTTGAAATAGTTCATGAAATTGCTTTCCAATAGAGTTATATAAACTTATATTTCCACTAATAATATATAAAATTGCCCATTTCACTATACTCCTGCCAGTACTGAATATTAGAATTTAAGAATATTTTTTTCTAATAGTACACTGTATATTATTTTAAATTTTTATTCTTTACTTTAAAATAAAGTTAACACACACACTCACACACATAGAACTAACTACTAACCATTTTTATTTTCTTTTTGAGGAAATTTTTTCATTAGAGTTTTCTTATCAATTTGTGTATACTCTTGTATTAAGAATAAAATCAACTGTCAGACTTGTTATGTGTAGTTCTGTATTTTTTATCCTTTTCAAATTTTGTTCATAAAATATTTAGTTGTCAGAATTTCAAATTTTTTATGTAATCTAATGATTATTTCCTATATGGCCTTCCCATTTCTTTTCTTCTCCCATCTTGAGGTTATGTAAAGATTTGCCTACGTTTCCTTCTAGTTATTAAATTCTTGAATGCAGCTGAAATTTCTTTTAGCACATAATGAAAGGGCTCAACTTGATTAAATTTTTTAAAAGTACTGGTTTTCTCAAACCCATTTATTGAGAATCCATTCTTTTATCATTTACTTTAGATAACTTTTATCATATAGCAAAGTCTACACTATGCCAATACTATCTCTTTTTGGGTTATTTCATTCTATTATCAATATCATTCAATATCTATTATTCTGACATTTTAAATTATTATAGCCCTATATTAAGATGTTATAGCCCCATTTCAATAATAAACAGGAAAATTGACCATATCTTTCTTCATTTTCATAATTTTCTTAACTCTTCGCATTTGCTATTTGTTCTGGTAAACATTAAAATAATTTCATTTTAGCCTCACAGGGTAGGTGTTATTAGCCTCATTATACAGATGAGGAACTGAGTCTCAAAAAGAATAAATAGCTCAGGGCTACACATCCCCTCCGTGGAAGAGGCATAAAGCAAAATCATGTCTTAACATCTACCCTTTCAGCTCTATAATGCTAAAATTACTTAGTAAAGAAAATTTGTGAAATTTCTTACTAACCATTCTTTCTTCTTTCCTGTCTGCCTCTCTCTAGTGGCCATCACAGATATTGCACTTTTCTCAAATCAATTTTATACACAGCGCTGTTAGCTTAACTTTTTTAGTTTACTTTAAAATTTTTAACTTACACAAAGTTCATAAGAACAATTGTCTAATATTTGGGGGTCATGTATTAGCAGCAGTTTTAAAGCAAAGACCAGCCCTCCAAAGACATTTAATTAAAAGTTGAGTGAATATTAAGTAGAATTTTATAAACTTCATGTTTTAAAGTAGCAACAAAAGCATATATAAAGACCCGCCAGATGTTTCTTTGTTCCTTTCTTCCCCCTTGACATTACCTAAGTACTTTCATGAATAACTATCTTTAAATTCCCCCTCTAATCCATTTCTTGTTTTCTTACATCATATCCTTTCACTCTTTTAGTCCTTTTGTGTACGGTCAGTTGGCACAAAGATGCCTAAAAAGGAGTGCAAAGGGGACTGAAAGCCAGCTTGTGCTCAGGTAGTCACGCCCCGCCCTGCCTAGGTCTGCACCAGCTCAGAGGAGAGGCCACCTGCTTGTAAATCCCACAAGATCTGAGATGTGCTAGCAGGGGACTGGCCTCATTTCCCCTGCTGCCTTTTGCTTGAATTCCCAGTCTGTTTTCTCCCCTGTTCATTTCCTGCCCACCTTGTTTGCCTTCTTTTCCCTTTATTCCTTCCTAATGCCATCATCCTTCAATTTTTTCCTTATTTCTCCTTCATCTGTAAGAAAAAAAAAAAAAAACATTGTGTAAAATTAAAATTTTATACAAAAGATAATGTGTAAATTAAAATTTTAAAGTAAATTTAAAAAAACACTAAGTTAAAGTATATTTATACATCCAAAAGCTTAACCAAGCAAAAGCATAATAAAAAAGAAAAATTCTGGGCAGCACTTATCAAAATGTCTTTTTTTTTCTTTCTCTGAGTTCCTTAAAGACAGGTTGCCTATACTACCTCTCATCTGCAGGTATTTAATATAATTTAACCTTTACTACGCCAATTAATGATAAGTGCATTAGTATTTAACATAATAGAAAACAAAATTTAAAAGGCGGGGTGGGGGGTGGCGGGGTGGGGGGAGAACGTAAACAGAAAGCTTAGGTCCATTATTCAGCAAGGATCAAGAACTGACAGAATTGATTCTCTCCTCGATTTGGTTCGGAAAGAGGGGGATAATAATACTTGCCTAATTAACTAGCATGTTGGGTGGATTAAAGTGCTTTGCCAACATTAATTAAAGATGCGGGGAGTTAGATGAGGCCAATGTGTTATTAGAGAAAAAGTTTTCTTCTCTTTAATCAGGTATCTCTTCCTGGGGAGGGCAAAGAAATGATCTAAGGACTAAGGAATTGGGGCTCAGCCGGGAGCACTAGCAGTGACTCAGCCACTCTGTACAACCAACCACTTCCTTCCTGAGTTTTCTGTAGAATGGGGATAAACACGAACAGCATTTTGGAATATAGGAGGTTATAATGTCTGCCGTTGGAATACACAGCCAACCCTAACCACAACTCTTGCTTTCTCCCTTGCTAGAGAGTCGATGCACCCCAAGGAGACTTTGGTGGCGTTACCTTCCACCAGCTATTTATTACCTCAGTCGGTGTTTCCACAGGGACAGAGTCAAGGAGAAAACGGCGCGGAGCAATGGGGGTCAAAACCCTAGGACCAGTTTCCTCGCCTCTGTGCGACGGTTTTCCTCAGAACCCTCCTCTGTAAAATGGGGGCAAGAAATCAGGGCATTGTCCTGAGGATGAGGTGAAATAAAGTACGTTAAATGGCTTGTCCGAAGCTAATAAGTATTCAATTCGTAGTAATTGCCACCAAACATAAAAATAACCTCTCAAAGTTCACGGGGTGGGGATTGGGACAGATTGTCCCATTTCTTCAGAGCTTCAAACGCAAACCCATGTTACTTTTCTACGCCTGTGTAGCACGGAGATGGCGGGTGGGGTTTCACTCACACCAAGACCGAGGACCCCTGAGACAGACGGCCGCGGGCGATTCCCGCGCGCGGCCTGTCCCTTTAAACACCCGGGACAGGAGCTGTGCGCGCCTCGGGCGCCGAGGCGCGCCTGGTGGGGGCGCGGAGGGGCGGTGCAGCACGCATGGGCGAGCGCGTGTGGGGTTGGGGGGGTGAGCGCGCGACCGGGGCGGGGGGGGCGTAGCGCGCGCGGCGGGACGGCGCACTGCGCATGAGCGAGCGCACGGAGGAAGCGCGCGCCGGAAGCGCGCGCCGGAAGCGCGCGCGGCGGGACGGCGCACCGCGCAAAAGCGCGCGCACGGCGGGGTAGCGCGCGGCGGGTGTGAGCGCGCGGCGGGGCGGCCCGGGACTGTCCGCCAGGCGAGCGCGGGCTGAGCGGCTGTCCGGCCGCGCGAGGTCTTCGAGTGGTGGTCCGGGTGGACACCTGCAGACCCCGGCGAGGGGGTTTCTGCCAGGTGAGTGCGGACTTTTCGATCGCGGGCAGGGTTAGGTCGGCGGGATCCGTCCTGGCAGCGGGTCCCCTCGCCTGGCACGTCAGTGAACTGGGAGGCGTTTGGAGTTTTATGAGGGAGGCCAAGTTCGCGTGGGTTTCAGGTAGAGAAGGGCGATCCCCTTTTCCCGTGACCCGCTGCCGGCGGTGCCCACCTTCCGTGGTCGTCTTCTTGCGCACCCCTCCCTCTCCTCCACATCGCATGTCCCGGTCTCCTGGAAGTTAGGGCGCACTGGTGCAACCCGAGGGACCGTGGTCAACCCCACGGCCTCATTCACGGGAAACCCGGCTCCTCCTTTGGGAAATCATGGGTTCGCGTGCTCCCCGGACGCGAGCGGTAGGGAGAACGCGACGTTTTCCCGCTCTGAGGTTGTCCTGCAGGGGGGCGCACGGTGGCCTGTGGCACATGCTTAGCTTTGGGCTCAGAGCGCGGTCCGGGGCGTCCCTAACACCCCTCCCCTGCCCCCACCGCTCTTCCCGGAGCCGTGCGAGGGAATCGTCGCCCCACTTGCCGCGGCGGCCCTCAAACTCCTGGGGCGCTCTGTCCCTGGTGCGGCGGAGAGGAGGTTGGGAGCCTAATGTTGGCAGGAGGTGGCCAACGCCACCTGTTAAACTTAGATCTTGCGCAAAGTGACCAGTAGATTTTCGTCCCCACCTCTGCTCCCCAAACCCCGACCCCCGACAGGTATCTGAATGCCACAAGCACGCGTAGGATCTGCCAGTGAGCTGGGGCGGGAGGGATTTAAAAAAAGAGAAGAAAATGTGGTCGATGTGATGCCGTTTAACAAAAGGCAATAAAATAAACTGCAGCATTTCTCCAAGGCTTTGAAACTTTCCCAGTATTGTTTTACGGAGTCTAAATTTAAGCGTCCAGTTTTTTCTTTTTCTTTTTCTTTTTTTTTTTTAAAAAAAAACCGCAGAAACTAACCTCAGAAAACTTAACTCTTTGCCAGGGCCTAGTTGGTGCAGAGCAGAACACTTGACTTCAGTTAAGAAAAATGTTTTTTTTGTGTGTCTCTCCCTCCTCGCCAAACAGAGTAAAACGTTCAAGTCTGTTGCTGGAGACTAGGAAGAAGGTTCCTTTTGGCTCCAACATTCATGGAGAACAATTTTTTTTTTAACCTGTATTTCTAGAAGGCATAAAAACACTAAACCAGGTATAAGTGTAAAGTTGAGGAAAATGTCAGCGGGAGGAACCTTTATTAAAGATACTTTTCTCCCGTATGGTTTTTAAAAGCACTACATACTTAGTGCTCTAAGCGCTCACTACAGCATTTGCCCTCAAAGTTCCATGTCTGAATGTTACAGATTGTTTTTCTAGGTGGAGGAGGTATTTTCCTTCATGAGGCCAATGTGGAAATACAAACAAATGCCCTATTTACTTGGGATTGGGTGGGAAGGGTGGAAGTTGTCTAAAATCTCTCTTGCCAAACTTGACAGCGTATGTATGGAATTTTGTGTATTTTTTTGCCCAGACCAGTAATAGACATTTTTAAGTGAATGGATAGAGTTTCTGGTAATAGCACTTCAAAGGAGCTTTCCCTTGAAAATTTTGGATGTTGATAATTTAAAAGTAACACATTTTCCTCATTACGCAAGATCAGAAAGCCAAAATTAGAGTACTAATTTAGAGAAGGCTGGAAAGAGAGAGATGCTTTTCAGAAATTTGAGTGTGTTTGACTCAGTGGTGGCCCCTTTGCGGCAGAGGGGATGTGCCTGTTTTAGCGCAGGTCCTGGGTGTTCATTAATTCATTCAGCGATATTTGTAGACTGAGCAGCTACAGTGTGCTGAATCCTGAGCTACTCACTGAGCATACAGACATCCAGATAACAGCCGTATGGCCCAAACTGATGAAGACCAGATCAAGTAAGCCTTCCTCGGGAGCCGAAGATACACCTGGCCCTGGTTCCAAAGTTCTCAGACACCTAAGGAGCCTATACTTGTCACCCTGTGTTGATTCTAAAGATCATCTCAAATAACTACAAGGGATGGAGTGGAGCCTTGAAGCCCAAAGGGAGAGAAGTGAAAGGCTTGGGTGGAGCAGAGACAGGGGATCCTCTGGAACAAAAAGTTCAAGTACACCTTATCTACATGGTTGTGGGACAGCCGCCAGTGGCACGGAGGCCATTCAGGGGTAGGTGCCAGGGAATCCTAGGAGCATCCCAGAACTCGAGCTCTTTCCTTTGCCGGTGACGGGCAGCATTTCGTTTCAGTTTCCACTGCCCTTTCTGGTGGCAGTGGTGGTGGCTTCACAGCTGAGCTCTGAGGAGCATGGGCTTGATAGCTGACCCTCTGCTATCCTGCAGCATCCCCTCCGGGGCCTTTGATTGAGTCCAGGGTCTGTTTGCTGTAGTAGAAACCCTGGTAACAGCCTCTGTAGAGAACCACAGTGAAGCTGCACCTCTCAGTAATGCCCCTGTCCCTCTTGGGGACTCACAACATTAATCTTGAAACCTATTTTAAGAAAGGAGGTGCTGGGTTTGTAATTCACGCAGTCAGGTAAAAGAATGTGTAGAGCAGAATATTGCGCCTTATTGGATCGAGGTGTGATAGCTCTTTATGAACACGTATCTTTAGACTGGATATTTCCAAAGACCCTAGAATCGTGAAGACTTGATCTCTCTCTCTCTCTCTCTCTCTCTCTCTCTCTCTCTCTCTCTCTCTCTCCCCCCCCTCTCTCTAAAATACATATAACATTAAATTTACCATTTTAACGTATGTAAATCAGTGGCATTAAGTATATTTACATTTTATGTACTTGAGAAGAATGTTTAAAATTTTTTCTGAAGAGATCTACAAATATCTATTAAATGAACCTTATTGATTGCATTATTTCTCACTAACTTTTCATGTCAATAACAGACATATTGAAAGATCCTGCTATAATAAGGGATTTGTCAATACTCCTGGTACTCTGAGACTATCTGTGCATACAACTTTATATTTTAATATCTAACAATATGCATTTGTAAGTTTATGTTGTTAGACTTACAAAGTCCAATAGGAATTGAATTTTTATCATTACACGGTTACCTTTATTACTAATGAGTATTTTTGCCTTAAAGTCTATTTGGCCTAATGTAATGTAGCCAAAAGAGATCTTTTCATTTTTGCTGGTGTTAATATTTGCTTGATATATCTTTTCCCATCCTTTTAATTTTCTTTTAAATATCTTTGCTGAGGTATAATATACATTCAGTAAACTGCAACAGTTAAATGTTAAAAAAAAAAATTACATTCACAATGTTGTGCAATTATCACCACTATCTAGTTCCAGAATTTCTTCATCACCCCAAAAGGAAACACCATACCAAATGGATTATTGCCTGTTCCAAACATTTCATGTAAATGGAATCCTACAATATGTGGCCTTTTGTGTCTGGTCAGTTTCACTTAACAATGCTTTCATGATTCACCCATATTGTAGTATGTATCAGTACCTCAGTCCTGTTTATGGCTGAATAATATTTCATTGTATGAATATACCACAATTTGTTTATCTATTCATCATTTCATGGACATCTAGGTGGTTTCCCTCATTTGGCTATTGTGAATAATTCTGCTATAAACATTTGTCTACAAGTTTTTGTTTGAACACTTGTTTTCAGTTCTTTTGGGTCTATACCTAAGAGTGGAATTCTTGACTATGATAGTAATTCCATATTTAACCTATTGAGGACTCATCAAACTGTTTTCCACTGTAGCTGCCCTATCTTACATTCTCACTGGCAACATAGGAGGGGTCCAGTTTCTCCTCAGCCTCACCAACACTTGTGATTTTCCATGTTTTTTTTTTTTTAACTTGTCATCCTAGTGAGCATGAAGTGGTATCTCACTGTAGTTTGTCTTTGCATTTCCCTAATGACTGATAATGCTGAGCATCTTCTCATGTTCCTTTTGGCCACTTACAGATCTTCTTTGGAGAAATATATGTTCACGGACTTGATTCTCTTTTGTATTAACATTTATATCACCAAAATCTTGCATGTGAGTAGGTATAGTTATTTTTATAGGGCATGGTTTGTATATTATGTTCTCAAGTCTTCACTCTGTTTAGCATTTTTTGTTTCTTTTTTTCTGTTTTTTTTTTTTTTTTTTAGGCTTCTGCTATTCCGTCTAGGAGACCAGTTGTCTGACTAGCACTTTGAAATATTTAATATTCTGCTTATTTTAGTTACCAGTCCAAAGCCTTGGGGTGTTCACCTAACCATTCAATGACATTTGTGGGCTCTTTGGCCACTTACGGTGTTCTGAGCACTGGGCTAGTCATTGGGCATATAAATCCATTAGTACTCATATGCTTTTGTTTTTGATGTTTGCAGCTCACTTTTTTTTTTAATTAACAGGTTAATAGAGGCTGACTTTGGGAAAAAGAGCAGTATTCAATTGTAAGTGAGGGAATCCACCTCACGTTCTTCACCAAATAGCTGTGTGACCCTAGGATTCACTTTACCTTTCTGCAACTTGGTTTCTTGGTCTATAAAATCTGGGGCAGGACTAAATGACATCTCAGACCCTCTCACACCTTGAAACTGGAGGTTATGAATTAATGATTCACCATACTTTCCTTTATAAAACTAATTCTGTGAGCATATTTAAAATAGTCTATTTTGCACAACTACTTAATTATCTTATATGAAAAAAATGCCTGTTCTTTTATACTAGAATAAACTGGTAAGTGTAGTTTATTGCTGCCTTCCAAAATGGTATATTTGGTATTTTTTTGTAAAGATGGAGAGGGTTTGAAGAGCTTTCATGAATGTTTAAGCTCCTGCCATGTGAGGCACAACTGGGAATGCAGAGATGAATAAGATGTGGTCCCTGCCCTGGAGAAATTATGATCTAGTGGAGGAGAGAAAACAAATGTCAGATGCGAGTCCATAGCAAAGGCCCACGAGTTTTTGGGGAGCAGAGGACAGAGAGATTCTTTCTTTCATGGGCCTCAGAACATCTAATGGAGAATGTCGCATTGGAGCTGGGTTACAAGGGAAGGATAGTGGGCAATCAGAATGGCAGAACTGTAGCTTTGATTATCATTTCGAAGAATTTAGCCTTGACTTTGGGGCATCAACCAATGAAGGTTTATGAGCAGGGTTATGATAGGGGAATCTGTGTTGGGACTTTATTGTGCAGTAAACGTTTGTGCAGTAAGGGAGTAACTTCAAGTTTAGTGACATGGTCAGGTTGAAGGGAGGATGGAAAGACGAAGACAGAGATAAGGTGGCACAAACAAGGGATGGCACTGAAAATGTCAAACAGCACATAGAAGTTTGAGTGCAAAGTTATAAGAAGCGTTATTCTAGAGAAGAAAGCTGAAGACCTAGAACCAACTCTTTCTGGCTTGCCAAATTGACTTGCGGGGGATTAGGTACAAACTGCCAATTATAAAAACAGTCACAGGGATGTAAATACAGCATAGGGACTATAGTAAAAGATACTATCATAACTATGTATGGTGTCAGATGGGTACTAGACTTATTGTGGTGATCACTTTGTAAGTTATATAAATGTTTTTGGATCTCAGCTTTCTCATATGCTAACTTGTCCTCCACACACACTAGATAACCAATAAATTTGTTGACTGAACTCCTGCTAATGCAGGCAACTTCAGATGTCTTTAAAATGTGCATGAGGTAAATGTGTTGTGTATTAGATAATTTTTTTCCTGTTGCTTCCTATTGTGATTTTTAGAGGTAGCCTCTGAGAGAAAACATTTTAGTATCAACATGTAATAAAATAATATTTAAATCAAAATTTCATTTCAAGAAATTAGGCTAACCATATAGAATTACTGATATTCAGCTGTTTTTGACCTACACAAATGACAACTTCATATGATTTAATCTAATAATCGCAGGCCAGATATTAGACCCTTAAGCTTTTGTACTGTGAAGGAAACCATCAACAAAACGAAAAGTCAACCTACTGAATGGGAGAAGTTATTAGCAAATGACACAACTGATAAGAGGTTAATATCCAAAAATACATAAAGAACTCATACAAGTCACCATCACAAAAACAATCTAATAAAAAATGGGCAGAGGATCTGAATAGACATTTCTCCCTAGAAGACATACAGATGGCCAACAGGTACATAAAAATATGTACAACATCACTAGTCATCATGGAAATGCAAATCAGAATCACAGTGAGATACTGTAACCTCACGCGTGTCAGAACGACTGTAATGAAAACGTCAACAAAGAACCAGTGTTGGCAGGGATGTGGTGAGAAGGGAACCCTCATGCACTGTTGGTGAGATTGTAAACTGGTGCAGCGCTATGGAAATAGTGGCAGCTTCTCAAAAAATTAAAAATAGAACTACCATATGGCACAGCAATCCCACTTCTGGGTATTTATCCAAAGAAATCGAAAAACACTAATTCGAAAAGATATAAGCACCCCTATGTTTATTACAGTGCTATTTACAATAGCCAAGATATGGAAGCAACTTAGGGTGTCCATCCAGAGAGTAATGAATAAAGATGTAGTGCATATATACAGTGGAATATTACTCAGCCATAAGAATGAAATCTTGTGATTTGCAACAACATGGATGACTCTAAAGGGTGTTATGCTAAGTGAAATAAGTCAGAGAAAGAAAACTACCATATGATTTCATTTATACGTGGAATCTAAAAAACAAAAACAAATGAACATACAAAATGAAACATAGAACAGAGAACAAACTGATGATTGCCAGATTGTTTGGGGGGAGGAGGAAATGGGTGAAAAAAGTGAAGGGATTAAGTATAAACTGCCAGTTATAAAAACAGTCATGGGATGTAAATACAGCATAGGGAATATAGTTAAAGATACCATCATAACTATGTATGGTGTCAGATGGGTACTATACTTATTGTGGTGATCATTTCGTAAGATATATAAATGTCTAATCACTATGCTGTATATCTGAAACTAATATAATATAGTATGCTAACTATAATTAAAAAAAAATTTTTTTAAAAATAATCAGTGCTCTTAAAATTTCACATAAAAATACAGCATGTTTAAATATGATATTTCTTAGCTGATTCTCATTTCATCAGGATGTTAGTTTTGCTTTGGTTTTCCAAGGTGGTGAGATTTACTAAGAGACCTTAGTCATTACTTAATTACCAGACTCTGCTGTCCAGCTACTTAAAGGTGCTGAGTTTTCTCCCAGAAAGGTTGATAGGCAATCCTTGAATTTTATTTTTTTTTTACTTGAAAAACTTATTTTCTTTTATATCTCCCCCGCAGGCTGCCTGACATCTCCCACTTCTGGAGGCAGCCTGACCCCATCTTATGCTTTGTGGGATAGGGAAGGGGTGTTGGGGGGCAATTCCCAGCCTTCTCCCAGGGAGACGGGGGCAGTGTACACTTAGAGCTTGTAAACCTGCCCCAGAACAGGGGCCAACACTTCACCCCTCTAGCAATGTCTGGTAGATGTGGGCTCTGGGCAGCTCCTAACATTCCTGGAGACCCAGGCCCCATGGACAACGGACAACAGCCACCATCCCCACCCCCACTGCTGAGGACTCGGGAAGGGGGACAGGAAGTGTACAGAGACTCAGAACACCTGCCGCGGAGCAGGGCTGCCAGGAGAGGTCAAGAACCAGGTGAGGTTCTTGAGGTGCCTTTGTCTCCAGCCCAGGCTCCTGGCCCTCTTTCTGGGGGCAGTGCCAGCTGTCCTCTCGCACCCCTCACCTCAGCCAAGCTGAGAGCCGGGCATCCTGTCCCTTGCCACCTGCCAACAAGAAACAAAAGTCATGAAAACCCCAAGCTTTGTTGCTAGAAAATACAGCAAAGTATTTAAAATCAAAACGGAAGCCCCAGTCAGCTGAGCCAATAGTGAGTGAGCTAGCGATTATAGACTCCCAGACAGCCCCCATTCCCTGGGGTCTCTAAAGACCGCAGGAAAGGGCCTTAGGGCCAGGTTTATCTGTCACTAAGAGGGACCCTCTGGGGAATAAAGGCTGGGGAGAGGTATCCTCAGCAGATCCCCAGTGTGGGGTGCTGAGGATAGTCTTTGAATTTCTGGTATCATCTGAACTGTTAGCTGCAGTTATCTGATTTTCTTCAACATTTGGTTGTCCCCATCTCTTTAAAAAGTGCGGAAACCCCCTTATTTCTTCCTCTATATTAATTGTTATAGGAGTTTGGTGCCCGAAGGCCTGGATTTTAAATAAGTGATTTGAGCCATGAGCTAGTAGGTTCTCAGGAATAACTATGAAGAGTCTGAGGGTCTGGAGCCTCTGTATCTCATCCACAGGTAAATGTTCTTACTCCCCTTCCCTGAACAGGGCAAGCGATGAGATTTGGGAAGATGTGGACGACAATTTGATTGGGTGGATTGACCACACAGAAAGAAGGTCTTGTGTGAGCTGTGTTCCCCGCCCCTGGCTGGGATTTAAATCTGTTCAACTTGAGATAAGACATGTAAATCAGATGTCTGCCTCCCATCTAACTGGGGGTTATAAATACCAATGCTAGATGAACATGGTCTAAGTTGGCTTTGTTTATATTCTGAGGATGAATGAAAAATTCAGCTAAGAATTTGGAGCCTCTTAGAAAAAAAAAAGAACATTATAACACAATCGGGTATAATTATTACTTCCAAGTTAAGTATTACATTTTATCTCACCAGAGTAACACACATTGGGTGCTCTGGTAATATTTGCTGAATAAATAAAGAGAAAGCACACAAACATGTTTAACAACAGAACAACTTAAACTGGGATTTTCTTTTTCTTTAAAAAAAATTTTTTAAAGCATTTAGAAAGGCAGTTGGCATATAGAATGTCAACTTTTAAAGAAAATGATTAAGAGAAAAAGTTGAAGTGTCTGTCTTTGCACACAATCAGATAGAACTAGGCTTTCCCCTTCTTGATGTCTGTTTGTTTCCTCCGGGGTCATAATGTTTTGTTACTAGGAACTAATCTGAAATCTAGCGAGGTTGTTTGCAGGTGAGGTTTTACTTTAGGAAAATCGAATTTCCACATCTTCTGTTCAGTGATAGACATCAAACTGGTAGGAGATTTCTTCCCTCAGGGCCTAGGAACCAGCCTGCCTAGGCGAGGCCTCTGCCCTGATCTTGTTTTCTTAGTGTGGGCGAATCAGTCACTTTCATGTCATGTATGGCCCTGAGGAAAATACTGCCTCCTGTTAGCAGTTGAAACTATTCACCACTGAGACAGTCTGAAATCAATCTTGTCTTTCTACATTGTTCAGAAGGTTTTCAAAAAAAAAAAAAAAAGCAAAATGAAAGCATGATAATTGCCCCCCGAGAAGTAAAATTACTAGCTTTTAAAATGTTTAATTGTACTTAATACCCCTGAGTGCCAGTTAGGGCTTAAGGTTCTAAGTTCTTACAGAAGACATTTCAGAAGAAAGGATGAAACCCAATCAGAGAAAAGACTACATATGAAGGAGATAGTAAATCACCGAGCACAATCAACACGTGAAAACTCCAGAGCACAACCAGCTCCCACTCCCAGCCTTCCCAGCACCAAACTTTCAGCCTGAGCTGGATTTCCCTTTGATCTGCAGTGCAGGGAGACAGTCCTAGTTTGCTAGTTTGCCTCGTGAATATTTTTGGTAGCATTCTTTTCTTTCCAAGGCTTTCATTTTCTCAATATTGAGAAAGAAAAGCTACTACATATTCACTTGACTTCAGCCTTTTTGCATAGAGGTCCATTTTCGAGGTTAGTGTTGGTCATGGGTTACACCTGTGATGTCACGTGCATGCACTTGTGTTGACATTTATCGCACTACTGGTTTCGTGCGTGTGTCTGATATACTTATCGGTGCCAACTTTTTCATGTATCATTATTAGCGAAGCTGACATCTCCTCTATGGCTGTATTTAAAGTTACCCCCCTTATGCTCTGCACTTGCCCTTGATTGAAATCTATAGGTTGACTGCGTAATTCCTCCTAAATTTGAAAGATTTGGTCTATATATATGATGGAGGGATAAAGGTTGCTTACCGCCTCAATGTAAAAATTTCTGAAACACTCCTAAGTGTTTAAGCTTTTCTTTTAAGATCATAAGTCTATTTAAAGGATACTCTAATTTTTTTTCTTCGAAAAATAAGGTAGTTTTAGATTTTTTAAATATAAATTTTAAGTAGTGAGTATTAAAATCTATATTTTGTAACAAATATTTTCCAAATCCCGTGGCTATATTGAAAAAGAGAGAAATAACAGAACATTTAGGGGGCCAGGCTGGATAAAGGGTTTATACTGTGGAAAATACGGTTGAAGAGATAAGGGTAGGCCAGATTCTAGAGACACTTGAAGCCCTCTGTTCTTACAGGTAGCTTCCTTGGCAGTATAGATGAGGAAAATGAGAAGCGTGCCAACTTTGACAGGCCCGTGGCACCAGAAGGAACCCAGGATTTTAGAAGGGTTATTTAAGTACTATTTGCAATTCACTGGTGAATGCTGGACTGAGTGTTTGTTTTATTTTTAGCAAAGTTTTGGAGAGTATAAAACTTGGAGGAAAATAAACTACAGCACCAACAATGACTTTTGTCTCTCTGCCAGGTCAGCTGGTAGACTGTACGTGTATATATTTGTTTCTTGGGTACTGTGAGGGACATGAGGTTTCAGAGACTTTGATTCACGTGTCAACTTAGAGCTAGAACAGAGTTGTGCTCAGAATTATTGGATGTGCTGTGGTAACAAGTAAAATCATTTTTATGGAGTTAGTCTCTAAATTATTTTTAGAGGAGAAATGAAATGGTTAATTTAGTCTAAGAATCTTGTTAAAGCCCAAAGAAGTTGAATACTAGAAAAGAAAGAATTTCAGTACTCAGTTTCCTTTTAATTTATGAATTGGGTCAATAAAACAATATAAAAGAGTTGGCATCATTTATAGCTTCATCTCCTAGTTAATTTCTTATTATAAAACTCATTTTTGTTAACACACATTATAGGAATTAACACACAACCAGGTAGAAACTATAAAAATAGGACTCCTATCTTCCTCGTTCAGGTAACTCAGGGCAGAGTACCTATCGCATCAATACACGTCGAGATGAACGAATGTTGTCAAGAGCTACTAGCCATGAGGCCAACAATGGCTATTTTGTGTTTACTGATTATTTCATCTAAGAGTGTACATTCCACTATAAATGGCTGTCCCTTTTATCTTCACCCACGGACTAACCGTATGAAAAAGCCCATTCATGATAATGAGCTGTGCTCATTCAGAAACAGTTCCCGCTGTGACACTCCTTCATCGTTAATGTTCTTGAAGGTCAAGAAAAACGTAGTAGTTTTGAAAATGGCTCGGCTACTAAATCATCATCTTGGGATTTCTTAGTGTATAGCTTTAAAGATAATCTGGACCTGAAGATTGTTTCTCTAGATTTGGGAACAAATCTTCATAAAATTCCTGTGACTGGAAGGAGAGCAGGAGGCGATTGAAGAGTAGAGGTTAGTGCCATGTTCACCCTGCCCAAGTGTAGACTCTGACATGGGAAGGGGGGTATTTTTAAGAAGCTTATTTCTAACCCCTTCCCAGCTTCTGCTCACTGTCCCTTAGGACTTTTGGTTACTAGAGGGTGACTAGACAAGGGCTGAGGGTCTGTTCCCTGTATCATAGGTCCATGGCTTTCAGAATCCCAAGACCCCACCTGGATCTTCTCTTTTGTGAGAGTTTACCTTGGCAGCGCGGTGGAGCGGTTGGTTCTCTTTCAAAGCGTAATCAGACATGCCAAGCAAAATTCGTTCCACGTCGCTTGGTTAAGGTGGATAAGCTTTCCGTTTCCCTTCAGGACTGTCAGACAACCGTGCGATTTTGTTCGGCCTGCCTGTTGCGACTCTCTTACAGAATGATTCCCTTCCCCTCACCTCGCTGGTACCAAGCCCAATTCTATTTCTAGTATTGAATGTGAGAAAACTTAATATATTTATAGTTCCAGCTTCGATTCTCCCATAAATCGGATCAGGTCAGCCTTTCCCTGGTTCGTTTGGAGCTCAGCTGTGATCCTGTGAGAGCCATGCCATCTTTAGTGCCTGCCTCCCCTTTGCTCCAGGTTCCCGGATTGTGTCTTCTCGTCTCCTGTCCTGTATCCTCTCTTTAGATAGTGGGCCTGTCGAAGTTTCTTGCGTGATAAAATGATCTCAGTCATTATTCTTCAAACCTTCAGAGGTAGGAGTCAAGTGTGTGGCAAGCTGGTCCCCCTCAGTGAATGACAGACCAAGTGAGGCTCTAGGACAATTAAGTTGTGGCCCCCACTCACCCACACATCCCCGCCATCAGCACCTGTTCCTGGCTGTGGATGTGAAATACAGTGTTGTGTCTGTTTTAAATTTCTATAACTGGAATTTATATAAATGGAAAAGTTATAATTCAATTCAAGAGCTTTTCATATATGCTAGCTAACAGTTCCTTTTCCTAGACATAGTAAACATCTTCTCCCAGCCTGCCACTTTCTGTAACATTGTCTAAGGTGTCCTTAATTTTTATGTAAGCAGATCCATTGAAATTGTTGCCTTTTGATTTGTACTTTTTGAGTCCTAGTGAATAGAAGGATCGATGGAGAATGGGAACTTAAGAAATAGAACCTAAGACGTATAAACATTTGGTATAAAATAACACTGAGTATTTCAAGACAATGGAAAAGATGAACTTTTCAACACTTGGCATTTGAGAAATCAGGTAGCCTTCTTGGCTTGGGGGCGGGGAAGCTGGTCTCTACATTAAAAAAATTCAAGTTGAATCAGCTATTTAAAATATGAAAAGTGAAACCATAAACACACAGGCTCCACAGCAGACCTCCCATGGAGGTCTGTACTTGCAGTTCCTGGGAACTGGGGCCAGAGAGCCCCTCCTTTGCCTATTCCTTGTCTCTGCTGGGACTGCCCTTTACAGTTTGTTTAATTAGCAGTCTCCTTAAATCTGAAACATCTTGTAGGGCTTGGCCTAGTTGTCACCTTTCTGTGGAGTCTCTGAACCCTCCCAGGAAGTGTGGGCACACCTTCTTCTGTGCTCCCCAAGTCCATACGTAGGGTGGCACTGAATACAGTTTATGCATCCATCTTCCATCAGAGTTGGTGCTGTGTGGCAGAATTACTTACCTAGAGTCTACTCAGTGTGAATCAGGAAAACAGTAAGTATCAAAAGAATCGGCTTAGTCTATAAAGGAAGCCAGGGCTCACACTGAACCAAGTACTGAATGATAGGATGAAACTTTGATTCTGAAGGCTACGGAGAACGGGTTAAAGTTGATTGCTTTTAAGAGAGTGGTGACATCAAGATGGTGTTTCAAGATTAATCCAGCAGAAGAATACAGGGACAGTTCAGAGAAGAGTGGGCAAGCAGGAACAGTTAGATGGCTCTTGCAGTGATGGAGGCGTATGGTGAAATGGTCGGGAACCAGTGGGACTGGAAAGGAAGAATCAGCAGGGCTCGGCAGCTGGTTAGTTGTCAGTGGTGGGAAAAAGGGAGGTGTCAAAGATGCCGCCACAGCAGTGTGTGACAAAGCTGACAGTCACCCTGCCTGCGGACAGGTCTTCAGCTGGCATAATTCAGCCTAGGGGTTTGGTGAAAGCAGAGTTTTGAGGTGAATAATGGAAAGATCGACTTACTTGGGCTGCTCTGTCAATCCTACTGTGGCTTTTGGAGTGGGGTGCTGCTGGAAGGAGGGCTTTATGCATGCCCCCGGCTCATCCTAGGGCCTTCTGGAATGTGCAGGGGACCCTCTCTTGGCTCCAGTGCACTCACTTCAGGGGGTTCACCTGCCCACCAGACCCCCCGGCACCTTTGGCTCTGTCCAGTAGCTGCTGTCTCCTGACCAGCCATGCTCGGCAGATGTAGATTTATTAAGACTGCAAATCACTGTCACCTTCTTGTTCTCTTTGCTCAACGGATAAACTAGACATTACAAAAAAAAAAAAAAAAAGGATCTTACTAATAAACACAGGAAGTGTAAGCACATAAACAGAAAATGAGCGCGCGTGGCCCCGTCCCCCTCCCGCAGTGTTAGGCCTGTGGAGCCTTCTCAGGGATGCGTGTTCTGCTCCCTGGCCAAAGTCAGTTTCTTCTTTACGGGGCTACCTTAGTCTGACCCTGGCCTCACTCTACTAAGCACACTGTTTGCAGACCCAAAAAGTGATCCCTTGATTAGACAAGGAGACTAAATATTTGAGGTGGTAGTGACCTTCACAGACTCACAGCTTGCGGACCTGTCTGCTCCTTGTCCCGTGCTCCCTTATCTCCCCGTATTCCTTTCCAGGGCCACCCCGAGAAGAAGGCTGCGTCCTTGCCCTTCCTCTTCAGAAAACGGCCCTCCCCTCCATGGACCTCCCACGGAAAGCTGTTTTTCCTTCCTGGGAGCTGATGCTCCGGAGCCCCTAGTTCTCAATTTCTTAAGAGACAGAAGAAGATTGCTGTCTTGAGCCTGTGTGGGATAAAGAACCAAAGTTTTCACTGTCTCCCCCATAACCTCTGCCTTCTGGAAAATTCTGGTTAGCTTCCTCATATTCTTTCAAAAGAATATTTTCTAGATGTCTAAGTATTATAGTTTTACTGTATCAGGATAGCTTTTAAATGATAGTAACACAAGCAAAAGGTGTCCCATCGGACAGTGTGGGAACCAGCACCGCCTGCCCACATGGCTGGCCAGGGCTCAGCCTGCGGCGCTGACTGCAAGGACCTGGGCCGAACCCCAAATCCTTCCCACCCGCCAGTGGTCCCTGCTTTCCACGGTGAGGTGAATCAGTATTCACTCCCCGACTCTCGTCCCCCTCCTTTATAGGAGGACTTACTGTCCCATGTCCCTGTCCTTTCCTGCAGCAGCGATCTACTCAGCTCAGGAATGAATTCGAGCTGAGTCAGCGGGCAGGGATCTGCAGACCAGAAGGAATCCCAGCACCAGCCCATCCTCTCTGCATTTCCTGTCCCACCTTTCCCGGGCCCAGCTGCTCACAGGTCCCAGGGGTGTAGCTGTGACGCCCACATCTACCTTTGTTTTGCGTTGTTACCAGCCACTGGCATCAGCACACTTATACGTCCATTGTGTGTGTGTGTGTGTGTGTGTGTGTGTGTGTGTGCATGTGTGTGTGTGTGTGCATGTGTGTGTGTGTGTGTAGTCCATTCATAGTTCACATTTAACTTACTAGACTGAATACTGTGGAGAATTTCACCATGGACATCTGAACTTCTGAGTTGCATATTATTGGCTATGTAGACAGTTTATATAAAGGCTGTATATTGCTTAGTGGCTTTCTTATTATTAAACAAACTTCTAACTTTTCACATTTTCTTAAGTCTTTTTTTACCATTGGAATAATGGCAGAAGGTGTACATGTGCAGTAACCTCAGTTCCCTCGCCTTGCTCTTAAGTTGCCGTCCGCCTTGTGCTGACACACCTGAAGGTGACGAGAAAATCTGTTCTAATGTCTTCAGGTTTTCTCTGAGATTTCACAGTAACTTTTGAAGACCCAAACGACAAGGTCCCCCTAAAGGTGTTCAATACCTATTGGGCTTTCTTGATAAATGGTCACATTTCTATTAAAAATTAATACACAAATGAGTGTGCGTGCACATGCACACACACACACACACACCACATTGTCCCTGTGGTATTTTTTTTAGCTCACGTGCCCCTCAGCACACTTAAAGGAGCTGGTAAGGCAGTATTTTCAGTTCAGAAAGGATGTGGGCATCTATTGTTTCACTTGCTATAATGTCAGGTCATATGTCATCAACCAGAAGCCTATTCCCTTATTCCCTATTAGACTTCTTTGGTCTTCTAGAATATTTTATTAAACTCAATTGTTTATTGTTGAGGGGCTATGCTGAATTTCCTGCTAAGAGTCAGAGGACTATATGAAACTGAGGGGCTTATGGGAGACAGTTTCGAGGTTTTTGTTCCTGAAAGTAAAAGCATGAACTTCCAGATAGTATTAATTAGTATTTTATGTAGAAATTGCAATAGCATCATGGCATCCAAAACATCTAGAATCTTAGAGAGGTCAGCCTCCCTGCAGTAGTAACTTATTAGCTCTTCATCTCAACTCTGAAGCTGTAAAAAGAACCATAACTTTGTGGTGTCTGATGCAGAAAAGACCTGAATGAGTGTGGAAGAGCATGAAAGAACAGACCCTCAATGCAAAGGAAGGTTCCAGAAAATTATTCTACCAAATCACCTGCACCAAAGTAATTTTTAGAACATCCATCTTTCTTTAAAAATAATTTTAGCAAGGTATAAAGGAGAAATAGAAATGAATATTGTGGAACAAGCTGACTTAGGGGTTCCCAATTCTCTTTGTCTTACTGGTCGAGACCAGATGACTCTAACTCATGCTGAGCCTTTCATTTGGGGGACAGGGCATTTACTCCCTAACCTTGTCACCTGTGCTTGGTTTCTCCAGAGGGAATCCACGAGTTCAGAATGGGACACTGGCCCCTCCCCAACTTCCTGTGATCAAGCCACTGGCCGACATTTCTGTGGGGATGCCTACAAACCACCAGAAATCGGACTCTTTGGAGATGGACTCTGACTTGCCACTCAGCTGCAGGCTCGGTGACCTGAGCCGAGGGGGCAGTCTGGAGAGCCGAAGCAGCAGTTCTCGCTCCAGAAGTCTCACTTTGGTGAGTGATGGGTTTGCTTTGATACGTTCATGAGCTTGGGCTGGCTGGCCTGGCCCGACTCCTCCCCTTCACAGAAGACCCTATCGAATTCTTTTGGGTTAACTAGATTGATGGTTTAGAATACTTGCTTTGTGATGTGGCGTTTAATTTTTAATCACGTTCCATTTTGCACAAATACACAGTGTTCCCCATAGCACTGAGGGGGGTCTCACTGTGGCTGATAACATGGGCACTCAGACCCGGGGAGGCCCCAAGCCGAAAGCAGCGACAAACCCAGGCAGTGCCTGCTGCCTTTCATTTCAGACAGCCGAAGGAAGACGAATACCTCATAGGGGAAAAACAACTGACTTTAAAACAGATTTTTAACTCCTTTACAAATATAAATGCTTCTATATCCCTCTCAGATCCAGACCCTTACATAGCATCAACAAGTTTTGGGAACATTCACAAAAAGAGTCTTTGGTTTTAGAGTTAAGAGATGACTCTTCTTACTCCCCACCCCCAGGATATTCATCTTTCAGGACTTAAATCTTATTATTCGTAGAGGGAAGGATGGAGAGAATTGACCTCGGACCTTATCGATACTGGTCTGTTGTTCATCTCAGTGCATCTTCTAGTGGGAACATGATTTTCCTTCAGACTGAGCCCTAAAATTGACCCCAATTATGCTGAATATAAGAAAGATATATATATTATACAGGGCAGTTAATAGCAACGATAAAATTTTATAGACTCCTACTTGCATATTTTTTAAACTATAGTAGTATGTAATATGATTTGATTGATTCACAAAAAAAAATTTATCTATTACTCTTTGAAAATCTGAGAACCTACAAATTCTTAAGAATGGAGAATTTTTTAATTTAAAAAATATATAAAGAGTATATTAAAGAACGTATTAAAAGGCTATGTAGGAAAGACATACAGAGTAACACCGCAGTAACCCGTGGAGTGTGTTCACCGAGCACAGTGAGGAAGCAGCCCTACTCTGATATAGAAGGCATTTCTCAACTTGATCGCTAAAAGACTACATTGTCGTACACGTGGTGATGGAATAAAACTGAGAATGGTCCTCAGTGTCTAAGGAAACGGGTCTAATGCACTGGGAGTCAGGGTATTTGAATTATTGTCTTACCTTTCACATTCTTTTTCATGTTGAACTTGAGACAAATCTCTTAACATCCTTTGTATCCTGGCCGCTTTTGACAAAGAACTGAAATAATACCTGTTCTTCGTCTCCTCCTGGGAGAGAGAACGTGATCCCCAGGATGTCCAGCGCTTTGAATTTGGGGAGGAAAAGTTGCTGCTTTTTAAAATCTCCATTCTAGTCATATAGGGTCCATCCTTCTTATTAACTGATTAATGCCTACTTTTACCAAATCTTGTGTGGTAGCTCAAATTCACATGCTCCCAATAGGACTTGACTGATCTCTACAAACGTGTCCTTTGAGAGGTGGTATTAACTGACTGTCAAATGCGACCTTCTGTGCCTGGTGTGTGTGATTTACACATCAGTTCACATGTTGAAGGTGTGTTCTGGGAGTTGAGGACACGGCCGAGGAGCCAGCATCCTGGTGCAGCAGTCTGCCAGGACTGGACAGGTTCTGAGACGGAGCGTGGGAGGTGAGCGTGCAGGAGGCCGATGAGGACGGTCCTTGGGGTCAGCGCCTGGAAGAGGAAGAGGGACTGGGCAGAGAGGGGGGCTGAGCTGTGAGGCGGACCCAACGAAGGCCTGAGCCGTAGCTCAGGAGGCTCTGGGGCTGGGATGGCCCCTCAGTTGTCCCCATTGGGTCGAGAGTGGAACCTTTATACCCACTCAGCGACCAGCCACTGGATGCAGGACTCCCCTGGAAGGAGGCATGACCTTGGCAAGACAGTTTCTTACAGCTCAAGAGAGTCCCCAGAGAGGACTGACAGCGACACCCTCCAGCAGCATTCCCATCAAATGGGAGAACAGTTTCTTCATTCCCAACAGGCAATCTGGGTGGCACGTCACACTGACTACCATTCTGAAGGCTTAGGAGAAAATGAAAGAGGTGTGCTAGGGGGATCGAAGCCACCAGAGTGCCTGCAAGATACCTTAACGACAAGAAGCAAGTCTGGAAAGTCATCTCAGGGAGCTCACACGATACTGCCATATAAACACAACTCTTCATTGAACGGATGTGCAGGCAGATGGGATCCTAAGGGCTGTCATCTGGCAGATTTGGAGAATATGCTTCATGTCGATTCTGTCGAGATGTCAGACACAGGGATACATCTTCAGGGATAGCAGCTCTTGTTCAAGCAGAGGTCTGTTTCAGCTCCAAAGTCGCAAAGAGAAATGGTTTACTATAAAAATTTTCATTCTCGGTGTATTTTTTGTAATAAGATATTAGAGATATCATTAGGTTCATAGAAGGGAAAACCCATAAATCTCTCACACTTATAAATATCAGGAGGTCAAGGTGGGTGAAGTGAGAACAGCCTTATGCTTCTTAGCTGGCTGTGGTGGAAGGGGTTTTTGAACCTTCGGTGTTGGCCTGCATTGGTTTTACAGTGAAGCTGATTAGAGGTTAGTAGGACATTCCTCTTCTATTAAAGATATTTATTTATTTTTAATCCAAAAAAAATATCCTTAGGTAATTTTTAAGTTGATTTCTTCTTTACCAAACAATTAGTAACCTGAAAATCAGCTCAGAATAGTACAAAACAAGGCTATTGGAGACATGCCTGGGTTCAAATTCAAATTTGCTTCCCTTCGTAACCTGGGAAGTTATTTAATCACTCTCTTCATTAATGATTTCCTTCATTAGTTAAAAAAGGGGTGCGTGGGATAATAATTCTTTCTCAAGGGTTATACGTACATTGTAAAGATTGAATGTCTAGCATCTAATCTGTGCTTATATGACCAGCTTCTCTTTTGTGAGTGCCCTGTAGCTTCAGGCTGAGCATCCTGCTACCATCGTCTTGTTTGGATCGGTCCTTTCACTATTATATCTCTGTCTCTTATCAGTAGTCTTCTGAATTTTTTCCATGAGCTGGTAAAGGGAAAACACCACTCCCCCTAACATCTCACCAGTTACTTAATTCTGCCATTCTTGCTATGGCCATCACTTTGAATTTAAAGAATGCCTATCCTCTGAAGTTCTTTTTTATCCGATACAGTCTTAAAGTAATAAATACTGCGATGTGTTTGATTCATCCGTATATTCATCGTATAGGACAAAAGTAGGAACAGCATTACCGATTCTACTTTTATGAAGCATATAATTAGGCTGTATTCTTATGATATGTGTTTGCATAATTCTGCTTCATACTCCACTTGACTACCTAGGTTTCACTCTCTGGTGGTGGACACATTCCAGTCCTGTTCCAGTGCCTTCCTCTGTTGACTGTTTGCAAGCATTTTCCATTATGGAAAATCATTGAGCCAACTTTAGTTGTCATCTGTTACTATTTCACAGTTGTGTACTGCCCTTATGTAGAGCCGGCACACTGAGAAAATGTGACATTTACTTTTAAACAGCAACTAAAGTTTTCCAAACAATCGTGGAACACTTGACTTTTCCACAGCTCTGTTTTAGCGGCCCGGTTCCCTTGAACCAGTGAGCTATCTACACTGGTACGAAATTTGTAAACTTTTCAAAATTCATTTACCCTCATACTCTTCTTTTTGGGAGTCTAAATTTGGAGAGGAGCTGTATGTTTTAATTCTAAATTGGGCCTTTTTATGACTTGTTTCTTTAGAATCAGAATCCACCACAGTAGTTTCTCCACTCGCCATCCTTTAATCTTGGACCTCGTAAAAGATTAGTCAGTAACCGTGTTTTTAGGCTTCCAAATTGTATGGCATTAAATGCGCCTCTTGGAGGGCTCTTTAAGTAAAAGATAACCCAATCCCGATTTACAGAAGTATGTCTTTTCAGCAGTGGTTATTTTAAAAAGAAGATAAAAGACTGATGCTTAATATTACATGAGAGTATCGTAAAGTTTAAAACAGCTGTTTAAATACGGACTGCCATGTCTATCCATGTAGGGCAGTGTGTGAAGTCTTTGTCACTCAAGAGGCTAATTGTGTTTTTATACGTGTTTTGTTTTTCTTGTAAGGAATTCTTCCTCTGCACATTTTTTGATGGAAGGTATAACTAGAATGAGAACAAATCAGCCAAATCCTGAAATACTGGACTAAGAGGATATCATTTGTATGTGTTTTTCCCTTTGAAATTTAAGACGCTTCCATGCAGTACAAGGCAGCATGTCTCTACCTAGTCGGTAGAGCGGTTCCAGAACCTATGACCTCTGGAGGCGATGCCCATTCAAAATAAAAGGCTGAAGGAGGATTTAGAGACCTTCATACATGGTAGCCCTTGAAGGCGACAAAGGAAGGTTTGGGTGTTAGGTCACCTGTGTTGTTAACCTCTTATGGCCAGTATCTCAAACACACGCACATCTCGTAAAACACCCACTGCCAGGGACCGGAAGCCGCCTCCTGCCAGGGTTCCTGGGCGCTATTCGGAATGAGGTCCTCTAGTCTGCTCTGCCCTGCAGGCGTCCTTCAGCTTCCTCTGGAAAAGACTGATTTGGCTAGTCCAAGAGTGGGAAGCTCTTACTACCCATAGTTCTTTGGTAATATATGTTTCTTTAAGTGTGGATTAGAAACATCCCAAATCCCCAGCATGTTTCCTGTTCGTTTTTATCTCCATCTTGGGTAAAAACAACAATCCAAATTCACTATTGAGTTTTTGGAGATTTAATATTCAGTGAACTGTCTTGAAACCCTCCTGTTCCCTCGGCTGGCATATGTTGTGGCCTGACAGTCAAATAACGAGTCTGTGGTCAGGCAGCAGTTGCCAGCTCCTGATGACAGCCTCCTTCCCCAAAGCCTTTGATGTCCCTTGGCCTCGGCCGTTCGTCATGGAATAAGAAGGTACAGCGAGCAGTGGGGAACGCCGTCTCCGTGGCCAGGTTGGACTGGAGTGTCAGCAGGACACACTGGTTGCTAGATGACCTCAAGGAGGGGAGAGAGAAGAGAGGCGTGGAAAGGAGAAGCGGTTCTGGCTCCTTTCGGTTCTGGCTCCTTACCCAGATTGAACCCAACACTTGCTGGTCAGAACAGCTATTTTAAGACAAAGCTTAAATAGCTTTTATAAAAGTTCAATAAACATTTAGTAAATGCCTAATACCAGAACTAATCAACGATGGAATAAACTTGGTTCTAATCTTTTCGGGAACTCATAATTCAGTAGTGAGATAGCCACGTGAGGCTCTAGGGCAGTGTGACCCGAGCTTAAGAGAGGCCTGGGTGTACGTGTGATGCCACGCATTTATGGCAGTTCCATCTCAGTCACGGTCTCTGTATATTATTGCCGGTTTAAAGTTCAGGGCACCCATGGAGCCCAACTATAATTCTTCGAAGCCATTATTCTTGGATCTGTAATCAAAACTGTACACATATCTCATCCCTCACTGGTTTTTGTCTCTTTCCGGCCAGAAGTACAGGTTTAAGTTTGCCATGGTGAAAAATTACAACAGTGACTAGGTTGAAATAACCATAATTAAGCCCTGTACTGAAACTGTGGGAGACGCCACATGCACTTATGGTCTTCTTATGAGATTGCCAAAGTAAGCATAGCATTTAGAGCAATGCGAGCAACTACAAAGAGGCCGACTTTTGTTTTCTTCCCTCGGCCCCTATTCCGTTTCAGCTGCAGGGGGTTCCCTCGTCCACCTAGATTATTAGATCAATGAAGCCTTGCTCAAGTGTGAGGTCACTTTGGCATCTGTACAAGGAGAGGTGAACACCAGACCACACTCTGCCAACCTAGGAGATGGCGCGCTAAGAGATCTTGGTTCATCGCAAGAAATGTTTTTAGCCATCATAATCTTTTTTGTGATTTTTTGTTTGTTTGCTTAGAATAGAGCTGAGTTCTGCTGGTTCTTTTTCCCTCCCTCACAAGGAGGGCGCTGCCATAGTTGTCTTAGTCTGCAGTTAAACCAAATGTCTTTGTTTAGAAGAAAAACAAAACTAAAGAAAGAAGCCTAAAAACATAATTTAGCAGTTTTTTAGGTAGGGGTCAGTTGAGTACTTTAAGCCTTCTCAGCTGTGTTGTTTAACCAGACAAAGGTTTTTTTCTCCCTACCATTTCCCCCCAAATGAAAACTTCTGTCCCAAATCCGTACTCCCACTGGAGTGTTGACTTTTATAGCTATCGGTAACCTTCGCTGTGACAGTGTGTGGCCTACCTGTTCTGGATGTGCCTCTCAGAGCCCAGTGGGGTGGGACAGACACTTTTCTGTCGTCTTGGCGCAGGGCGAACAGACGTCGGCGAGACCAGGACTTTGCTCTCCGCCTCGAGATTTGTGCGCATGCGTCACACTTCCTCCGGGAGGTTTAGCGTTTTGAAATTTCTGGGTTGAACAATCAAAGCTATTCATTAGGGTAGAAGTGTCTGTGCGCTTTCCCCTGGAGACTTGTAGCCAGCCATGACCTGAAGTCAGCAGGGTGGGCAGGATGGGTGAAGTGTGGTTTTCCAGGTAGTTCTTTTAGCCTAAGGAAATCTGTAGCCCTAAAGAGCTTCCTTCTACTCCACAGCCGAAAGTGGTCCATCAAAAGCACCATTTATAGAAAGGGAATTTTTAAAATAATTCCTGCTGTCGGCCTTGTACCTTCCAAATAATAGGGACAAACTTACGTTTCCTTGAACCCACCCCTTCCCAAGGAAGCTGCTGTTTTCGTTTATCCTCATTTCCCATCTACTGAGTTCTTTGGGAAGGAACCTGGGGAATCCCACCCCCGAAGCACCGCCCGTCAGGCGGGGACTGCGGCCAGGGCTGCGGCTCTCTTCCCTCCTGCACGCGGGCCTAGGACGCTGCCTTGCTTCTTTCTTTCTTTCTTTTTCTTTTTCTTTCCTTTCCTTTCTTTCCTTTCTTTCCTTTCTTTCCTTTCTTTGAGAAATAATTCACATACCCTACAGTTCACGCATGTAAAGTGCGCTATTCAGTGTTTTTTAGTAATCCAGAGTTCGTGATCATCATCCCAATCCCATTTAGAACCCTTCCATTGCCCCAAAAGAAGCCCCGTGCCATTAGCAGCCACGCCCCATGGCCCTCCAACTCCCAGGCTCCGTACATGTGCCCATTCTCGTGGCCTTTCTTGTCATGTTCTCCCTCTTCCCCAAGGCCCGTGTCATCTCTTTATCATCCTTGTCTGAGAGGCAGCGTCGGCGTCTCCCGGGAATGGGAGTAGACAGGAAGCCTCTTGGACAGAGCCATGAGCCCCTTTTCTGGCCTTGATTACTCTGCTCACCTGTCCTTGGTACTGGGGTTTCTGTCTCTACCTCCTTTCTTCTCCCAGGTGCAAGCAGAGTCCAAGTTCACTTGGAGGGCAGCGTCATGTTTGGGGAATTCGGCAGCAGGTTGAGCCCGCAGCATTTTTGGCCTCGCCCCTTAGGCTAGGGCTCAAGGCCAAGCTGATCACAAAGAAGGCACTTGGGGCTACATTCCAGGCCCGCAGGGCTTTTTCAGCCTCTAACCCTAGAGAAGGAGACCTCAGATAGCTTGAGGATGCAAGAGTCTGCCTTCCAGGACCTGGGACTCTGATCGCCGACCAGCCTGGTTAAACTTGAATTGTGTCTCACGCTGCAGGACATGGAGGCAAAACCGCCAGCTTGAGGGGCTCCAGGATAAGATGTTCGAGACCCGAGCAGGTGTCCAAGCACGGGTCTTGCATTAATATGTGATTGGAAAGGGTAATAAGCAGAACAAAACCAATAGCAAGCAAAGAACAAGCTCTAGTCTTGGCTTCTCAACTAACAGTTGTACATAGTCATTTCATATCCTCTGACCCCAATTTTCACAACTTCAAACAAGGGAGCCGTATTAGTCTGCATGTTGCGTCTCTCAGCCTACGAGGCCTGTGCTTTGTCACAGAATATAAAACAGATGTGCAGGAGCCTCCCTTTCTAAGCCTATTCTCCGCAGGAAATCTTACGTTGGGACGCCTCACTGTGAGGATGAGTTAGACACGTGGGGTTCATGTACTCCATTCTTATTCTTGTCCCTCACACAGTGTGGGAAGTTGGCATGAGTCTTAAGCCGCAGGTCCATTACAGACCTGTTCCCCATTTAATTCCAGTGTCTGTACAACCAAAGGGAAATTATTATACCTCACCAAAGTAGATGATCTGAAAAAACTTGTGAGTAACCCTATTGAAACCCTGACTGAAAAGGTCAAAGTAGGAGGGAAGGGTGGAGAGCATTCATTTATTTCCATAGACTTCTTATTAGACAAATAGTTGTGGTTCCTTTGGTTGGGGGCGGGTTATGGTTGTCACCATTATCACATCATCCTAACAACAGTCCTCATGCTTGTAGTTGCTAACTGGAGGGATCTGTGTTCTGCTGTGAGCCCTAGTGATTTTAGACTCGCAATGATTTCTGTTGTTGAATCACTGACTACTCTGCATGGATAGAAGAAAATGTGAAATGTCTTGAAGTGAATCTGGGAGAGCAGCAGAGTTAGGAGCAGGGTGGGCTGAGTGATGGGGAGCGGGATAATCAAGCAGGAATCAGGTGTGTGGAGAAAAGATGAGGCAGGAAGGCTCTACATGTACAGTGTGACCCTCCAGATAACCCCACCCATCTGCAAGAAAGTCTAGAAAAATCACAGAATGAATAGTTCCACTGGATTCCTTCTGAAAGTTTCACGTTCTGGCTGTCAGAGGCCAAAACGGACAGACATGGCGAGGAGGCAGCTGGCATTTTGGTTACCATGATTGCTTGCTGGATACAGGGCAACCCCCAAGCTTGGTGTAGTTCACAAGTATATCAGACATGAGTGTTCCTTTAAGTGTTCAGTCCAGCAGGGGTGAAAAGCATGGGTGATGGACAACAATAGGAGAAAATAAAATTTTATGTAAGTAGTTGATTCTACTTTTTAAATATCTCCCATCTCGTTCTCTCTAGTCCTTTACCACGACTCTAGTTTAGGTGACCTTCAGCTCTTGTCTAAACGTTTCCCATATTCAGTATTCTCCACCCTGTAGCCAACATCATCTCTCCAAAATACCTTTCTGACTATGTCTTTTTTTTTAACTCACCCACTTCTTTCAGATTATTAGCATATATCATTTCTTCTCCAGAGTTTTTCCAGACTCCCCTCCCTAAAGGTGTGCATTGATACCAATGTTGTATATGTCCATAACACACGGAGTCGGTCACCTTGTCATAGTCCACATTCTAAAGTAATTGCCTCTTTTTGTCTGAAGCCCTCATTGGATGGTCAACTAGACAGTGAGAACATTGTTCACACTGTTGTATTTATATTCCACGATGCTTAGTAGATGCTCAAATAGTTGAATGTATGATTCAGTAGATGCTATGGGAGTAGGCTGGAGGTGTGGTGACATTTAAATTGGACCGTGAAGGATAGGTAAGATGTAGCTATGCGGAGATGGGCATTGCTGACTCAGAAACAGGTATAGGAAATAGCAAGTGATTTAATTTGATTATAGAGTAAGAGTTGGCAAACTACAGCCTGTGGACCAAATCTGCCCCCGCCACCTGCTTTTGTAAATAAAGTTTTATTGCAACAAAGCTAGGCTCATTCACTCACATAATATCTATAACTTTCACATGGCACTGAAGAGTTAAGTCATTGCTACTATAAAGCCTGCAAAGCCCCAAATATTTTCTATCCAGCCCTTTACAGAAGAAGTTTACCATCACTGCTGTAGAGCATAAAGGGGAGGGTAGCAGGAAGTGAAGTTTGAAAGGTAGGTAGGGCCAGATCCTGGAAATCCCAGAATAAAGTATAAATTCCTTAATCATATGTTCTGCAAACATAGAGACTAATAAGATTACAAAACAATTTTTTTTGGTCTGTGTGTGTGTGTCTTTTCCTTGGCTCAGTGCTCAGTAAAAAGTATTAGATAAGGAACACTTTGTGCCCATTTTCACTTATAGTCTCTTGCCACTCTTCTAATGCCCCTCACACTGACGCTGTTATTAGAGGGAATATTGAAGTTCTCAGGGACTGTGTAGCTGTCAAATATGAAACTGTTCTGATTTCAGCTGGAAAAAAAAGTATTCTTAAAATCGGTCTGTTTCTTCCCCTCCTCCCACCAAATCTCAGAAAAGGTGGAACAGGAAGATACACTATGAACAAGATCTTAGGGCATAATGTTTCAGCCATTGGAATTTTAAAAAGAAGAAGTATACAGAACCTGATTACAATGAAAGGAAAATTACAGGCCAATCTGTCTTATAAATATAGATGCAGTAATTTTAAACAAAAATATTAGCAAATCAAAATCAACGATGCATAGCAAGGGTAATAACATGACAACCAAACTGGATTTATTCCAGAATGCAAGGTTGGTTTAATTTTTGGAAATTGATTTATACTTCAGTTTATTAACAGAATAAGGGAGAAAAAGTATATGATCATCTCACCTCAGGTGAGGAACTGCTGACATTTTGGGCCAGATTATTCTTTATGTGAAGAACTGACCTGTGTGTTGTATGATGTATATAGCACCACTCCTGGCCTCTAGCCATAAGATACCAGTAACACCACCTACTTGTGACAACCAAAAATGTCTCCAGACATGGCCAGATGCCACATGGAAGGTAAAATCACCTGAGAACCAACTAAAAACCAGTGTAATAAATGAAGAAAAAGCATTTGACAAAATTCAAAACCCATTCATTATTTAAAAAACAAAAAGACTTACAAACTAGGAATGAAGAAAACTTTCTTAATCTGATCAAGATGATTTTTAAAAAATACACAGCAAATATTATACTTAATGGGGAACTATTAAAACCTTTCTCCCTGATACTCAGAATAAGACAAAGATGCCACTTCTATTCAGCTAACTGGGGAGCCCAGCCAATACAATAAGATAGAATGAAAAATAAATAAATGGCATAAGGAATGGAAAGGAGAAGTTAAAATCCTATCATTAATAGACACCATTGTACAGAAAATTGAATAGAATCTACAGAGAAACTAATTTGTTAAATTTACTTATTACAAAGTCAGTATACTTTATTTCTGTATACTAGCAACAATTAAAACATTTTAAAATTGATGCAATTTGTAATGGCATCAAAAATCATCAAATACCTAAGAAGACAAATAACAAAAGCTGTGTAAAATCTCATACTGGAAAGCACAAAAATATTATCGCGAGAAATTAAAGAACCAAATCAGTGCACGTCGGACTTGAGTGCTTCAGTATCACTCAGACACGGATGGAAGGCCCACCTTGCAGAGCTTGTAACTCAGTAGTCTAAGACGCAGTCCACAAATTTGTATTTCTAATACATTCCAAGGTGCTGCTGCTGCTGCTGGTTGAGGGACCACACTTTGGGAGTCACAAACCTCGATAACTGAATGCATATACCTTATTTGTAGATTCAAAAACTATTGTAAAACATCAGTTCTCCTCAATCCCAGGAACCTCTGTGCCATCCCAATCCACGGCCAAGCAGGGAGGGGTGCGTGTGTATATTTATGTGTGTATGGAAACTAGCAAGCTGATATTAAAATTTATATGGCACTAAAGAGGGTCAAGAAATGCTAGCACACACCTAATGAACAGCAAGACTGTAGGGCCTTAAACTACCAGATACTGAGACTTACCATAAAGTTATAATAATTAAAGCAGTGTTTTATGAGTGCACGAAAAAACGAGTGGACAAATGAACAGAACAGAGACCCAGAAACAGACCAACACTGTCACCTGATTTACAACCAGAGAGACCTGCAATGGAGAAAGGATGGTCTTTCAAGAAGTGGCGTTGGGACAGCTGGGTGTCCATTTAGAAAACAGTGGATCTTGACCTCACCCCATATACAAAAGTTCATTCCAGATGGATTACGGCACTAAATATGGAGGTTAAATACAGTAAAGCTTCTAGAATAAAACACGGGTGAATTATGTTCATGACCATGCAGTGAGCAGTGGTTCCTTAAACAGGACACAGAAAGCTCCAACCATGAACGAAAAGATCACTGCACTGTAGCACATTAAAATTAAGGAAAAGTCATCAAAAGACCCCAGTAAAAGAGAAAGGGCTAGCCAGTGAGTCGAAGATATTTGCAATAAATATATCCAACAAAAGATGTGTATCTAGTATATATAATTCTATAAATTATGTTTTTAAAGACAACTTGGTAGAAAAATAAGCAAAAGACTTGAACAGGCACTTCCATAATGGGATCTCCAAATGGCCAATTAAATATTATGGGGGGAAAATGCTTAACACCGCTAGTCCGATTGGGAATGCACTGGAAATCCGAATGCGACACTGGCCACATACCTGTCACACGGGGCTGCAGAGCAACGGGCCTGCTGGTGGGAGTGTAACTTAGTACATCAATTCAGAAAACCGGCTGTATCTACCAAAGAGGACACGTATCTTATGACCCAGCAATTTTATATATAAGCTTATATCCAGTGAATATGTGTTGCTTATCCTCCCTGGCAGTCTTCTGTTCTGTCTGCTGACCTAACCCACGCTGTGGGTATCCCTCTAGCAGTGTTCTGTTACAGCAGTATTCTGTTACATCTTCTGACCCGACCCAGGCTATAGAGAGTCTTCTGAGTCATTGACCCTTCAGCTAATATGGCCAGGCTAGTGTGAGAAATAGGCATGTACTCTTGGGCTGATCATTCCCCAAACAAATGGATACTGTGCCTTACATGAAGGAAAAGTCCCTCACGCTGTGGGAACTGCAGGCCCCGTGATGGGCCTGGGTGTGAGGTGCGTTGGGGAGGCATTTGAGTACCTCTCAGTCACAGCATGAAAAGCATGACTCCACACCAGGTGGAGCAGCTCTTAGTCACCTTTGCTTCCACCAGATTTTTTATTGTTTTGTCCAAGTTCATGAGCACAGTGTATAGAGTCAAATAGTTTTATAAGGTTCATGAAATGCATCTGCCTTACCTGTGTCCCTCTCCCATTTCCCACTCACCAGAGTCAGTGACTTTTAATTCATACTGTTTCTTTGTTACTTAACCTTTATTTCCCCCCACTATTTTGACGATTGACTATATTCTTTCAGTATTTTTGTATCTGTGTACTTATTAAGTATGCATATATCTAAACCAAATCAAGACAACTCTATTTTTCTATCTGCATTTTTTTCATTTAACATTGCATTCCTTGAATTTGTAATAGCCAGCTAATAATTATAACTATCACACAGTCAGTAGTTATTGGACTACACATAAAAGCAATTATAATAACTATAGGTAAAAAGCAAAATATTTAACTTGTACATATTATGTATGCAAAATATGTATGCATGTGGACAAGGACTTGAAAGGAACAATGAAACATGAACACATTTTTTGGGGGAAAACTATCATATTCTTTTTAAAACACCATTTTAAATGGCTATATAATATTCCATTTGCAAATGGTGCCAGGACTTAATGTTAATGCTCTTATTATTGGACATTTTAGGTTGTTTCTTGTTTTGCTTGTTTTCTCACTACTGTAAATACTCATATAATTAACATATTTGTGTGTGTGATTGCCATAGGTAAATTGACTCAGAGATATGTGCTTTCTCACACAGCTTCAGTTTTCCTGTGCTTCGTAGTTACTTTGGTTTCATTTGCTTGCTTCATGTTCTGTGTTGCCCACGGGCCGGCTCTGAACTGGAGTGGTCATTCCCGGGGACGCCCCATTTCCCTGGGATTCCCTCTCAGTCTCCCGTTTCCTGGCTCCTGTGTCTTTTCTTGGTTTCCTCCCTTGTCTAGGAGAACAACCCCGCTCCCCTGCGGTAGCTTCCAGAGAAAGCCAGACTGGGGCGATCTGCTGTTTAGACCTGGCATGTCTTAAAAACATCTTCTTTCTAGCCCAACCGGAATTTGGTTAGGTATAGAATTCTAGTTCTGAATTCTTTCTGAATTCTGAAGGGATCACGACGTTTTCTTCGGCTTCCAATCTTGCTGCCGAGAAGCCTGTTGCTGTTCTGGTTTCTGATCTTTCGTTGTGTGGCCTCTTCTCTCTAAGAAGCTTCCAGGATCTTTTCGTGGTCTTTGGTGCACTGACATGTCACGATGATGTACGTGCCTTGCCGTAAGTCCATGTTGTTCTCGTTCATTAGGTGACTCTGATGGCCCCTTTCAATCCTTCTGTGTAGGGACATTTTCTTTCAATTTTACGTGTTAATTTAGATAATGTCTTCCTTTCTTTTCTATTTCTTTTTCTGGAAATTTGATTTTTCAGATGTTGGCCCTCCCACACTTTTCCTCTAGTTTTCTTATCTTTTCTATTATTATTATTATTATTATTATTATTATTATTTTTACTTTTGTTGTACTTTTCCAGTGTCTCTCCTTTATCTCCCAGGATTTTGATTTTCATTTCTGCTGTCCTAGTTTTAATTTCTAAGAGCTCTTTTTTGTCTTCTAGGTTTTTTTTTTTTAAATAGCATCATATTCTTGTTTATGGATTCAGTATCTCCTTTTATCTTTCTGAGGATATGAATGATCATCTTTTGAACTTTCATCAGTCTGCAGTTTGTTTCTTGTAAGTTGCTTTCTTTTTCTCTCTGTTTTTTTTTTTTTTTGACATGTTTTTCACGTGAAAGGTTCTTCTCGGCTGCTTGATGATCATTAGCTATATGTACACATTTAAGATGAGGATGTTAAGAATCTGATTAAAAATTCTCTTCTGGGGTTTGCTGACCCATCTGCACTGTAAGCGACTTTGCTGAGCAGTTTCCTTGGGGAACCGCGGTGTCAGCCTCTCTTGGTCCTTGGACCACTCAGATCCCCAGAGACTCTTCTAATCTTTTGTGTCGAGTATCGATTTGGCTTCATGCACTTCCATTTTCAATAGGGTCCTGTACCATCTACTCTGCTTGATGTCCCCCACTTCAGATATCTCTTTTGCCTTCTTTAAGAGAAAACTTCTAGTTTTCTGCTGGGGTGACCCAACTGCTTCTGAAAGAGCCTTTCAAGCTGTTCTGCTCTTGTCAATGCCATCTTTGCCACACTTCAGAACTGCTCAGCACCCCCAGTGCCTGGGCTTCAGGGGAGCCCTCCAGCACTCGGGGGGCCCACCAGTGCACAGCAGGCTGGTTACTGGCTTTCCCCACTGCTGACTAAAACCCACCTTTCTTGGGTCTTCTGAATTAATTAAACCTGTCCCACTGTCTAACTTCCCAAATGTTGTCATCTCTTTTCCTATGATTTTTGTCTTTGTGATTTGTGCCTTTAAAGAAAATAAATCCCATTACTGTTTTAGCGAGGTTTCTGGAAGAAGAGGTAAATACATGGTCTCCGGTTAAGCATCTTTACCCAGATCTCCCGCGTTGCTACTTTAGGAGAAGCAGGTGTGTCTGAGAACAGATGTGCACAGCATCCAGGGAGGTGCTGAGGGAGAGCGGCTTCCTGTCACTCTCTCACAAGGAGCCACGAAGCCAGGGCTGATAACAGAGTCTAAGATCCTCTATTTCTATACCTTTTTGACAGCCTTTTTCATGCAGGTAAAAGGGTGGGGGACATACAGGTGTGTCACTGAGGCAAGCCGAACGGCAGACTCCCCGTAGGAAATCTCAGAGTGCCGTGAACCCCACCCTGAGCTCTGTGTGGATCCCGACTTAGTCGTGTATTTTTCTCTTCCGTGTTGTTTTATCTCTTCCATTCCCGATCCCCAAACCTACTGTATAGGATGATGAGAGCCTGAAGTACCTCACACATGAGGAAAAGGATGTCATCCTGTTTTTTGAAGAGACTATTGATTCCCTGGAGGACGACTTTGAGGAGCAGGTCCTGTGTGACAGCGGGGTTCACTGCCACTCCCCACGGTCCCTGGAAGGGAGCACTTCCGGCCACTCGGAGCCGGAAGATGTCATCGACCTCGTGCAGCCAGGTCCTGCGGCCGGGGAACCCGAGTGCCCACCGAACGTGGCTGAAGCAGCAGGTGAGGACGAGGCGCGGGTCCCCAGGCCTCCAGCTCGGTCTGTTAGTGTGTTAAAGACACGGAGGGCTGCCTCCTGCTGGCTTCCCCTGGGTTCACCTGTCTGGAGGCTGTTGGAGCTTATCAGAGTTTCACAGGGTAGGCACATCCCGTTGGTGGTTTGTCCAACCATAAGGATGCTTTCTTGGTGTATTAAGGCGATGACACGTGAAGGAAGATTTTAAATGGGCTGGAATTAAGAATGAGGCTAATCAAGCATACAAATAGGTCATATATATATAAAGAAAATTGGAAATGGCTTCCAGATGATAATTCATGCTATGAAGAAAACATACATAGTACTTGTGTTTTAGCCCTTGAAGTTTAATCTCAATTTTTGAACAAGATTATACCCTTATTTCTATAATACGACTTTTCAACTGAAAAATCAGCTGGTTCAGAAAAACAGAAAAAGGTCAGGACAGAAATTCAGGTACCTTGACTCAGGGTGGCATCATAGGAGAGGTACATTCTTTGTCTGTCAGGAGTTCTATGATAGAACCAGGGGAGACAGACAAGGAGAAACTTTTCTTCCAGTTTTTTTCCTAATTGGAAAAGATTGGAAATAAATGTGGTAAAGAGATAAGGACTAGAAAGGGAGAGAAAAAAATAGAAGGGAAAGTATTTTTTGCCCTGGTAACTACAAAATACTGCCATTTGTCACGAGCCTCTAGAAATTTTTCCCCCTTATTTGTAAGCAAGGCTGTGTGTTACACAGAATTTCACATACTATGGTTATAGATTCCAAGATGGAGCTCGGTTTGCAGCCATCTCATCAAAGAAGAGCCTTAATGTGAATTTCTTGTTTTTATCACACTTCTTTGAAAAATATAGTTCCTAAAATTAATTTGAACCAACTGATCTTTTAAAATGTCAGAACATATAATTGTGCCAAGGAAAACACATTTTGAAAGGAAGCCACCTTGCCCATCAGTTCTCTAACATGATGTTTTCATGCCAGTTTTAAGTGCCTGCTCTGTGGGAGGGTCCTGCGAAATCTGCACAGATAAAGATAAATCAGACGTGGCCTCCAGTTTTGCAGCAGGAGACAGGTGGAGGAACATAAGTGCAGAAAAGTGTTACGTGATCCGCGATCGGTGTGTGTTCAGGAGAGAGTAAAGGCTCCGAGGCTGGCGTATTAAATTCCACTCTGGGAATTTTTTCTAAAACATTTTCTTTTCTAAAGGAAGGTGACACATCCAACGATCCTTCATCCAGCATGGCCTGACGGGTGGTTGGTGTGTGCCACACAGCCTTCTGGCCTCGGTCCCCCTTTGTAAATTCCCCTGATTCTGTCAGTTCCTGTTTCCTCCAGTCAGGTGCCTGCGGACGATGGGTCCTTGGGAGCTTGCTTCCCTTGGGAGCTTGCTTCCCGCGCTTCCCCGGGCGCTGGCCTTTCACCCTGAAGCTCATCCCTCCTCATCCCGTGGTCATGAGGCTCCTGTCTCACCTTCTCTGTCACTAGGCCGGGGGGCAGGGACAGAGGGAGTTGAGCGGGCAGGAGGGACTGTCGAAGTTGGCATTATGTCCCTTCGAGGCCCTTTTGGGTTCAGTGAAAGGAAACGTCAGGGGTTATTTTTGCACAAGGTGGTAGCTGACGAGGATTCTCCCTACCTCCCAGGGGCGGGACCTGTTGGAAAGGAAGGCCCTGCGGTCCTCGAATGCGGCGCACGGGATGCAGCGGCGCCTGCCCCGGCTGTGTCAGTGGCGGACGGCGCCGCCTCCGGGGCCCCCCGGCCGCCGTCCCTGGCCCCGGCCTCGGCCCCGGCCCCGGCCCCGGCCCCGGCCCCGGCCCCAGCCCCGCCGGCCCAGCCGCGCCAGGAGCGGCTCTGCCCTTCCCCCACCCAGCACCCGAAGCTGCCCCGCTCCGTTCCCACGCCGCTTGTGATCGCCCAGAAGATTTCAGAGAAGTTGGCAGGAAATGAAGCGCTTTCGCCCACATCCCCCTCGAAGGAGGGCAGGCCGGGCGAATGGAGGCCCCCGACCGCTGCAGCCCCCCGAAACGGCGAGCGCGCGGCGCCCCGACACGCGGCCGCGCCCGCGGCCAAGGCCCAGCGGTTCCCCAGCAACATCAGCGTGACCAACAGCGCGGGCCGCGAGTACAACAAGACCATCTCCAAGGCGGCCGTGAGCGTGCAGGAGCGCAAGGCCCGCGTGCTGGCCAACATGAGCGGCGCCTCCTTCCTCTCCGCGGGATCCGCGGCAGACGCGGAGGCTCGGGCCCCCAAGTGGGCGCTCCCCGAGCCCAGGAGCGGCTCCCCGGAGCAGGGCACGCGCGACCGGGGCCCGCCGGGCCCGGCCCGGGACGCCGAGGCGGCGCGGGCCCAGCAGTCGCGAGGCGTGCAGACGGAGCGGTGCCCGGCGCTGGCCAACGGCTTCCAGAGCATCCACGAGGTGCTCAGGGGCGAGCCCAGCGCCTTCGCCTCCAGCGGGAAGACTGTCACCTTCCGGCCGGACCCGGCTCTCTCCAGCAAACTCGCTCGCCCGAGCGCCAGCAAGAGCCTGTACGAGCGGCGGCAGCCGGACTGCGGCCAGGACGCGCGGAAGCGCTCGGGCTCGCTGCCCAGGGCCGTGGGCTTCAGGCCCCAGGGCATCACCGTCCAGTTCGCCGGCCGCGGCTCCACGGAGGAGGCCCGCCGGGAGGCCCTGCGGAAGCTCGGCCTGCTGAAGGAGACCTTGTGATGGGCAGCAGGGGCCGCGGGAGGAGGGTCGGCCGGGCCGTTTGGCCTACAGTGGCTGCGCGGATGTCAAGAGCAGTGACAGTCCCAGTGGCTGTGCCCTGGTGAGGACTAGGATGACCGTGCGAGGACGCATTAGTTCTGGCCGGGGACCTGTGAACGTAAGGGCGCCCCACACCCACCACCGCTGAGCTGCGAAGCCCTGTAACCAAGGGTCCTGGCCCATGTGTCTTCCTTTTCCCAAGAACTCAGAGGATAACCTTGAAGACCTAGAGGTTCCTATGATGTGTAACTGCCATCCATTTAGGGAGGGATTGGGTCTGATTTGTTTTTCTTGAGCCTCTAAACTAGGCTTTCGTCTCATACACATGAAATGAGAGCCAGTGTAGGCCTCTTACACTCAATTTTCTAAGAATATAAAAAAATATGTTAAATTTGCATAGCATCTTAAAATACTTTTTTTGTTTTTTTTGGTTTGTTTTTGAAGGGGGTGCTATGCCAGCCCTAGATATGCCTTTGTTTCTTGATGTAATTTGGTTTGCCCACTTCTTTTTATTAAAATTGAAAGGAAACCCTTAGAGTATGATTTACAGTAATTTTGAGTTATGGGAGTGGAATTGAAAGGTTGAGTTTGGAAAGGTGGTAATTTGAAGACGGCGCGTCTCATCAGACTACAGGGTCTGTTACTGGCGGATCTGTGTATGAGCGTGTCTTGTGTATATACATGTACATGATGTTTAATGCAACATGTTAATATACATATAAAGGTGTGTGTACACATACATGTTAGTTATTACATATATAATCTTCTTAAAAACCCTCTACTCTTGATAGACACAACCTCTCAGCATTGGGACAGATGACACAGAAATTGTGACTTCCTAAAATGGAAGTCTTTTAAGGACACAGCTCCACACTATTTCTGTGAACCCAAGTGCTTCTTCCTTTGCAATGTGTGTTCTGTTCCCAATTAAATATTCCAAGTAAGCTTCCAGATAAGCAAGATAGTTTCTTTGTTAGTGAAGAACATTTTTAGAGATTGAAATTATTGCCTAATTTTAACCTAATTTTAATTTATCACTTAATTTTAGTTTTTACACTTCCAAGATAGCTTGTAACCATCAGGAAATAAAAGATTCTTCAGACCTCTCCCCGCCCCCAGCCATGTTCCTTGAGCAAGCCCTCAGGATTAAATTAAAAGGGAAAAAACACCGAACTAGGTGACACAGCATGAAAAGAACTGTTTTTTGTTGTTTTTTTTTTTTTCTGAGACTCTGTCTTACATGCTGAGTTGTAGCCACAAGCATTATCATCAAAAGTATTTAAGGCTGGCGTCTTAAACCTCTAAAAATAGGCCTGGGAAGGGGCCGCACTTAGATGTTAACGCCCTTTTGTTATTATGTCTCAACGACTGTCACAGAATCTGCTTTTTTCCTGTTGAGTATTATTTAAATTCAAACTTTTAAATGTGCTGTGAAGGATGTTTTTTATAGTGTTTTATTTGCCTTGTAAGTTACATAAAATGATTGTAATGTTTTCCAGCCTTTATCCTCTTGAAATAATTTCGCTGATTCTTGATGGTTTTAATTTAAATAGGTGCTTTGATTTTACAGGTTTTAAAAAGTTTTTATTTTACTCCTGTTTATGTTGGATTTGGTTAAAGGATTCTTGAGGGCTGTATATACCTTTTTACAAAATGAGCTGCCATATAGTGTTTAAAAATAGAAGGTCCTGATATAGCTGACATTGTAAATACCCTTTATATATATATGAGAATATCCTTATATACGAGGATTATTTCTTTTTATCTTATTCTATGCCTTCTTCGTGATTAAAGTGAACTTGACTATCTATAGTATATTTGTTCTCATAATGACATTTTTGAAAAATAAATTGAAATTTATCTTAAGTATAAATAACTTTGCTTTCACATTTTATACTTATTCTCAATTATTTTCTTTTAAATGGTTATATTTTTTTCCTATGTGTTTATAATGTCTTTTACCTATTTATCCATAATGATATTGACTATTACTCTAGTCATTTCTTGCGCCCAAGACCCTAGTAATTAAAGTCATTCATTTTGTACAAGGTTCAAATTACAGCTGCTAGTGAACTAATCTGTGCACATATCATGTCAACAGAAACATCCAGTTTGCTGAGAGCCATTAGTTTCCTTGCCATAACTACATAACAGGACATTCTTAAATGGTCACCTTCAAGGGAATTTTAAGGACATATTTCAAAGCAAAATTGTAATGAAAAGGAAAGACAAATCTTAAGTGCCCCGTTTTGTTTTGTTTTCTTGATCAAGTGATACTTGTAAATCAGTCTCCATTTTTATGAAACTCTTTATCGTAATACTTCAAAATCCGGGGGTGGGGATGTCCATTGTGTTTAGGAAGGTATGTACAAATGGCACAACTAGAGTCTCATCTGCAGACAGTAATACTCTACAGTTACCAGGGTAACTGTTCAGTCTCTCTTCCCTTCCCCATACTTGGTTCCCATGTACACACTTATCTTCACAAAACCGGCAGAAATGTTGATCTTTGCTTTTCGCTCACATTCTCCTCTTCTGAGGCTTGTTGAGGGGAAAGGCACAGGGAGGGGGCGGTCCATCAGATGGATGTCTCTGAGCCTCCCAGGCTGTGTGGGGCCAGCCAAAGCTGTGTGCTTGGTTCCTTGTCCTGACCGACAAAATATGTTTCTTTGTCCAGAATTCCTGATGGGGAGCTCCAGGTGTAGTCTCCCCACTTGAAACGAGCTCTCATGAAGAGCTTTGTGGAGCTGATAAGCAAGGCCTTACAGACCCTTAGACTTGAATCAGAAACACATTCTCTTCATTAAATCCCCACAGGTCTGGCTACGTGGAATCTGACCTTTCAGAGGATTTGGTGGTGGTGTTTTTTTTTTGTACAGGGAATCTAAGAGATCAGTCTTTATGTTTACTGAGGAGGAATGGAGAGAGAGAACTAAGACGAATATGAAAACAATCTACTCGGATCAAGAAACCGATAGCTGCCACTCTGTTTTCCTAAGGGAGGCGGCAGAATGAAGCACTGTTTCTGAGCATATTTTATCACCCTTGCAAAACAAGTTTACTACACTTTTTCCTCCGAAGCTGCTCCCTTGGGTTCTTAAATGTTTGCTCGAACTCCTGTGTTCTCTGAAGGAGCACGGCTTGTTTGCTGTTTTCCTTCCTGCCCCGCCTGTGGCCTGTGATCCCGCACTCCTGGGTGGCAGGAGGGAGGGGAGTGGGGCGGGGGCGGGGCGGGGGAACGCTCACCTGTGAAAGGTTCGTGTTTTCATTGAAATGACAAGTCACCAAACAGGTTTTGTTTCTTCTCCTCACAACAAGGCTTTCCCCCTGTTTTAAAGTATTCCCTTTCTAATCTACTCGCTGGACAAGTCCTGCTGTCAGGTAGCTGAGAAAAGAGAAGGCAGAGCTCCAGGTTGCTATGTCCTGGGATCCTGGGAACCTGCCACTCCGGCTGAATGAAACAGGACCCAGGACCGCCTGAGGGGGCACCGCTGGCCTCATTACCTCCCGCCAGAATCACCCTCCTCTCTCAGAGCAAAAGCGCTGAGGCTGCGGGTGGGGATACCCACTCGTCTGCGGGGACAGGCAGCAGGAGTTAGTACTCCCCGTCCCACGCTTCTGAGCATTGAAACAGTCCGCCCTTCTGTGCGACTACGGTTATGGTTATTCCAGAATGTCTCTCCATTCCTACACATCGCCAGTTCATAAGACTTAAGAAATGTCAATCGCGGGTGTCACCAGCAGGCTCCCTCTCGCTCCTGATCATGGCCATTCTGGGGGGGGGGGGCAGCAAGGACCCCAGGAGCCAGGCAGAGCCTGCCCCACGTGGTATTCTCATCTCCACCCTGTCCACCTGAAGATTGACCTCAGGCCCCCTTCTGCTCTAAACTGTAGGAATTGCTACTCAACACTGAGTGAAAGCGGGAACGCGGTGTTTTCCAGAAAGGACTTGGCAAACGAAAACGACAAAGGTGGCATTTTCTGACCTGGAGTGGGACGACCAGAAATCGTTCTAAGGAGCAGGAGGTGGGAGCAGCCGCCGCTTCCCACACACACACACACACACACACACACACACACACACACACACACACAATCCTAGAGAACTGAGCAATCCTGGGACGTACCCCCAGATGCTGGTCGCCTCCTGGCTGCTTGGCAGTCCCCTGAGTCCGCGCGCGCCACGGCTCCGCCCAGGCGCTCCGCGCCTTACACACACACTAGGGTCTGCAGCCAAGGCGGGCGTGGAGGAACCCTTGCAGCCTCGGGGTCAAGTTCAGCGTAGGTTTTTTCCTGATTCCCGCTGCCTCTTCAAGCCCCTTGATGCCAGCTGTTTCCCCTGCTGGACGTGGCTTCCGAGGCTCAGGGAGCATTCCAGAGGGGGACCCCACCCCGGTTTTGAGGAGGACCTCGGGGGCTCCTTTCTTGGTGCTGGAGTGAGCGCCTGGCCCGGCGGCGTAGGGTCAGATTGGGTGACCACCCCGCTGCCCACCCCCGGGGGGCGGCCGTAACAGTCCGACCCGAGCAGAAGCAGAGGTTAATGGAACACTCAGTCAGTGATAAATAGGTCACGCTTCACAAACTTCGAGTATTCGTGTGTGAGGCAGAGCTGCTAAGGGGAGTAATTGAAGTTCTGCAAATACTTCTGAGGGGTGGGGCTGCATGAGCAGGGAACCCAAGCGTGAGGCACGCGGGGCCGCGGCCCCGGGGCTCTGTGCGCATGCGTGCGTACCTGCACGTGCCTGTCACCCGCCGCTCAGGCCACCGGGTTTCCACCCCAGCGCTGCCGGCTCTTCTCGTGCAGTGTGTCCTCCTGATGCTGGGACGTGCGGCAGGAGACTTGTCCTTGTCAGGTGTCTGTGGCCTTTACAGAATTACGTAACTCGTCCAACCCGTACCCTTGACAAGTCATTGGGCTGGCAATGCCACGAGGTTCGCTTGGGCTTCTGACCAGATCTATTGTCCAGCAGTTTCCATGAACTCGAATTGAATATCTTTTTCCTTGACCTTTCGGTGGGTGTCTAAGCATTATGAATTCTACTTTCAAATCGATTCACTGTCGAGTGTAGACTGTTCCAAAGAGCAGGCAGGTTCAGGAGGGACCATCCCCAGCGGGACATGCTGTGACAGACAGCCCAGGTGCCTCGTCTTCCTGGGGCTTTGCTTTCCAAACTCCGAGACTGGGGCACTGGGCCATGTTCTTCCCAACGCACAGTCCACGTGTTTGTAAAACTTGGTAAAGCTCTTTATTTTTCAGTCCAGTCTTAAAGGCCAGATGAACTGCATTAAAATGCGCATAACGTAAAACAGGTGTTTGAAACGTGTCTTTGTTTGTGAAACTTGGGAGGTGAGCCAAGTGGCAGTGAACATAACCTTTGCTCCTTCCTTCGCCAGACACTGAGGGGGGCTGGATATTATCGCTTATTCCTCAGGAACCCCTACGGGCGGGGCTGCGAGGCTCACTCACAGATGCGGAAATGCAGGCTTCTCTCCTCCTCACCAGGACCCCTCGGGGGCTACTGAGTCACGCCCTAGTTGCACGCACTGCAGACTCCCTGCTTCCTGCACCCTGTGTGACACTGTGCCAGGCTGATGCCTCCCAGCGGTCCCTCCTCTTGAGAGTGTGCGGGGCTAACCCTTCTTGGTGTCATCCAGAGTGCCATCTTGTTTCTCTTCTATAGAGCAACTGTCGCCCGTGGAGTCACCTCCCGTACTGTCCTCATGCCCTGCCCCCACTCACTATGGCTCATCCCTGATTTGTAGTCACATTTCAACCGGAAGGGTCCGGGTACGTGGCTTTAGGGATGAGGAGAAAAGGCGGGTGATGATTGTGTCACTGCAAAGTAAGGTTCAGAGGGAAGGGCATTCCAGCGAGTGGCAGGCTGCCCCCAGGACCTGAGCCGGGTCCTGCCAGGTAGGGTGGATTTCCTTGAATCTGCAGCACGTGACCTCTGCCTCGGGGGAATCTAGTTCAAAGCAGCCACTTTGGCTGCATCCCTCTCCCTCCCTCAGGACTTGGTTCTGGAATCCGGAATTGCCAGTTGTGGTGGCCAACCCACCCCTGTGCAAGACTCAGATGCACCACACAGCTAAACGCGTTCAAGGGGGAATCGGCCCCGTCTGCTCCTTGGCTGCCCTCCGCAGCCGTGGATGTGACTGCAGAGGTGACCAGGCCTCCGTAGGCGGTCCAGGGCCGGCTGCACTGAGCAGGAGTGTTCTGAGCAGGTGGGGCGAGGCAGAGGGGCCACTGCTGACACCAGGCCCCAGGCCTCCCTCCAGCAGAGCGGCCAGCCCGGGGGTGGGTCACCTCAGGAAGATGCCAGCACTAGATTCGATTTCACCATTGTCAATCTTGAGCCATATTTCAGTCATCATACCGGTGGTCCCTCTTCGATCATGTCGTAAATTATCACAACTCTGCTAATATTTGTCAGGAGCACCGTTGAAATTTTCGTCTGCATTTCACTGGGATGTGCCTGCATCCAGAGAACAGAGCCTCTCCTTGCCTCGGGGGGCTCTCCTCTTCATCTAGCAATGCTGCTATTGTTTAAATTACCGTTCTGTGAATTTCTTCAAGGAATAACTACTTTCAGTGCCAGTTTGGGCAAGATCTTTAAATTGCTCAATTTTATCTTTAAAACCAAGCTTTTTCTCAGCTCAATCATCCACCTCAGGCAGTCTTGAATCCAGATGATCATTTGCTATTTCTGAAATCAAAAATACTTTCAAAGGCATATTTTGCTCTAAGTGTACTAGTGTGCTGCTCTGCTCGATCTCAGACTCCACTGAGACCTGCAACGCTTTGTAAGGAGCGGAGACAGCCCACAGGACTGAGCTTGCCAAACCTGCAAATAAAAAGACGCGAGAGGCTATGAGAGCCACCTCCAGAGACTTAAACGGCTGTCATGACAGATAATTCCGTGTGGCCACAGAGATTACACGGAGAGGTTTCATCTCAATATGGGAAACTAGAGCGTTTAGAATGTGAGCCCCATCTCTCCCCACACAGAGGTAAAGCGGAGACCGGCGCATGCTCCGGGAGAGGAGAGAGGCAGCGTCGTCCTCACTGTCACCTCTCCCAGTTCTGAGATTTTGTCACGGGTGCATATAAAGCAGGCTCCGTCGTTATCATGACCTGAGTTCGAATCTCTGATGGTCTGCTGTGTGACTTAACATCTCTGAGCCTCACGTTCTTCATCTGAAGAAAACGTGGGCAAATCCTACTCGCCTCGTAGCGTGGCTGTAAAGACGGGATGAGACCACACACCTGGCACGCACCTTGCGCTGTCATCACCTCATCATCGCCATCAGCAGCAGCATCACGAGGATCACCACCACCTTCACCATCACTATCGTTATCACCACCGTCATTACCCTCATCATGACGTCATCATCATCACCACCATCTTCCTCACTGCCATCACCGTTACCCTCCCCGTCTTCATCGTCACTTTCCCCCTCACCATCGTCACCACCACCTTCATCACCATCCTTATTGTCATCATTTTCATCATCGCCATCATCGTCCCCACCGTCACTGCCACCGGGAAGTCCACACCGAAATTCTTACGGAGCCTCCCGGAAGGGCCCTGAGCCCAGCGGCGGGGAGGCTGAGCAGGCCCCAGCCGTGCTCAGACACACCAGTCACCACGGCCCCATCCCCGCACGCGGTACAGCGGTTACTCCAGCTGCTTCAGCAAAGAAGTACGCTTTACACTTGACTCCCACTGCCCACTGAGCAGCGGGGTTTTGCCACTTCCTAAAAATAGGTCTCCAGAGCTTATTCTCCTTCCCGGCGGCCGGGCAGGCTGGCTTCCTGCTCAGAGACACCACGTCGGCAAACTCCCCCAACCACGTCCACTTTTCCATGTCTCCTTTCCTCTCTCCTCTCAGAGCTGGGCCCTCCCGGCCAAGGCCTCCTCCCAGAGGAGGAAGTGCCCAGCCCAGCCCAGCGCCCCGAAGGCTCCAGGGAACACTGGGGGATTGTCTGGCGGAGCCCCTTGGCCGCCTCGGGGCTGCTGAGGAGGAAGTGCTTATTTTGAGTTGCTGGGCTGGCCGGGCTGCGGCCCTCAGACTTTCCGTCCCACGTCCCACAGCGCAGAGCCAGCCAGTCCTTGGGAGGGAGGGGCTGGGGCAGAACCTCGGGGATGGGGGCGGGCGGGGACTCATCAGCCAGAGCTCCCTCAGCAGGCTCTGAGAAGCAGGCGGGATGATCCAGACCCCGATTAGACCCACCTGGTATCAGTTCTCCCCGAAGGCCCCCCTCCTGCAGCATCACCTCCACCTTCCTCTCCTCCACATTCCAGGGAGGAGGCCCGTTTCCCAGCCCACACCGCCCAGAGCCAGCTGGCCTTCCAGAAGGAGTGGCATACTCTGCCTCCCTCTCTTCCTCCCTCCCAGGCAGATGGAGACGAAAGCAGTCAGGGTGGGCTGCACCTGTGGGGCGCAGGCACTGCTATAAACCCGGTGTGAGTCGGGGCCACGGGCGAGGGGTGCAGCTCCAGCCCACACAGCCTGCGGCCTGTCGCTCAGCACACACTCGGGCACCTTTCCCGACCCTGGGATACAGCAGAACAGGCACGAAGCACGAAGCCTGCTGCCGAGGAGCCTGCATCCCAGAGGAGAAGACAAAGCAAACAGCCTGGGAGAAGGGCACGGACTGAATGCCTGACGGGGAAGAACGGGCGTCATCACCCGGCAGGCAGAAGTCAGGAACGTGCCAGCTCAACCCTCCCGCCACCCCACCCCTCGGAACTCTGTGATTTCAGCCAGATGGTTCTAGCACCCAGTTTGCAATCAAAGAAAGAGGAAATCACGAAGCTTTCAGGGGAGGAAGGAACAAGACAAAAGGAGTGCTATGCTATGCTGACACTATCCTATACTCTCCATGTTACACTGCACACACTAACTATACTGTTCTAATACTGTGCTGTGCTGCACACGTTACTCTGTGCTTACCATACCACAGTAATACTGTACTATGCTCTACACACTGTACTGTATATACTGTACTGTACCAATACTGTACTGTGTTCTGTATACTATATTGTATATACTATACTACATTATCATGCTCTAGATATTATACTCTACATACTATACTATAATACTGTACTATGCTCTACACGCTGTACTGTATATACTATACTATACCAATACTATACTGTGTTCTATATACTATATTATATACACTATACTATACTATCATGCTCTAGATCTTATACTGTACATACTATACTAATTATAGTATAGTACTGTACTATGCTCTACATACTATACTGTATATACTATAGTAATCCTGTGCAATAAGCTGTACACACTATACTAATATTTACTATGCTGCATACTATACTATATGTACTATGCTATTTTATACATATGACACTATACATACTGAACTAATACTCTACTATGTTGCAGATTTTATACTATACATACTATACTAATGCTCTACTATGCTATACATTTTATACGATACACACTATACTACACTAAACAGCCTATGCCTGACAAGCAAGCTAGACTTCATACATGTTTGTGGAACTGAGCTAAAGGCTGTCCGGCTGAGAAAGGGGGCCCCTCTCTTTCACAGGCTTTCAGGGCCTGTGAGATAAGAGAAAACATTTGTCTTGGTCTCCGCCCAGGTCCCTGGCAAGGAGTTCTCAAAAAAGAGCACGAGGAGTAGAGCTTACTCTAAAATACGCTCTCGATCCTGTCCCTGACACGGCACCCCTAAACCCTAATGAATTCTTAAGTGATAAGAGCCCCAGGGGCACCTTCTGTTCTACTGGGGCAACTCTGGGTGGGCACCTGCGTGGCCCCTGGGTAGAAGCTTGGAACTTTGGCCCCCATCCCCATTCCCCAGAGGTGGGGGAGCTATAACCCATGATGCCTCCGTGAGGACGCCGGCACAGAAATGCCGACACCGGGTTCGGATGGCGTCCAGCGCGGTGAGCACACGTGCGGCGAGGGTGACGCTGCTCAGACTCCCCGGAGACAGAAGCTTCTGCGCACAGCACCTCCCAGACCTCGCCCTGTGGCGGTCCGCCTGCACCCTGCACCATGTCCTTTAACAATCCGGTAAACGTGAGTGCCTCCCCGAGCTGCTCCAGCAAATGAATCGAGGAGGGGGTCGTGGGAACCTCCAATCTGCAGCCACGGCAGACAGGAGCTGTGAGTAACCTGGGGACATGCCACTTGCGACTGGCATTTGAAGTGGGGAGGGGACAGTCCCCTGAAACTGAGCCCCAGCCTGTGGGATCTGACGCTGTCTCCAGACAGATGGTATCGGAACTGAGTTAAATTGTAGGGCACCCGGCGGGTGTCACGGAGTCGCCTGGCTGGGGAAACACCCCACACGCCTTGTGTCGGAAGTGGGAGTGTGGGAGTGGTGTGGAGCGAGGGGGAGACGGGGACGGAGAGAACTGAGGGTTTTCCTGACAGAGGCCCCGGGTGCGATGCCCTGGGTCCCTCTCTGACCAAGAGCCAGCCCTGCCCCGCGGAGTGCAGAGGGCGGTGGTAATGGCGGGGCCAGGGAGGGGCACATGCGGGTGAAACCACAGCCGGGCTAATGACAGTTAATGGGAGGCTGAATCCCCGACACCGGCCATTCCTGCCCACCTTCTGCTGGAAGAGGCTATTTGGAGGGTGTGTCTGCCGAGCGGGCGGCTCTGCAGGCCTCACCGTGAGGAGTAGGCCCCAACCAGTTACCCTCTGAAATGGGGTGTGGAACCAAACCCACCTCGGATGCGCACGCCCTGGACGCGAGTTTGGGGGGGAAGAACGCGCTGGAGGGAGCAGCAGGTGTGGGAACGTGAAGACGGCCCCCGGCCCGGTCCTCCTCTGCAGGGCGCTGCGCCAAGCGGGCGGGTGGCACCTCCCGAAGCGTCCTCCGTGACGGAGGGTCGGGGAGGCCGTGCTGCGCTGACACGTCAACCCCATGATCTCAGTGGCTTAACACAACGAAGGCCCATTTACTCAGAGGCGCTTCGTGGGTCAGGCACGCCTCGTCCATCCTGAGGTCTCCAGGGGCCGACGAAAGGGCAGGAAGAGGGTCTCGTCTTGTCCACGATGGCTGGCATCACCCCTAGCACATTCATCCCACGCCTGAACTCATCGCAGGCCACACCCCGCCACCAGAGGGCCTCCCCACGCAGGGAGAGGAAACGCGGGGACAATGCATAGCTGGCCTTCGCCCGTTCGGCTGTCAAATCCGTGAAGCAAATCCTCACACTTGGGGAGGGGCTCTGAACCCGTGCCTGGCCTCATGCTACGTGTGTTGCTACGGAGAGCGCCCCCCTAGTCGGGGGCGCAGACAGAGGATGCAGGGCCGCAGTCCTGCACAGGTCACTGTGGCAGCAGCGAACGAGGCGCCTGACCCAGCCTGGGCAAGGCGGGGGTTGGCGGTGAGCGGGTCAGCGGTTAGCAACTACCCCCGAAAACCGTGTCCGCGTGCTCATCATACAGGCGTTTACTACAGGTGTTACTGACGTAAAGCGTGTACAGCATACGATTTACAGATAACGCTGAAATACACCACACACTGTAAATTCCACTGAGGGATGCTCACAGAATGCATGCAATGACTTTTGCCAGACCTACAGCGAACAACAATTTGACAAACGGACTTGCATCATAATCAGCTCTTTCCCCGATAAATTTATCATCCTTAAATCCGACGTGCAATCTGCTAGTGAACTATTTCTCACTTCCATACTACTTGTGTGTACTGAACTGCAGCCTCCTCTGGCTTCAGTGGTGAGTGTTTCGAAATTCTATTCGCTTGTCGATGACATGGGTGACGTCGTTGCCGACTCAGATAACGGTTTCAAAGGCCGGGGAATATCCCTTCCGTGTTTCGGGTTATTCACAGTGTAATGGCTGCTGACACAATACGGCACTATTAACCTTTTCATCCTTACATCACTTACTGAAGAATGGACCGTCATCAGAACAATACACCTAGCCCCGGTCTACAGCGCTTGCCAGTTTCACAAGTGAAACTGCTCTCACGTGGCCAGTTTCCAGCTGCCACCCTGGCATTGCCGAGCGCAGAGTGGGGACGGGAAGTGTGGGGGTCAGTCTGGCATTTCCACCGAACAGAGGCAGGGGACGTAAATCACAGCGAGAACATAGAAAGTAGCAACGTGATGAGGAAATGAAGAATTTAGAGTGTTTATCACCTCATTGAATTGTAAAGTCATCTCATTTCATTTAAGGATGATGACTGTGTTTGACGGCTGGCCTGTAAAATCCCTGAAAATTTAACAGTCAGTCAGTCTGGCCAGCCGAGACAAGCCAGCTCAAGTGGCGAGGGCCGGTCCGAGGGTACAGGGGCTCTGCCTGAGCTACGGGGAAGCAGGCACACAGCGCGGGAGGAAAGGAGGAAGGGCCTGCAGGCCGGTGAGGGGGCAGCGACAGGCCGGGGAGGCAGGGAAAGACCGGGGCTGCAGCAGGTGACCGAAGAGTTTAGCTTCACTGGACAGCCCCGCTCAGTGCTGGTTGTCCCACAGTCCCTTTTATTTTCAAAAGTACCCCACTGCGGATGAAAATGGGAGGGCTTCCCGCTTCTAGCTGAAGAGCGGCAACCCTCTGGGTCCCCAGATCCTCGGCTTGACGCGGCAATGGGAGCGGAGAGGCTGGCCGGTGGGCAGACAAGCCAGCGTGGGGGGTGTGGAGGAGGGTGGGGAGGAGCCTGGAGGGCACATCTAGGGACAGAGGCTGGTGCCGAGAGAGGGTTTCTTTACAGGAGGAGCTGGGCGTGTAGGTCCCGCCAGGTCCTGGGCAGGCCAGCCCCGTCCAGGACAACAAATGCCAGCAGTGTCTGTCATTCATTGCTGCTGTCACAAAGCTGGCGAGGAGAGAGGACAGAAGTGCATATGCGATTCAAGAGTTTGAGCACCCAGCTCGCTGACAACAGGGAAGAGGTGGGCAGGATGGGCGGCAAGAGGGGTCAGAATTCCTCACATGGCTGATCGCCTGCATGCGGCTTGGAACTCCCAGGCCAGAGCCGGGCCACCCTCCCTGGGTGAGTCTCCTCCGAGGCTGGTACTTGTGGTTTTTTCCACAAGCGGGCTCACATCCATCTCACCTTCCCAGCCAGCAATGCTCCTGAATGCTCACAGCCCTAATCCCCTCCGAGCCCTCCCACCCGCTCATTTTTCTCCCCGTGGAGACGGGACAGCCGGCCCTGCCCCAGAGGTGGGAGCCAAGAGGTCCCAGATGCTGACGTGGGCGCAGGAGGGTGTGTGGCTGGGGAGACCACACCGCTCCCTGGCAAAGCAGCCCAGGATGGACGGTCCCCAAATCTTAATGTTCTGAAACCTCACCAGTCTTTCAAACTCTCCCGAAACAAGGCAAAGAACTCAGGGAACGGTCTTTGGCCTTGAGGAACGAGGGGAAGATTGACGGCTCTGCAGGCTGCAGGGCGTGCGACTCTCATGGCAGTGTCTTATGAAGGGCTAAGTGGGTAGATGACACACCTAAGAGCTGTGCTGGGGGTGCCTTCTGTGTCTCCCTCTGCATCTCTGTGTTTCAGATGATAGACAGATAGCTGGGTGGAGAGACGGGCACTCTACTAGAGGAAACTGAGGCACAGAGAGAGGGGTTAGGCAACTAATCCCACAGCTGGTAGATGTCAGAGTTGAGATTTGAACCCGGCAGCCTTGCCCTTCACGGTGACACTGAGCTGCTTTCCCGCACATGGGGTCCTTGTCATTGGTCCTTCCCGTCTGAGACTCGCCAGAGCGGGCGTCGTGTGGCCCATGGCATCAGATCCAGGGCAGGCCCCGCCGTGGGGCCCGCAGCTTAGACGTTCAGGGGACCCTGCTTTAAGATAAAGACTACGAAACTGTGATCACTTCTCACACAGGCTTTGGCAGTGCCTGCGCCCGGAGGGGCCAAGCCTCACGAGACCCACTTCCCCTTACTCAGCACGGCGCAGACAGAGCTAGACCCCAGACTGCCACGCTCATCACTTAAAACGAGAAACAATCAAAGCTGCTGGGGTCCCATGGCTGCTGGTATGTGACAGCAGCAGACTGAACGCAGACACGCTGGCTCCAGGGACAGAGAAGTGACACGAGGCTTGAAATCCCGAGGCCATCACCAGCAGGGCTGTTTTTTCCCCTTAAGGCAAACTACTTGAAACATCAAATTGAACATGGCAGTCACCTCGGGGAAATAAAATCTGCCATAGACAGGAAAAAAACCAGTCCTCCTTGCTCCTGAGGACGGGTCATGACCTCCTAGGTCCTCTGCAGAACAGCGTTGTCACTTCTGGCTTTACACAGGGAGAAAGTGGCCCGGGGCTGCTCCAGGACATGGCGACCACAGTGTGGGACCAGGACACACTCCTTCCCCTGCCCTCGGGGCTTCCCCCGCCCCCCCCCCCACCAGCTCTCAGGACCAGGAGAACATCAGTCTGAACGGAACAGAACCGGGGCTGGCCTCGTTTTCCCAGAAGCAGAGGAGGAGGCTGCCCGGTCTCCTCTTCTGTTTTCCTATAAACTCACCCCAAAAGGCACTCCTCCCTGTGCTCTGGGCGGAATTGGTGTGGCAGATGCTGTGTCCTGACCGCACGGTGTTTCAAATGCGTGAGGAATCACAAGCATCACACCCGCCGGGTATGTAGGGAGTCTGTCTGAGCTCTGACCTGCATTAGCAGGATATCGACTTGCCTGCTGTAACCAAGAGACCCAAATAATATTTGCTTAAAGAAGAGAAACCCGTACCTCTGTCACATAAAAGTTTAAAAGGGCAGGCAGAGCCAGTATGGCAGCTCTACAAGCATTGGGGATCCCAGACCCTTTGACTATTTGCTCTGCCATATATGTGCTTCCACCCCATGGTCCAGAATGGCTGCTCTAGTTCCTGCCATCACGTTTGCATTCCAGCCACGAGGAAGGCAACACGGGCATACCAGTTCCTTTTAAGGACATGACCCAGAATTTGTACACACCTCACTCTCATGCACATTTCATTAGCCAGAACTTTGTCACATGGTCACAGCCAGCTAAAAACAAGGTTAAGAACCTAACAACTCTAGTTTCACGTAAACAAACCAGAATGCATACTGGGTGTCGACTGGCCATTCTCCGTGTCAGTGGTGCATTTCAGCCGCTCAGAATTGACAGCAAAGTCCTTCTCTCCAGCCCTACACTTTCAGTTCTCAATTGGACCCAGTTTTCTCTGCTCATAAGTGCACCCTAGATGTGGGCCGGTGTCCGTCCCTGGCCTCTCTCACAAATCTGAGAACATTCCACGCTCTCTCTGTTGTCTGATGTATGTCTTCTCTGCTTCGGGCTTGGCCCTCTAGGGAGAAAAGCTGCCAGGGCACCTCCTTCTGCACACTGGGACTCTGACTGCCTCCCTCTGGCCAGGGAGGGGCGACGACAGAGGGATGGCCCCTCTGGAGGACCAAGCCTCCGTTGGCCAAGGGTGATTTCAAGCTCACTGACCAACCCTCAGGGCAGACCGGGCTGTGTGTGAGCCTGAACCAGCCTACTGGCAGGGAGGGAAAGCTTAAAACCGCCCTTGCCCACGTGCAGATCCAGTGGCAGGGGCAGGTGCCCCAAACCAGCAGGGACACCTGTCCGTCCTCAGCGGTCGGGCTGCAGGGCCAGCTGCCCGCGTGGCTGGCAGCTGCAGCCCTGTTTCTTCTTTCCTGCGGCCAGGCTGGAGCACCCTTCTGGAGGGAGGGAGGCACCGTCTGGCCTCGGGGCCGGGCATTCGGAACCGCGTCGGCAGAGGACAGACACACGGGCACTCGGCGCCCCGTGGAGGCCGGAGAGCAGCTACAGCGCAGTAGGGAACATGCATGGGCTTCCGAGTCAGAACTTCTCGACTCTGGTCCTGGCTCCAGCACCGATTAGCCTGGGCCTACACGGAGCTTCCCGGGGTCTCCAGCCTTGGCTTCCCATCCGTGAAACAGATAGATCACTGCGCCTCCGTGATGGGACTGGTGAGTGATAGACGGGCTGACACACGTTCGTGTCTGGCCCGCAGGAAGCCCTCGATGGACACTGGCCACTTCCATTCCTCAATCGCTCCAAGCGTCAGTTTCCTCCTGAAAGAAACTATTTCGGCGCTCGGCCGTTACAGGACGTTACGGGTGAACGTGTCCTGCATCTAGAGAAGGTGCTTCGGGTGTGCAGGCTTCCCTTCTCTCTTCTTCTCCGCCTTCCGGGGTCTGAGTTTCTATACTGAGTTTGAATACTGAGTTTCTAAACCTGTTCTATCAGCAGGAGGGAGACAGAGGGTTCTCTCTGTGAGTCCCTCAGAGAGTTCACGCCGGCCCTCGGTGAAGGGGTCCTACGAGGACCTGGCTGGTCTGTTTGGCTTCCTTCCCACCGTCTGTGCTCTGGACAGCTTGTGACCATGTGACTGACAGAGTGCAGCCAGCACCCGAGGACAGAGGAAGGCTGGCAGGGCGCCCCTGCGCCTGCTAGAACCACAGGCTTCCGGTGGCCCGTGGCCCAGAAGCCCTTCAGGTGTCACAAGGAACGTGGTCACCATCACACCTGGAGCCCTGGACGGAGGCACACCAGACACCTGGGGGTCTCGGGAGGAAAGAGGAGGTCTTCCCAAGGATGATGGCAGTCACCCCACAGGGGCTGATTGCATCCTTGTTCCGGTTCCGGGAATGGGGGGCCCAGGAGAGATGGGAAATGAGGACGTCCTTAACAAGATGTTAATGCATTTTATTTACTTATTCGTGTCTCTCACCCTAAACACAATCATTCTCATTCTTCAAGCATCCATTTACTAATTACGATACCGGAAATCTTGAGAGCGATTCACGGTCATCTGAGAGCAAACAGAAGTGCTGGAAGTGCTGGAAAACAGAAGCAGATTCTGTCAGAGTCAGTGGCTGTGGCTCTGACCTGGAGATGGCTAGATACCGGGGAAGGTTCTCCTCTCAAAGATGCAGGTATGTCTGTAGCAGATGCAGATGTGGAAGGACAGGGACGGGGTCGCTGTGAAGCTCCCTGTCACAGCCTGGCTCCTGGTGGCCTTGTTCACAGCGTCCAGCTCTTCCCCTGGACTGCCCGGTGGTGGCCCTCCCGCCTGGTTTCCACGCCAGCTCACGTGTCTTTAATAGTCTCAGTCCATCTTTGCGCTCCCGGTCGTCTTGATTTTTCCCCGGAGCCCACCTCCTGCACTCTGGTTTCATTCACAATTTTTCCCCTCTGATTTCTCAGAGTTTTACGCCGGTTCTGTCCTGTTTGCACTTCTTAGAACTTTTAAGCCTTTATGTAAATACATGTTCAGAAATGCACAATATTGTTGTGAGTGCCCTTTAAGCTCTGTGTTAGCTTCAGAACGGGTGATACGGCTTTACACTTACAGGAAGTCTAAACTTGATTTCAAAAATATCATACAAGAGTCTAGAAAAGCATATAAGTTTATACGAGAAGTCACTACCAACCTATCCTCTGTCAACAAGATTTTAAATGACCTGAGGGGGTTATCTGGTCATCACGAGATGTTTCTACAGTAAATGGCTAGAGTAGTCACATGAGAACTATGCCCCTCAAGGATATAAATGTAACTGTTGTATAAGGAGAGCACATTTTTTTTTTTGTCTTTAAAATTCAGGCAACTTTTTTCTAGTCTATAACATACTTATGTTTATTTCAATAGATAAGTGTTTTCTCATTATCTAATAACACTGATGTTCAGGAAGGTGTACCGGATTACCCTGTGGCTCTGCTTACACCCTGACATATTGCCAGGTACCCCCAGGGATTCATGATCCCAGTTTCAGAAGCCTAAGACTAAAGCCATGCCAAGTTTGTAAAAAGATGACAGACAGAAAGAGGATAGTAGAATACTGAAGTGCTGTCAGTCATTTACACTATAGTCTAAATGCACTCCACTTTCCCGAGGAAAGATTTTAATGTCAAGGGAGAGGAGAAAGAAAGAGAATCAGGATGGTTAAGGGCAGCAGAAGGGACAAAGTGGAGGAAGGGAAGTTGGGATTAGCAAAGTCAGCCTTTAGCTGTGCATCTGGCCCAGGGCCAGCCCTGAACCTCTGACATCACTGACTAGGCATTTGCAGCATTTGTAACATACCTGCTGGTCCCAGAACATTCCATCCTGAGGCCCCCTGCCAGGGAGACCATGACCTAGCTGGGACGTGATGGGAATCTGGGCCACAGTAGTTATCAGCCCGGGCGGCTGCCCCCAGGAACCCTTCCGTCTCTGGGCACCTCCTGCCCCTCGTTAAGTGTCAGCTCCTGGGGAAGAGGAGGCTGGTGTGGGGTGGCCAGGCCCACCCAACAGGTGACTTACAGGCCAGGCCAGAAATGATGTCATAGCTCCTGGCCTTGTGGCTTTATTCCTGGGACCCAGAACACAGCTGCCAAAGTCCCTCTCCTGTCCCCTGCGCTGTCTTCACTTCCTGCTGCCACACTAGCTACCAGCTGCACATCTGTTTTCTGCGGGTCTGGGAGGGGATCGAGCTGGCTCTTTTGAGATCAGAGCAGCCTGTCCAGTGTGTCGCCAGAACCCCAGGAACCCTGTCTACTCAGGACACTGTGGGCCTGCTGGGAAGTGACAGGGTCTTATTAACAGCCCTGGGCCTCAGTCTGCAAAGCGGGTAGGCAAGGAGTCCACTCACTCAGACCGAGTTTACCAGCAGGGGCCGACAAAGCCCATTCTGAGGTAAGACTGTACCAAAGCCAGGTCCTCGAGACACATCTGACAAGGCCCCCGGGACCCCCACGTCCAGACGCACACGCAGACGCACCACTCTCACCGCCGAGGGATGCAGCAGACGTGTGGAGCCCAGGCCCGGGTCCACCCCACAGTGGGCACTGCTCACCCCCGAGCTCAGCAGGAGCATTTCTGGGCCAGGCATCGCCCTAAGCCTTGACATGGACCCCCTTCACCACTTCGCATGACAAGAGCGTGACACAGTTTCCACCACCATCTCCACTGCAGGATGAGGAAGCTCGAGGTTAGAGACGCTGAAGTCTACTGCACAGGGCCAGCGAGTGGCCCCGGACGGGGCCCAGAACCGCTGTGTGACTCCAGCTGCATGACTCCAGCTGCCCCACCTCCACCCAGCGCCCTGCGGGTGGGGTCGGGGTGCCCGGGGGGCACACGGCAGGCGGGCGGGGCTGCACCCTCACTCTGCAGCTGCATCAGGGGCGCTGTCCAGATCCCCTGTCCCCACTGGGCAGCGTGTTAGTCAGGGCTCATTCAGTGAGGGCACGTTCTGTGCCCCTGCAGCCCCACACAGGACAGGCACACACAGGACAGGACCCGGGGTGGGGGAGGCAAAGTCACGGCCGTGCTCGCAGGAAACACAGACCCCAGCTCACACGACGACCCTAGGGATGGGACCAGGTTCCGCAGCTTCGGCTGGAAGCTGGCCTTGGTCCGCGGAGACCCTTCGGCGCCCAGGGCTCACGCTCCTTTGTTACACCAAACACTGGAATGACACCATCGGAATGACACTATCGGAATGACACAATCGCCCCCGGCCGACCACACTTCCCAAACCAGCAGCCGCCGCGGGGGCTGCCTCCCGGGACCGTGGGGCTGAGCGTCTAGAATCTACAAGCCGGGCCCTGGGGTCACTGGACATCACATCTCCTTTCCTCCCGCGGGCAGGTCTTCGGGGTGAAAGGCCACGTACCATCTTGGACGTGATGTGGGATTGAGTGTGGGGTCTGGAGAACGTGGCTTTTCCCCAACCCGATAAGCAGGTTCCAAGAGGACTAATCCGGGTTCCACACACGTCTTTCGGAATCTCTTTACAAAGAGAGGAGGCAGTCTGGGTTATCTGTGCCCTCACGGCCGCCCAGAGATGCCCTTCCCGACGTCCTGCCCTTCCTAGTCTTCTGAGGGAGGGCAAGGGCTGAGCTACGCAGACGCAGCGAATGCTGAGCGCGGGTCCTAAGGAGGCTGCACTACACCAGGCCGATTCTCAGTCTTGACGGGGCCCCTCAGCCCCTGTGCTCGGCCCGCAAATCGGGAGAGACAGTGCTCGGAATGGCAGTCACTCTACTGCCCATCTAGGCAGGTCGCAGAATTTCCTGTTTTCCTAAAAATGGCATTTGTTGGGTCTGAAAGGGGTTGCCCAAATTCATTTTTCAATGAAAATATCATTTTCTCAAGTCTTTTGGGCCTGGGTCAGTGCAGAACTGTGCCGGCAAGGGGTGTGTTATGGGGAATTGGAGAGGGAAGGAGGAGGGAGCGGGGAGGGAGGGACAGAGAGTTAAGGGTTGACACACAGACGGAAGCCCAGGAGAACACAGCAGACGGGGAATGGGCACCTCTGAGCTGGGCTGTGGCCGCTCCTCCCTCCCGGCCCCTAAGGCAGACCCTGACCGCACACACGGTGCCAGCTCCCAATGGCTCCCCCGGCCTGCTCCGGCCTGACCTTGCCCAAACAAATGTCGGCCCCGTCTGCAAATACAAACAGGACTTATCATCTGCATTGCCTAACCAAGGCAAACAGCCCTGCACATGTCCGGTCCCTGCCTTCACCCCCAAGGTCAGGGGCCTGGGCCAGACCTATGCATGGAGCTGTTTTCTCAGTGACTATTTCCTTCTGGCAAGACTTCTGGATTCCGACAGTTTCGGTTGAGTAGTTTCTAATGGCATTCAAGAAACCTGAGTCTGAAAGGATCTTTAAGCACTTGCGAGGTCTGCTCCCTGCCCCTTTGCCAAACCTTCTGCCATTTTCAGAGGAAGAAACCCCCTAATTGCCAGTGGCCCTACCTGGCAGTGGTTCACAACTTTTTTAAACAGGAAAAAAAGTTTGTTTGCCTCTCACATAAAGAGCCACTAAAGGGCACGCCCACGGCAGGCCTCAGCCACACGGCCACAGGGGCTAGAAGACACTGTCCTTTCCTCCACACGTCCGGGAGATGCCAGGCCGGACTCCCAGTTCTGGAGGTGCTGCTAGCCAGCTGTGTGACCTTAAACCAATGCTTAACCTCTCTGAGCCTGTTTCTTCATTGGTAAAATGAGGAGGCTAGACTAAAGTGTACCTTAGGCGGTGCTACGAACTGAACTGTGTCCCCTCCAGATTTGTGTGTGGAAGCCCTAAATGAGCTCCCAGAGTGACTGTATTTGGAGACAGGGCCTCTAAACAGGTAATAAGGTTGTTAGCGTCGGGCCCCAATCCCGTGTCTGGGGTCTTTAAAAGAAGAGGAAGAAACACTAGATCTCTCTCTCCCCCCACAAACATACAGGGGACGCCATGTGGGGACACAGGGACAGGCAGCTGTCTTTAAGCCATGGAGAGAGGCCTCACGGGGGCCCAGCCCCACCGACAGCTGATGCTGGACATCCAGCCTCCAGAGCTGTGAGAACTGCACGTGAGCCTTGGCGGTGGCAGCCCAGGAGGACGGGCCCTCAGCCCTCTGCCAGCTGATGCTGTCAGGATGGCTTGGACTCTGGCGGGAAAAGGAGCAACGCCCAGTCCCTCCAGAGGCTCTGAGCAGGGGCTCCGTTTCTGTTATCATCATGGCAGAGTTTCTGCTTCTGTGGGAAGCTGTCGGGTTCAGATCAAGTGCTGTCCTTCAGCAGCCCCCACCCTACACCACCCCCAATCTCTCCACTGACCCAGAGCCCATGAGAAACTGAAGGAATGGGGTACCAGAGAGAGGAAGAGAAGAGAAGAGGGGAGAGGAGGGAAGGGGAGGGGAGAGGACGGGAGGGGAGTGGAAGGGAGTGGAGGGGAGTGGAGGAGAGTAGAGGGGAGAGGAGAGGTCCCTTCCTTCGGGAAGCCCACTGTCCACCCTCTTCTGTGCTCCTATAAAACCTGCACACATAATATAGGTTTATCAATACCACTCAGCTCTGAACTCCCTAGGGGTGGAAACTGGGTTTCCTTCATCCTTCCCCAGGGTCTGGGGCACAGTATGTACCTGACATGTTCGTGGATGGTAGATAGATGATGGATGGATGGGTGGGTAGATGGGTCGGTGGATGGTGAGTGAATGGACAGATGGATGGATGGACAGATGAATAACAAATCACTGTAACTCTGTCTCAGCTTCATCTCTCCTTTGAGTGATTTCAAGGCTAATCTTCCTAAAGTCCAGGGTGGCTCACTTATGACCCAAATACCCTCAGAGGCTGTTTCCACATTTTAACAAGATCTCAGGAGAGTCATGTCCAACAGAAGTTTCAGAATCACGGCTCTAAGATGTCCCCAAAGCTCCCGTGCGTTGTCTTTAAAAACCCTATACATCTTTTAAGGCTCAGCTCGCCTGTACCACCCTACATGTAATCCACCCACCTGCCCTCCACACACTGAAGCGAGCTGTTTCCTTTCTCAGACTGCCCTTGGTTTAGGCCAGAGTTCACATTATTCCTGAGATTTACGTATTTGAGGCTCATCCCTCTGTCATCAATTACAATTGTCTTGTGAATAAGAACTTCAGTCTATTTCATCCCATGCCCTGTCTCAAAAGATGCTTTGTACTAAGCTGGTGCTGGACAAATGCACTAAACGAGCGAATGAATTATTGGAGTAAGGAACAAATGAAGGTCAGATTCTTAATACAGGGAGAAGGGCCACGGGATCTCCACTGGTGGCAGCGGCCCCAGTCACTTCATGTGCTTGCTCGTGGCTTTCTTCCCTGGGACAGTGGGGAGTTTTTCCGTTCCTCACCCCAGCCCTCTCCACATCCTGGTGTGATGGATGAAGTGGTGGCACAGGGCCCTTTGGAGGCTGCCTGGCTGTCTCCTTCATGGATAGGATGGGGAAGAGGAGATCTATCGTGCCTGGGAAGCACAGCGAGTCCTGTCATGTATCGGCAGTCTGCGTCCAAGCCCTTCAGCTGTCAGGTCCAGCACTGGAATGCCAGGACAAACACAAATTTCCTGACCTCACTGAACTGGCTCATCCTCCTTGGCAAGCCTTTCTGGATGCCCTCACCCACCCACCTCTTTAGGGGGACCCTGGTACTTGGTCAGTATATAGTTTTCTCTGTATTATACTGCATGGTGAAAACCAGAATGCTTTCTTCTAAGATCAGGAGCAAGGCAAGCATGTCCGCTCCCACCACTTCTACTGATTATCCTGGAGATTTTGGCCAGTGCAATCAGGTACGAAAAGGAAATACAAGACATCTAGATTAGAAAGCAAGAAGTGAAACTGTATTTGCAGATGACATTATGCTATATGATGAAAATCCTAAGGATTTCACAAAATAACTACTAGAACAAATTAAAGGGTTGAGTAATGTCAATGTAAAAAAAAAAAGTTAACTATTTCTAGATATTAGCAATAAACACTCTGAAAATGAAATTTAAAGAAGAATTCCATTCATAATAGCTCGAAAATAATAACACATTTCCTATCAAAATCCTAGCAAGATCTTTTGTAGAAACAGACAAGCTAACTCTAAAATTTATATGAAATTGCAAAGGAACTAGAATGCTAAAACAGTCTTGACAAAGAAGTATGAAGTGGGAGGAATCACTCTACCCAATAGCAAGACTTACTACAGAGGCCCAGTGATCAGGACAGCGTGGTACTGGTGGATGGACACACAGATCCATGGAACAGGACAAAGAACCCAGAAATAGACCCACGCAGTATGATCTGTGTGTGTGTGTGTGTGTGCGTGCGTGCGCGCGCGCGCGCGCGCGCGCGTGCGTGCATGTGTTTTGACAAAGATGCACAAGCAATCCAAAGGAGAAATGACTCTTCGACAAATGGCACTGGAGCAATTTAACATAAGCAAAAAAAAATCCTCAACTTTAATCATAAACCTTACACCAAAATTAACTCAAAATGGACCGCAGACTTTAATGTAACACATAAAACTATAAAACTTTCAGGAAAGAAAGATGGAAGAAAAATTTTGAGATCTAGGGCTGGGAAAGAGAATGGAGTCCTTGAACATGATACCAAAAGCATAATTTATGGGGAAAAAAGATTTGTTGAACTTCATCAAAATTAAAAACTTTTGCGGAACAAAAGACCTTGTCAAGAGGATGAAAAACAAGCTATCGATCAGAGAAAATATATTTGAAAATCACCTAGCTGACTTGTATCTAGAATGTAAAAAAAGAATCCTCAAAACTCAAAACCACAAATGCAATAAAAACACAAATGCAAGCCTGCGTATAATCAAATTCGGGCAAAAAACATGAACAAACATTTCACCAAAGATGAGAGAGAATGGCAAATAAACACACGAAAAGATGTTTAACATCATTAGCTATTGAGGAAATGCGAATTAAAACTACAAGGAGACACAATTGCACAGCTATTGTAGTAGCTAAAATGCAAAACAGCGATAAGACCAAATGCTGAGCAGGATGTGGAGAACTGAGATCTCTCATATACTGCTGGGGAGTGTAAAAATGGCACAATTCTTTCTTATGCACTAACCATGTGACCTAGCAGTCGTACTCGTGTGTGTTTGCCTTAGAGAAATAAATACTTAAATCCACACAGAAACTAAATACATACACTAAATTGTACATTTAAAAATGGTTAAAATGGTAAATTTTATGTATATTTTACCACAAATATTAAACAAAACCTGGTACAAAAGTATTCATAGCAGTCTTATGGATGGGAACAACCTAAATGTCTTCAGTAGCTGAATAGTTAAACTCACTCTGATACTTCCATACAATGGGATATTTCTCAGCAATAAAAAAGAAAAAGCTATTGGCACATGCACAAACTTGGATGGATTTCAAGGGCATCACAGATCTGTTCTGTATGATTCCATTTACATAATAGTCTCAAAATGACAAAACTCCAGAGAAGAACCCAGCGTGGCAGTTTCTAGGTGTGACGGTTAACATAATGTGTAAAACTGTACCAGGCTCAAGGATGCCCAGATCACTGGCTCATGTTATTTCTGGGTCTGTCTGGGAGGGTGTTTCTGAAAGAGATTAATTAGCACCTGAATCAGTAGCCTGAGTAAGGAAGACCCACTCTCACCACTGTGGGCCTCGTCCAATCCACTGAGAGCCTGAACAGAACAAAAATAGGAGGAAGGGCAAATTCGTTCTCTTTGCTTGACCTGGGTCCTCATCGTCTCCTGCCCTCACACATCAGCACTCCTGGTTCTGGGGCTGTAGAACTCGGACTGCATTACACCACTTGCTTTCCTGCCTCTCCAGTTTGCCGAAGGCCTTCAGAACTGCATGAACCAATTCCTGTACTAAATCATACGTGGACACAGAGAGCTCCTCTGGCATTGGAACATCCTGATTGTGGTGGGTTACACAAATCTATACATAACGTTGTGTAGAAACATACACACACCACACACACACACACACGAACGCATACGTAAAAACCAGTGGAAACTGAATGAGGTCTGTAGTCTAGTTACCAGTACTGAAGCAATGTCAATTTCCTGGTTTTGATATTGTGCCATAGTCATATAACGTCACTACTGGTGGGAAAAGGATAAAGGGTTTGCATGACTATACTATTTTTGCAACTTCTGGTGATTCTGTAATTATTTCCAGATAAAAATTTCTCAAAGAGTCAAATGGAATCAGGGCTCCTCCCCAGGAATACAAGGCTGTCGCCCAGCTTTCGTGCATCTGCCCTCCATATTTGTTGACATGTTGGAGGCTGTAGGAACTGAGAGCACTAGGAGCCCAGGCAGAAACACCGGACGACAACAGAAGGGACAAGGACACCCAAGTCTTTAGGAAGCGGGGCAGGGCCCTCGAGCCCCTGGGAGGGACGAGAGCGCCTCCAGCCCCATCCAGGTGAGCGACAACCGCAGACACCTGCAGCTGGCCTGCCTCTGTTATGTCTCCCCAGCCTCTTATAAACAGTGCAAAGCACACAAACAGAAGTCAAGGTGAAAGGAAAGGAAAATCCAGGCCAGGCAGGACAGAGGCAGAGATCAGTTCGCAGGCAGCCCCTTAAGGTCACCTCCACGGCCCTCTGGCCAACATCTTTGGCTGCCCACCTGCAGACTAGGAAGTCTCCAGACACCAGGTCCATCTGGCAGTGGCCACTTTCACTGGCAGCTTGTGAAAACATTACGTGTGGAGCCAGGCTATGCAAACTACTCGAAGGAAGTAGGAACCTCCTGGCAGCTGTCCCTCTCAATGAACGACACCACCTGGGGACTGTCTGTCTGCCTGTGGTCCCTCTCGGTACTCCCCCACCCAACTGCTCAGGCAGGGAGGCACCTCATCTCACCCCCTCCCACATCGACTCCATCCCCAAATCCTCTCAGCAACACCTGAGAAATGTGTCCCGAATCAGTCTCCTCTCCACTGTCACCCGCACGGTCCCCTGCCCAGGCTCCTGCCACACCGTCCTCACAGGGAGGCCTGGGAGGAAATCCGACTTTTGCTCAGCTTACAAAGTCCTCTCGGAGCGGCCCTGCCTCTCCAGGCTCCTCTGCTTCCCCCTCTCCCCCTCCCCTGGTTTTTCCCTCCGTTCCCCAAACAGGCCACACACATCCCTCTCTCTAATCTCCTGTCTGGGACGCGCCTCCCCCGCCGTCGGGGGCTGACCCTCTCCTTAGGCCTTGGCTGAGCCCCGTCTCGCAGGGAGGCCTCCTGCATAGGCCCAGTCTCGAGAGGCCAGGCAGTCACAGCACGTCACAGCATGTCCCCAGGCAGAGGACTGGGGCTGCCGCCTAGGTCTCAGGGAAGCAGACCCCAAGGAGGTCAGAGGGCGGGATGTTTATGAGGGAGCGCTCTGCTGCGGCCACTGTGGGAGGGGGCCAGGAAGAAGAGGCAGAGGGGCAAGTCAGCCATGGTGCTGGCTCAGCGACAGCTCGCATGCGGGGCTCTGCGGCGGGAACGGCTCTCGAATTGCCAACTTGGGTCAAGGATGGCCAAGCCCTCCTAGGCCCACAGGGACCAGACTTTGCACACGGGCCTCCCTGGGCAAGCTCCAGCAACATCTGCAGCTAAGCCTGTCTCAGAAGGAGCTGACAGCTGCAGGCCACCTGCCAACAGTGTGCCTCCAGAACAAGGCCTTTGGCCGAGGCGGCCTGGGCACTGCACCACCGTGGCCATCATGGCTTCTATTTGCTATTTCTCTTCGTTTCTCTTAATCATGTGTTTCTCTCGCCTAGCACATAAGCCCCATAGAAGCAGGAGTTAGCTTTGTGTACCACACTGTGTCTTCAGCCTGGCACACAGGTGTTGAATGAATGCCTTCCATTCGATTTTCACGCCCACCCTGGAAAATTCGCCATTTGATTGTCATCGTACAAATGAGCTGAATGAGGCTTAGGTTAAGAAACTTACCCAGTGGGTGGCAGGACCAGGCCTCCAGTCGGCTCTGTCTAGCTTGCAGCCAGCACCCCTCCACCACGCCGGAATCACGGAACCGGGCGGCGAAGGAGCTGGTCCGCTGCTGACGTGGGAGGGTGCACGTTCCGCGTGCGGCTCTGAACAAGACTATAAATTACTGAAGGATTTGGGTCATTCCCTACAATTCCTCATAGTCTCAATGTTTAATCAATGGCCCCTGAGCACACAGACGTCCTGGTAGATGTGGGCTCACTGATTGGAAAAACAACTCCCGTAGGCCCTTGTGCTACTCACGTTAAGTGTCTGGTCGGACGGATTAAACTGAGGGACAACTCTGCTTTCTCATTTCCAAACTGCTTCCTGTTTGGCTCCCTTCACTTCCTGTTCTTTGTCAATGCCCTTTCAAGGACCCCACAAAAACCCACTTTGGTCTCAAGATGACACTGGAGCATTTTCCTGGCTCACTCTGCTCAAAGAAAAGTCACCAGCCCGTACTGTTTTGAGGATCCCCGGTGTTCTAAACAGCACCCTGGGGTTTTGTCACTCTGATCCCCGACCACGATACATCTCAGAAAAACACTTGGGTGGTCTGACCCAACAGCCCACTCATGCCTGGGGACGTTGGAGGACTCAGAAGCTGCCATACTTTTAGAGTCATGAACTAGGACCACCATGTATTTCTCCTTCATATTCAAGTCAACCACCAACTCCGTTATTGGAGAAAAGACATAAAACAAAAATTTCATGAGAAAATAAAAGGTTTACGCCTGAATCTAAATGGCCAGTGGTCTCTGGGGAAATGAGGACTTTATTTCTCTATTTGGCAAGGACGTGGGATTCGATCCAGGCCAGAGTCACCAGAAGGGTGGCATTTCCACTGCTATTAAGGCACATTTTTTTCCTGGGCAATAGTTTATTGGAAATACTGTGTGTGATTTTAGCCACCCAGGTCTGAACTTGACTTTCACTCTCTGCACACTTAAAGGGTTTGTTAGTTCTTCAACAGCAGAGCCTGCCTGGTCAGTCTTATACCCAGCACAGCACACAGAAGCTGCGGTATAATACTGCTGCCACCACTTACCTTTACTGAGCACTCACTATATAACAGCTGCTGCCTTATGACCCTCATGTCTATTATCCCATTAATTCCTCATATAACCCTAACAAGTTATCCCCATTTTACAGAAGAGAAAACTGAGGTCTAGAGGTTAATAACTACCCAAGGTCACACTGGTAGGAAGTATCAGAGCTGGTTCTCAGTAAACATCTAACGAGTAAGTGACCAATGGTCAGTTTGGCACCTTCCTGCTCCTGGAACATAGTAGGTATCACCTGCCTCTGGTTCTCTACTGAAAAAGTCTGACCTGAGCGCCCCCTAATGGCTCGTGTATGTAGGTGCACACAACTCTGGGGGTGGGGAAACACATGGAGCTCCCCAGTTCACCTCTTGGATCACGGAACTGGAACGATGTTCTATGCCCCTCAGTCCCGATGAGAAATTACCCACCAGCGCTGACCCCAAAGTGGCCATGCCATGATCTAGGGTCACTGTGAACCGGGGACATGGCAGACTGGTGGGACCTGTTTCCACTTTCTAAATGCCTGAACTCGACTGATCAAGCCAGACAACTGAGAGTTAAGGTCAGACAACATTCAGGTCAAGTGCACAAGTCCTGTTCCGAATGTGACAGGGGCAAGTGGCTCGGAACACGGCCGCACACTCCTCCTGGGATTGAGCAGATTCCCTCACGGCCTAGGGGGGAACACAGAGCACCTCACAGGGGCCCCCATTTCTAGCCTTACACTCCTATACAAGGGGCTCTGCTTGCCTCTTTTACAAACAACGGGAGAGTAAGCCCCTCCTCTAAAACTCACTTTTCCCAGGAGGTGGGCAGGCAGGCGGAGAGGCATTTTGATAAAGCTCAAGAAAAGCACCTACATTGAATCGGGGGTGGGGAGGACAGCAAGGAGGTGAAGCCTGAACTAAACCTTGAAAGGCAAGTGGCAGGAGCCAGGTAGTAAGGAAGAGGGTATTCCCGGGAGAAGAAACAGCAAATGCAGATTCATGACTCCAAAATAAAACTGTCTATACATCATCACGTAGGAACCAAGGAAAGGGAAAAAAACGTAAGTACTGGTACACATACATGCACATAACTCAACAGAATTTGAAGTCCATTTCCCGGTAAGTATAAAATTGGAACCATTTCCAGGGAAACAAACATTTATTTTCAAAGTTACTTTCCCAGAAAGAAGCTTATCTCCTGGGACAACAGAAGATGGCTAAATGTCTTCTGGATTTCCAAAGGTTAAAAAAAAAAATCACGTTTAAATAAGAATGCCAAAAATGTGATTTTACTTAAATAGAATGCTTAGTATTTTAAAATTGAAATTACTTCCATCTCTATTTTATTTTCATTCAAAACAAGTCTAGGGAAGAACACCAGACTGAGAACTTGGACAGCTACCCCCAGGGGCCGGCCATACAGAGTAAGAGAGATGTTTTAATGAGAGCTTGTGTAGATAGAATATTTGGAATTGTTTAAAAACCAGACTTCAGAAACAAACTTACAGCTATGTGGTAAACCTCACATTTAAAACCTAAGATAACCTCAATTTTGGGTAACTGAGTGAAGGAAGTGGCTCTCCCCCAGGTAATTCTTAACGTTCCTGGGGAGCAGCCATGATTTCACAGGACAGACCCTTTGACCACAGAGCACTGGTCCAAGGACAGACGCCTGTGACAGGCTTGAAACCAACAGCTCTTTGGGTAGGCACACTGGTTGCCGAGTCAGAGTCATCTCTGTATCTGCAAGTCACAAAGCTCAGGAGCTCATGGCAGCCAAGTTTAAAGTGAGTGTCATGGACTGAATTACACTCCCCCACCCCACCCAATTTACAGGTTGAGGCCCCCTATCCCCCACCAGTGTGGCTGTACTTGGAGGTGGGGCCTTTAAGGAGGTAACTATGGTTAAATGAGGTCATAAAGGTGGGTCCCTGACCTCATGGGACTGGTGTCCTTACAAGAGGAAGACACCAGGGATGCACAGAAGGCCGTGTGAGGACACACAGTGAGAAGGTGGCCAGCTACAAGCCAAGGAGAGGCTTCACTGCAAACTGACAATGCTGGCACCTTGATCTTGGGCTCCGGGAGAAATAAATGACTACTGTTTAAGCAGCCGTCTGTGGTATTGTTATATCAGCCTCAGCAGACTGAGACAGGGAGGAAGAACGATGCTGAGCAGAGTGAACGGGTGAGAGTTCTGACTGCATTTAGTTATTTCTAGAGCTCGACAATATTCTTGTGTTGGTTTCAAACTTTAGAATCCTTATAACTGTGAGTTTAAGCAAATTCAAATTAGGTATCTTTCGTTTGCAACTAAATAACACAATGGGTTTCTGGGTAGCTGGGAGTTTCCCCCTGAATGTAAAATCCTTAAAGCCATTTTAGAAGGGAACCTGAGATGTATTTTGTCTCTTTTATGATAAAATATTTAAAAAAAAAAATTATCTCAGGTATTCCGAGTACTACAAACATGTTTTATGATATGGACAGAGTTATTAAAAAATCTTGAGGTCTGTCTTTCTTGGCTGCTGGCCTCACCATTCCTGGTCTATTTCCTTCCTATAATGAAGCTATTTCTGCTAATCACAAAACTCTGACACAATCCTCCTCTTGGGATGATTCCCCATTGAGAACTGAGTCATCGTTCCAATGCTAACGTTCCACACCTCCCAGGATAACCAACCCGGGCCGCCCAGACGTCTGTACCATGCATGCCCTCTTGTATTTCTCTGTCTTCAGCGGATTTTACTTCTCTAGTCTTGCTTTTGTCTATTATCTGTATTCTTCTGTCTGGCTGCCAGTTTGCAATGAACGTACAGAGACTAAGAACACACAAGGGGCCTGGGCAGCTCTCACAGGCCAGTACAAGGACTCACCTGGACAGAGTTAGGTTCCCAAAGGCCTTTTCAGCTTATTAGTCTCCCACAAGGAATCAAAGGATCAAAGGGCAAAGTCTGACAGCTAACATCTGATTTGTTAACATCTGCTTCCTTCAGTGGATTCTGAGATGCCTAAAAGATGGACAAAGCTATCACAATCATAGTATTCTCCAACATGTAGACCTTTCATCTCATTTAAAAAATACATGTGCAAGTTTCTTGGTGGTTAGCACAGAACCAATTTACACAGCACTGATCTTCTGGTCACCAGTAAGCTATCATTGTCATAGCAATCTAACTGAATGAAGTACCGATGTTGCAGACCATCCTATTTGATCCACTTGTCATGTTTCCCAAAACATGTTACACCTATGAGTGACCTTGTTCGTTCTACGTAACAGATGAAAGGTGAATGACGGTGAATTACCACAGCTGACATTCAGGTATTCTCTGCCTTGTGCGAGATATACGGTACAATTATCCCTGGCTCCCCGAACAATTTAAAACTTAGAAATATGAAATGACAAAACTTGTCAACCATTCTCCCCAATACAGAAGAGTAACAGCATACGGGACAGTGATGAACATGGTGAAGAGGGCTGAAAATAGGGTTAACAGAATTAAGTAGAGTTTTGAAACTCTCTTTTATTATTCAAATTCTATCTTTTTCAAATCCTAACAACTCAGATGAATTTTAGTTATTTTAGCCATAATGAGTACACTCACTCCTTTGAACTGTGTAAGCCTTGGAAAGCAACTGAAAACAGTGGTTCTTGTGATTCGTTTCTGCCTTGTCCGGCCGCCTCAGAGGTTCTGTCACCCCTGCTGCACACGCTTGGGTGGCATCACTGCCCCGTGCTAGACTGTACTGTCCCAACGTTTTCCATCTTAACCAGCTTTAAGCCTATTCTCAGAATGTTTATTCCATTGGACTCCACAGGCTACTTTGTGTACTGACCCGAAGGTAAGCCAGCTAACTCAGGCACCCAGGACAACAATGCAGAATAGAGAGTGCTAAAGTGAGAGCAACACTGCTGGCGACATGCTAAAGAAATCGCCTCGTAGACTATGTGAAAAATGAAGACGACCTTGGAAGATATGTTACCCGTTTAATAGGTTTCCCAAACCCAATCCAAATAAAACACAACCACACCAGATCTAAATTACAACACTTTATTGCAGCATCGGCAAAGGTCAGATTTCTGAAGCTGGTGAAGATCGGGCAGCATTTCCATGTGAAATGTTACAACTTTACAGGTTTTGTTTCTTATTTAATTCTACATGCAGAAACTGAAACATGGTAAAAGAAAAAATGCAAAATAGCTAGAAAAAAGATGTAATCAAGTTGTAGCATACAGATGTGCTCTTTAACTAAATTTACTATGCCTACTGGAAAGCAAACGAAAGACAACTATCCTAATAAATTAACAGATTGCCAGAAACAGACTAAGAACCCTCATTTCTATTTGGGGGGAGGGGTGAGAACAAAACAAAACAAAAAAAAATAAAATAAAAGCAAAATAAAAGCTCTACTGTTTCCATACTTTGTTTAGAGACAGAGGCTGTAAACCCATGAAGGTCAACAAAATCTTCTGATCCACTTCTTGTTGTCCTTCGTCCGTGTTCTGCGCATGCTGACTGCATGTTGTTTTCAATGATACTTACAATGGGCTCAGTATCCCTCTTCTCAGGCTGGTGTCAGACTTCCCTAAGCCATCTGAATCCATGCTCTCTGCATCCTAACAGTCTTCACATTTTTCTTTTACCCCAATAGGCAATTTTATATCACTGACTCTGATGGATAAAACTGATTTCTCTCCCTCATCCCTTGTTCCTCTTGAAACCAATTCCTACACAAAAGCCTTCCTGGTGGATTATCTGGTATTTGGATATCTTTCATCATTTTGTTGTCCTGCATGTAAGTTTTTACTAGAAGATTTTACTGCTTGCTCTATACTTTTCTACTGTAGTCCTGGAGCCCCCAAATGTATCTTCTTCCAACACGGGATGTTCAATTCAGAGACACTGTAACTCAAATCAAGTTTAAAACTCAAGTTCATTTCCCCCTTACCATTACCATTACAACCATTTCTTCTCCGGCTCAGTCATCTCATTGACACATTGACGCTCTTCTGGATATAACTGCTCAGTAGTCAAGTTAACCATCTCATTTCTTGACTGCCATTCTCAAGAGAAGATTAACCCTCACGTGATTTCCATTACAAAAGGCTGTTTACGCCTTATCTGGAAGCGTGGGCTTGTTCCGTTGTTGGCAGAGGCTGCTGTTTCCGCCTCACGGCCCCAGCCTGTCCCAGGTTTGGATTCGCAACTCTCTAGACCGACATGCTGAGATGTGTCCACTGCTCTCGCTCAATTGCTGGAGGACTCCACTATCCACAACATCAGATACAGGACCTAATGAAATGACACGTGCTGCTGGGTCAACGTCTCCTAGAGGCACAAACAGGGCAATGTTAAAGAACTAGGACAGAGGACAAACCTCCGGCAAGAAAAGAACACCTAAACACCACCAAGCACTGTTTACTGCCTTCTCCAGACAAACGAGTGCTTGTAAAGGTGCACGCGGACTCCTACTAGAGTAGACGCAGCAGGAGCCTGCAGGGGGCACTAGCAAGAGCAAATCTGACAGTGACCCGGGCATCCTTCCTATCACTTCTTTCTAAGATGCGGAGAACTTGTGGTTTGTGTTACGGTGAACTGTGTACTCCCAAAGCTCCCATGTTGAAGTCTAACCCCTAGTACCTCAGGACGTGACCTTATCTGGAAACAGGGTTACTGCTTATGTCATCAGTTAAAATGAATAGGATGGGCCCCTAATCCAGTACTACCTTTTCCTTGGAACAATGAGAGATTTGGACACACTCACAGGAAGAATGCCACATGAAGATGAAGGCAAAGATCGGATGGTGCTGCAGGAGCCAAGGAACACCAGAGATTGCTGGCAAACCACCAGAAGCTATGAGGGGCACGGAACAGAGCTCTCCTCACTGTCAGAGCCCTCAGAAATAACCAGTTCTGCAGACACCTCAGCCTTGGGTTTCTGGCCTCCAGAACCGTGAGACAAACAGTTCTGTTGTTTAAGTCACCCAATTTGTGGCACTTTCTTATGGCAGCTCTAGAAAACTAACTTTTTCTCAAGCAAGCTGCATTAACAAGAAACTTTCAAAGAATAAAATGCAAGTATGAAAAAGAATACCTTCAGCTGGATAGATCCATAACTTGTGCAGAACTGAACTAAATGGAAAAAAGACCAATAACTCAAGTAGTAATAACTCCTTGAGAGAAAGAAAGAGTAATAATAACCCCCTGAGAGAAAGAAAGAGAAAATTCTCTCTCCTGAAATCAAGACAAAGCAATGGTCAAAAAAAAAAAAAAAATACTTTAAATAATGAAATGAATGATAGGGAAAAATGCTCATAGTCTTTGATAAGTAAGAAACACCTACATTACTAGTTATAGTCACTTGACTAGTCTATAAGCAAACAATGACAGATTTAAAAATCAAAAAGCCCATAAAGTATTTACAACTTATACTTTGGATTAAATGCTAATTTAGGAGGAACGTGCTATTTTATAACAACACTATCACTTATTTAACTCTAGGATAAGGACACAAAGAGAATATCTAATAAAAAATGCATACTCTCCTTATTAAGATGGATTTTAAAAAATATAACCTCTTGCTACTCTGAGTCTGGTCCACATTCCAGCAGCTTTGACATCACCTGAGAGCTAGTGAGAACTGAGTCAGCACCAGCAGTCTAATAAAAGTCAAGATGATTAAATTACGTATTTTAAAGCTTGAGGAGCACTGGTGCAACCCATATGAATTGGTAGTATATAAACCATCTTAGTACGAACACTTGCCAAAGATGCCAAACTTTTGTTTTTCTCAACACTAGTGGAGTGAAAAACAACCTAGTCCTCCTGTACTATGAGACACATAGATAATAAAGCATTAATGCTATTTTAACTAATTATAAGCAAATGCCTATACTTTGTTAGAGCATTACTGCCCAGTGGGAAAGGCTGATAGTGTAACTTACAGCCCTATTTCAAAAAAAGTGAAAATCAGAAATAATGTCTGGAAGCCTTATCAAAATCCACAAATAAGGAAAAAATTAAACCGATTTAATAACAAGTTCCCAAATAAATTACCCTGTATCTGCCATGTAATGTCAACTAATAACTAATCTTTTTAAAAAGCACTAGCCAAGTAAAGAATCAAACTGAAAAGTTTCTCAGATCTCAATCACAGAATTTTTCTTGTCACTCCTTTGTACAGGAATTCCTTATTCAGCATGTTCTCCTTAAAGGTATGTGATAAACCATCTACATACACATTTCTACTAAGTGTGGCCCAGCTAAAAATAGAATAAAGAGGAGCCAAACCACTAGGCACTGATGACAGAACATCAGATACGTTCTTTCAAATGACTACACTTCTTCACGTAAAACTTATGATTAAAACGATAACAGCTGGTGCTCAGAATGCTCAAAAACTCACATTTACACATCCGCGTCTTCATCTACACTGTTCATCCACACCTGCATTGTAACAACACAGGTTTTGAAAACAGGACAAAAGGGCCTTTACAGAGGGCCATTTCAAGAATGAAGGACAAGTTATTTTTTTTTAGTTACAATTTTAAGAGATTTAAAACAGGTAGAATGGGTCGCTCAAGAGTTGGAACTCTTACAAAATCAGGGAACAAGATGAAAGGAGAGTTAGAGAGCAAAACACAGAGAAAGTTTATTAAATAACTATACATAGGTTTTTTAAAAGGCCTTTTACCCATTCCATAAGTATTTACTGAGCATCTATTATGTGCCAGGCACCAAGAGCTATGAAGGAGCTATAATGGCTTTGCCTCTGCCCCCAGTCTTCACTCTCACAGGTGACAGGGACAAGCTAGCATGTGATTATCACTGTCCATGAACAGACAGTGAACAAGGGCAGTGCATACATGGTGACCTTCATCAGACTTTAGAACATGATACAGGAGCAGGAGCTTCCCAGGAAAAGCATGAGAGGGTTCCGAAGAGAGGCAAAAAACCATAGTAAGAACTAAAAGGCCAGCTTGGTTGGGAGAAGGGGGGAAAAACAGCAATGGATAAAGCCAATAAGGTAAGTGCACTCCCATCGTGCAGAGCCGTGTTAATCAAGTTTTGACACGAGGAGTTTGGACTTCATCCTACAAGCCATGAGGACTCACTGAAGAGCTCACATAATCAAACAGCAGATTTGCATTTTAGGAAAAAACACTGTGGGTAGAGCAAAGAGAATGAAACAGAAGGGGTTGAAACTAGAGAGTGCAACGTAGATCAGGAGGCCATTAGCAGTCACTGAATGAGAGTGGATCGTAGCTGGATCTAGAATTTCTCAGTGGAAGCAGAATAAAACGAGCAAGTGTAAGAACCATTCAGCAGTAGAATCAGAGGACTTGTTAATTAACTAGATATGGAAATTGAGGGAGAGAAGAATTTAAACTAAAATCTCCTTTCTAGTGTGGATAACTGGGTGGGCAATGTTTTCATTCACTGAGCCAGAGAACACACTAGAGAGTGGCTTGGGGGCAGAGGACACACAAGGTTTTTGTTCCCAAGAGACATCTGGGTGACTTGTTTAGAAAACAGTTGAATATACAGTTAAAAACTAGAGACGGAGCATCTCCAGGCAAAGGCAAGTCCAGAAAGGAGTCAGGAGACAGGAGTAGCAGGCATCAGGGACGGAAGAGGAGACAGCAGAGTCGAGTCAAGGGAAGAGAGCTTGCCAAGAGGAAAAGGAGGGCCCACATGCTCAGTACTCTGAGATCGCCTACGAGACCCCTGAATGCAGACTAGGAGGTGGCTGGGGGGAAGGCAGTTTCAATGAAATGGCAGGGGAGGCAGCAGACCAGAGTCAGTGTGACAAAGAAAGATCAAACGGAGCCAGTTCTTCCAAGTTGGGCTAACTGGGGGAGGAAGGAAAACAGAATGGTAAAGGATTTACAAAAATGGCTGAAAAACTGATAGCAAACTAAGAAAGGCATGCCTTTGTGTTCATATACACACCCATGGCAGCACTTTAAGTTTACAGATCTGTTTTCCCATATTTTTGTTCCTTAGTGCCTAAGAAATGCTTGGTACTTAAGTAGACTCACAATCAGTAATTTCTTAAAGAAATATACGACCAGGGCAGAATTAGCTCTTTCAAGTACTAGTACTTGGTTTTCCCACTGGACTATTAGACTGAGGATTAGAACTTTGATCTTTTCTACTTTTTAATTTGCCATAGTGCACCCATGGTGGATATTGGATTCATTTAAGCTCAGAGGAGCAAATCCTACTGCAGATATCAGTTATTCATCAAACATCATACTTATTGATTATGTAAAGTCACCCAAACATTTAGAAGTTAGGAAGAGACACTATAGTTACAATATGACTGGAGAAGGGATCAGGCATTAACAGAAATAATGGTGTTCAGAGGTGCTAAGCTGCAATATGGATAGGGGAAGTAGATGGAAAACACCAAGATAAAAATATTCTAACAGTTCTATCTTCCAATCAAGAGGCAAGAAGAGGAAACAGGTATTATCAAGACCACTATGATATATATTTAAAGCTACGCTAATAAAATACAAAAGCAAGAAACTAATATTTTCATGGCATGTTAACCTACTTAACTTCCTCTACAATTAGCAATAAAAAGTTTTATTAGGGGACTTTAATGAAGTTTGGATAATTAAAAATAACTTTATATCTTATTATATCTAATTAAATGGTTTTGTACAACATTTATAAATTAGGCATCTAAAAACATTACACCCTACAAATGCTAAAAAATAGACTGCTAAAGTGTTACAACAAACCAATTTTCTAAACTGCAATTTGATTAGAGTTGTCTGAGCATATAGTTCCAAAAACAATGTTATCAGGAACACACAAATAAGTTTAGTGAGTAAAAAAGATAGAAGCTCTAACATTTGCAATTCCCCAATGCTACAATCAACAATGCACTAGTCCTGGCACTCCCGGCACACTCCCTTCTACACCTGGCAGCCTGGCCCCAACAAGATGGTGACATCTTGGGCCTAATGCACATCCTCAGTCTAAAACATTAATATCCTGAGGAGGATCAGTAAGAGCAGCAAAACCAATGTCACTTCTGATCCACAAAACAGAACATTGAGCTGATGGAATGGGTCTTTAGATCAGATCCCAGAAAAACTTTAAATAATTTTATTCCTTAAAAAGAGATGAATGAGGCTTTACTAAACATCTTCTATGTGAAATTCCTTATAGAGTTCTAATTATTTCATATTAAGCAACTCAAGTTCAACTAGAACTGGCATAAGTCCCAAAAGGACATTTTATAACTTAAAAAACAAACAAACAAAATACCTCAAAACAAACTCAGCCTGCATGGTTGAAAGTCTAGTACACAGGTTTTGAGTTCTGTAAACATTAAGCTGACTTGACACTGACCTGAGAGATCCTCACACAAGTCCTATGATTTCTCTCAAACTAATCTATAGCAGGTTTCTCTACAAACACAAAAAGATAAATTAAAAAACCCAGAGAAATCCACTTGGAAAGAATAAAAGCCAAAATCAGTGGCTGAAATACAGATTAAAACCAAAAACCAAAAAACTGTAACCACTGTATAAATAGGTTTTCTTTTCTCAAATATCTACAACTCAAAGACTTTTCTATTTTGCTAGGAATTAGGCCTGTGGAATAAGTACAATGTAGGACTGTCTAACGTGTTCACATGGGCATCATGAAAAACAAAGTTAGCTAAGGGAGAAATGGAGAGGCCGTCTTACCTCCCACCAGTCTTAAAGATTAGATCCGCATTAGGCGCTCCCTTTGGATGCTGGTACCGCGGCCGCCGCTCCCGATTGGTATTTGCTGGAGCTGGGCGCTGGGCGAGAGACTGCAGCATTTCTGTAGTGGGGAGCAAAACAGAAAAGGCAGTGAACTCTGGTAAATGTACTCCCCCCCATGAAAGCAAATAAAACCCTAAGGAGTTTACCAGCTGTCAGGTCACTGACTAAAGAAAAATAACCATTTACAGACTCAAATGATTCAGAGGTACTGAAAGAGCACACCAAGAGATGAGATGTGCTCTTCAACATCCAGTGTCCCCCTATCATCAGTCTGGTCACTATGTAAGTTCTTGTGAGGCAGTAAAACAATAGCAGAAGCAATACTGTACAGTAACTATGTTGGTTCAAATCCCAGCTCTGCCACTTACTAGCTGTGGAACTTTCAGTTCAGTTTCCTTAAATGTAAAATGGGGATAATAATAAACATTTATCTCATAGAATTGTTGTGAGATTAAGTGATTTGGAAAAGCATACAAAACAGTGTCTAGTGCACAATAAGCACACTGAGTGTCAGCTATTACTCTTCATTATTAGGGGTGCTGGGAGTCAGCTAGAAAAGGAGATTCTATAAGTGGGATTTAAAGAAAGAAAACCAAGTATTTATTTACACAACAATCTCTTGCACAAAAAGCAGTTTGTCAGTACAATGCTACATAAACAGCCATATAATGGCTTGAAAATCTAGGTGCCACAGAAGTGCCAACAGGCTGGTTTACGAGGTGTCCAAGGACTCTACAGATGAGGTTCCAGTTAATCCAAGAGTGCTGAGTATGTCTGCATATAACTAGAATCTTAATTTGGGCATATCCTCAAATCTGAAGGAATCCTGGGTCCTTGAGACCAGGATTCCCAAATAGACAAAAGAAAATAATACTAGTTGAGTTAATTTGCTCACAGTTGACTGATAACATAAGGTGATTAAACAGTAATTATCATCTCACTTGCAAACACAGCTCTAACAGTGTGGAATCTAAGTAATTATGGAGTTAGCAAATTATGATAAAAATTACATTGTTGTTACTTTAAAAATAAGTGAGAGAAAAATGAAGATAGAATGCAATATTAAAGACATTCAGCTTCTCAGATTAAATATATACAAATATGGCATGGAAAGGTCAAGAATAATAACCTTGATATTCTATGTTCAAAAAACCTAAAAGGCATCAAAATTTTCTACCTCTGTCCTGTAAGTGATTTTATACCTTGATAATCTTCCTGTTCTTGCCGTTCATTGATATCTAATGTGAGCTTTTTCATCCTCATCCTCTCCTCTTGTTCTGCCTGTTGCTGGTTCCAATGATTTGCAGCAAGTTGGGAAGACATGGGCACATTAAGAATCTTAAACTAAGGAGAAAAAAAGAAATCACAAATGCCTTGAGAAAACTGAGAGAATAAACAATTTAAAAAAAACAGTACGTAGAATTAAATGAGTTTAGGAAAATGTCTTTCTTCTCCTCTAAGTCAATAAAGATGGTAAAATGTAAGAACATAAATATATAACAGCATTACTCTGCTAGAAGGCTGGATGGGAAATGGAGGCCATCAAGTTCCAGCTCCATGAAAAGCTGAAGCTCCTCTTTCCTGCACTCTGTGTGGAAGCACATGTGACCAACAGAGAATCATTTTCCAGTCTGCAGTCCCTGTTATGTATGAGTAACTGTCAGAAAGGCTTTACACAGCAAGCTGTAATCTGCATCCTTTCTGTTTCCATCCTCTGGAACCAGTTCTGCCCTCCTGAACTGCACAGATCAAATCCAGTCCACCTTTAGCATAAACAGACCTTCGTTTTGCTAAAGCTAGCTATGATGATAGAAAGGAAGAAGAGTCAGGAAAATGACCTACATGATCTATTTCTCTGTGATGAGAGAGAGTCCTTATCTTTGGAATGTTTTTGGTTTTAGCAGGATGCCCCTGGTTTAGGATTGTGCAAGGTAAATGAATCCAGACAGAATCTATGGATTTACGGGCCATGAAGCCTAGAAAACTGTTGAGTAAGCTATGTAACTCTGAGTAATAAACAGAGATGTTTCATAACCTAAATTCTGTCTGCTGTGGATAACTTGCACTCCTCATTCAAGAGACATCCTCTAATACTTTGGAACAAAGGCATGTCTGAGACAGAAAGGAACAATGATGTATGTTCTACGTTCTTCCTAAAATATAACACCTGGAACACTAAATGCACGAGGCCAGAAACACTATGGTAAAAATATTAAGTATGGGTGTGAAACTCTACAAAATCAACTAACTACATTTAATTTTTATGACAGCAGATAGTTAAATATCTCACATATAAAAATATGAATACCTCTAACGTAGTTTATTTGGCTACCAGCCTAAGAGACCTCACCCCTTCTCCCCAATGAACTTAGTTTGACATGCCCTGCTCTTAGTGGTCCAGTACAAACTTTATGCAACTATCACTTCCTATTATACAAGCTCAAAATCATCTTTTCTAAAACACCTTTAGTGAGGTATACTTAACATACAGTAAAATGCACATATTTTAAACGTACATTTGATGAGTTTCGACATAGGCATACCCATAAGAAAACTTCACTGCAATCAATATAATGAATCTATCACCCCCAAAGGTTTCTCTTGTCTCTTTGCAACCCATCTCTTCCTCTACCCTATCCCCAGGCAACCGCTGACCTTTTTGTCACTATTGTCAGTTTGTATTTTCTAAAATTTTATATAGATTGAATCACAGGACATAGTCTATTTTGCTCAGCTTCTTTTACTTAGCACAATAATTCTGACATGCATCCATGTTGTCATACGTAGCAATAGTTTGTTTCTTTTTATTGTAGAGTAGTATTCTCTTATGAATACAGCAGTTTGTTTAACCATTCACTTGTTGATAGCATTTGGAGTGTTTCCAGTTTGGGTTTATTACAAATATAGTTGTATACTCATGTACAACGTATTTTTATTCCTCTTAAATAAGATACTAGGAATGGAAAAGCTGGGAATAGCTGGTAAGTTTTACTTTTTAAGAAACTGTGAAAATGCTTTCCAGAGTGGCTGCAACATTTTACACTCCACCAGCAGCATAGGTGAGTTCTGGGTCCTTCACATCCTTGCCAATACTCAATTTTTAAAAAATTTTAGCCATTCTAGTGAGCATGTAGTAATATTTTCATTTTAGTTTTAATTTTCATTTCCTAACAACTAAAATCATGTTTTAAAACTCAATCTAGAATTATGCTAAAAGTTGGCATTGATTTACTGTAGTTTTCAGAATGTATTTTTTCCTCTCTTTGAAAAAGGTACTATTTGCCCGCTATGAATCTTCTTCCTCTGTCCCAGTCTGTAAAACTTCCGTGGATTAATGACAACTGTTCTATAATTACATATAGAAGTTCTTTCAGTCATTAAGAATATATTTGCTTGTGCCTGAAGCCTGGGACTCAAAGTAAATAAACTATCCCTCTTGACACTATCTAATTTTACCCAATCTTTAATTGAAACTTCCAAAGTGAAATCTTTCTTCCTGATAAAAAGGAAAGTGAATGGTTGTTTTTTCCACACTCTCTGCACAAGCAGCGGGATTTACCCTTCCTTGTTTTCATGACCATGATCATAGCCTTTTAAAAGACCACCTCATCTTTTTAAATCACATCCCCTTCAAAAACTGCTGGTTGTAAGGTGTTTATTTCTAGATTCTAGTGTATATGGTCTGATGATGGTCAATTTTTCCTTCCTCCACTATTAGGAATTCTATGCTATCTTTTTTTCCTGCCCCTTCTCCAGTATCCTTTCGTTTTCACACTACCATCAGTTCTTTCATGAAATATACACTTGCCAGACAGCGCTACAAAGAAGAACATGGATTCTGTAGTCAGACAGACTGGGTTCATGCTTCAGCTCTATCATCTTTTAGTATGACCTAGCAAATCCCTTAAGAACATTCTTTTTCTCATACAGAAAATGAGGATATTAATGCCACCTTTTACAGTTGCTGTGAGGACTAAATGAGATAAAATATGTAAAGTGCACAGTATAGTGCCTACTTCTTACTAGGTACTCCATAAATATTACTTATTAATAATGCATTTACATTTATTAAAGTTCAGAATAGTCTCCCTTACTATTTCCTATACATTCTGAAAACCATAAAATCACAAGATAATTTTAAAAAATCACCTTAGCAAAATGAGACTGACAACCAAGAAGCAGAAACTGAAATCCTTAACTACTTCTGTATACATGTCCTTAGGCCTGTGTACTTATCTGTATCAGGCATGCATCTATATCAGATGGGACGTGCCCCAACTGTTTATTTCCACTAACAAAAATAACTGAAACAAAGTTAAATAAAATGGCCATCAAACCTTTTGTTTTTCAAAATTCAGGAAAATGCACAAAAAATAAATGAGTAAAAAGGAGTTCAGCTCAAAATACATTTTCTGCCAGGCCTTTTACATGCATTTAACATGTGAAACAAAACTTCATAATAAATTTACTCTGCCTAAACAGTAAAGTCATTGTGAGATGTCATACTAATTCGTAATGAAATTCTTTATTTTCAGCACTATTCATGTGGAAAGCACCATCATTGCATCTGTATTTCCAAAACCAGGTGCTATAACTAATGGCAGAGAAAAGCCCTACTCAAGTAGACACTGTCAACAGAGCTGGGCCAAAATTACTATGATGCCAGAGAATTATGTCAAGTTCTAGAAAGACGGACCATAACTATGAGAATAATTTCCAGATGAGGTCTTAAAGCAATTTTCTAGTCTTCCCTTAATAGAACAATTGTGAAATCTGGTTAGCAGATATATCTGAGGCACAGATACTCTAAGTAAAATGTAATCTGGTAATATAAATCAACAAAGACAGTGCTACAGAAATACAGTCACTTTAAAAATATGATTACAAATAAAAAATTATCTCAAATACAGTATGATTTCAATAAATTTTAACTTATTATTTTATTATTTTTATATAGGTAGGATTTCTGGGCAATGTTGAATACTGTTCTCAGTGAAATACAAAATATCTTTTAGGTTTTGAGAATTATAGCTAAATTTTAAGTCATTCTCTGTTCCTAGTATCAAATAAGATGAAATTATTTGAGATGGTAAGGACAAAGAGAGGTGAAGAAAGTTTGAGTTTCTTAATGTAAATTACAGAACTCATTGTTATAATGCTCTTATTTAATCAACTGATTGGTTTTCCTCTCAGTGGCTTTACTGACTGGTTTTAAACATGTATAAATATATTCAAACACAGAAGTGACATGTTACTCTTTTACAAAGTACTCTAGCAAAGTAGCCTAATAAGAAATGTCAATAATTTCCTGCTCACCATAAAATTACAAGTTGCAATTCTAAGATGCTTTTATCTGCCACATTAACACACTCAAAGAGAAAAATAGGGTGGCCATTTTTTCCCCTTACTAGGTTCCTGAAAATAATGTTGAGCCTAATGATGATGGTACTAATCATCCTAATGAAACAGCATAAAACGTTATAAAAAATTTTTCATAATAATTTCATAAAAGATGTGAAAAAATACAGGCTTTCTATTCATTTCTAAGACTTTCTACTCAATTTCTTCTAGAAAGTTAAATATCTTCTAAAGGGAATTAATAAATAAAAGACAAACAAAAACACATTTTACAACTGAGACAAGTTTTAAAAAGGAAAAACTCTCAAGTATTATGTGCTTTAAGAGTTATCAAATAATAAATAGAGAAAATAAGAAATAAATTTCCTGACATCACTCTCACCAAGTGCCTTCACCATAAAGCTGCTGAGGTACTTTTAAAAGGGAAGTACTATTTTATAGCAAAATAGATGTCAAAAAGATTAAAGTTACTTACTTAAACTAGATTTCCTGAAACATGATAATGGCAATAAGGGTGATTTAGATTATATAGTAAACTACTTCATAACCATAGATGAAACTGGAAAAATGTGTGTGTGCGCGTGTATGTGTGTATGTATGTATGTATATATATATATATATATATATATATATATACACATACACACACTCACACACACACACACACACACACACAATTCCAAGATAATGTGATTGATGTGTCACTCCAGTCAAAAGATATGTACAACAAATCATGATAAATATAAATATTAACTGCAAAAAGTGGGTTGTTTCCAAGTATTAAACTATAATACTGTACATTTGCTTAAAATAAACAAAAAGCTCTTTAAAAAACATTATATAATGATTTTATTTAAAACTTTTGTTTTGTTTTAATGATCGAAACAGTTTAGATCATTATTCTAATTCAGTGTTTAAATCTGGAAAGAAATAAATTATCAACAGCATTATCTTTCTTGCTTTTCAACTACTCACTTCATTGGTGCAAATTTTTATTTTCCTAATGACTAAAGAAGAAAGTTGTTTCTAAGCACAAATTTGGTGCACAAAGAAATCTTTCACTTAAAAACTTAAAATTCCTATAAAGGCAACACACTTCACTTTTCTAGAAAAACCGTTGCCGCAGAAGGGCCAACACCCAAAAGTCAAATAAAGAAATAAAAGTCAGAACAAAATATACTTTCTTTTTCAGGCCACAAAATACCAGTGATGTTTCTTCAAATAATGTTTCTGAAACTGAACATTTTCCAAAATTCCAAATAAAGTTTCTGAGTCAAAACTTTACTTAATAACTAAGTACTCTGAACTCTCATTTCCTGTTTAATATTTTAAAATAAAGTTCAGTAAAATAGTTCTTTAAAAACTAAACAAAATATCCCATTTTAAGAAATAAGGACTTCCAGTCCTCATTTTTTAGTTATGTAGGTAACACAGTATATAATCTATCTACTTTAAACTAAAAATATTCCTTCTAAGAAATAAGTACATAGTCTTATTATGAACCATGCAATTTAGAACTTAAGATTGCTGAAATAAATTTATTTTTCAAAGCTCAAAAGTTTTTTAAGGTAGGTTTTGATTTAATTTATTGCCTACTCACTCTGAAAAGCTCAAATGAGGTATACAAGTTGACAAAGGTATAATGCATTTTCATTGTTCCCCACAAAAGGGAAGAACAAATGAAAAACCTGATTATTTACTCTTGTGTAATTTGATCTTCACATACATTCCTAAGCCCTCTTCTAAATAAGAAAAAAATCAAGGCTCAAGAAGTATACCAGTGAAATACAAATGTTCAGTATCTGCAAGGAAATGGGAACCAACGTACATGAACTTGCCATGCACTGCCCTTCACAATTAAAAAAATAACCTTTCTTTGCTGCCCAAAAAATCTAGTGTGAAGGGCTGAGAGCTTTTAAAGAAAAAATGAATGAAGCAGACTTATACCACATGATGACAGAAACAGAAAAATCTAGCTCAGAGAACTCTGAGATTTGAGAATCCTGGTAACTGAGATAAGCTAGCAGTTCCAAGTGCTCTGAGAAGGGCGGTGTTATAAGATCTCAGTCAAATACCAAGTTTACATTTGTGATAAGAAAAAGCCCTGAGTTTTCTAGGAACTGAGTGGAGAATAGGGGAGTGGAGAAATGGGAGGCTTAATCCTGCCTGGCCTGAGGGTGGGACAGGGTAGAATGTTCCTGAAAGCATCATAAATAATCCCAGAGCCTGGGATAAAGGAAAGACCTGATGACTGAAGGACAGTGTCTGAAAAGATACAGCAGTACTCTGAACCTAAGTCAACTATTAACACGAGTCACAATGTAAAGTCTCTTCCAGCCCTCCACTCCACATTTTAATTGATATATAGTTTTTGTATATCAAGACTTACTTGTACTACAGCAAAATAGGTATATTGCACAACTTTGATCCTTTGTATAAACAAGAAATTATATGACAAAATTATATAAAACTAATTTAGGCACTATCTCTTTGAAGCTGCACTAATAGGGAGGGAGTAAAATATCCCTCCCATCACAGATGACACCTCATTAAAGGTCTTCCCTGATCATCATGTAAAACAGCATCTCCCACTCATCACCTCCACCCCACCCTAGTCACCTCCTATCCTCTTATCTTGCTTTATTTTCCTTCACAGCATTTTCCCAACTGGACATTATGTATTTCTTTACTGCCTTCCTCCCAATATTAGAATTAAAGCACCGAGAGAGGAGGGAGTTTGGTTGCCTACTATGTTCTACATATAGACTAGTAAACAATAAATATCTGTTAAGTGACTATCTGAATAAGTGTGGGAGCCAGGTATTGGACTCGAATAAATGTGGGAGCCAGGTATTGGACTCATCTATAAGAAGCTGTGGCAGCTACCCTATTTCACAGAATCTAACATTCCATTAAAAGTAGATGCACCATTATTTTACATACCACTAAAACAGAAAAATGCTACAAACTGTCACAAGATTCTATCAACTCTAAAGAGGCAGCTTAATGTGAGAAAATGTACAATATATCCTAGGGTTTGTGTCTGAGAGTTGGGCCTTATTTTCTTCAGTACTTTATGCTATCTGCAAATATACAGTATTTATCTGTCTCCCTCAGCAGGATGTGAGCTGTCAAAGTATGAATCCCTGAAGTAACAGCTTAGTAATTGGGGAGATGATTCTGAAGGCCTGTGAGATTCTGGAAAAAAGGGGGAAAGTGGGCTAAGGAAGATAGAGAAGGATTAGGGGTCAAAAAACATGGACTTCCAAGAGAAATCTTGGCAACTGAGCATTTTCCTGAGATGTATCTTTCATCATCCTCCTTTCTTTTCCTAGCCTCAGCATACTTAGGAAACTTTCCTACTGAAAGTCAAGGTATCTAATGTATACTAATAGATATATATGAATTTAAATTTTCAATGTCCTCTCCATTAAAATATATCCATTTGGTAGAGGTCAAATGTGTCTTCTATATATATACTAGATAACATGATTTCTACCACTGAATACTTCCAATGTTTCCAACTCTTCCCCTTGTAGGCAAAAGAGAATTTAGAACCTAGAAAACAAAGTCCCTACTTACACTTGATAACAACTGTGAATACATAGGCAGTTTCTTACCTGCTGTTTATTGCCTTTTCTTGTTAACATGACAAATGGCATTGTATCTGCAGACTCCGCCTCTCCCTCCCCACCACCTAGTGGGGGCCCTTTCCTTAGCTGGCTTTTGAGATGCAAAGGAATAGCGACATCAAGTTGCACTTTAACAGATTCGCCACTTCGTTGCTTAAAGATAAAAATAAAAAAAAAATAAATATTCCGAGGTATACAAAAATATATGTAAACGTAAGTTGCAAACAATTTATTCAGTGCTATATTTCTTAAAACACAATCATTAGAGATTTAATAATCTTTCTGAAATGCAGATGAAACCATAGTCACCCCCTATACCTTCAAACCCTTGCATATGGCTTAGAAAGACTGTAATCTGACTCCTGATTATCACTCCAGCCTCTTCAAGCCCAAACACACAAGTTGTAGGTACTACTAAATTTCCCAATTCCTTGAATGCTCTGTACCCTTTCATTCATACTCACAGCACCCGTCTTCCTTCGTAATTACCATGTGCCATTATTATCTGCTTATATGTGAAAATCTCCTACCAGGTTGGTGGGGTCCATCACCATATACCTTTTTCCTAGTGTTCTCTATCAGTGCTTTACACACAGCAGGTGCTCAATTAATATTTAGGAATAAATGAAATCTATTAATGTTCATATTAACTTCCTGTTTGTTAATATCAATTATTTTTAACATTTACACTGGATTTATCAACTGATTTATTTAAACAAACCCTCAAGGAAGACTTATTGAGTTAGGCTTGGAAATATTAATATTAAAAAGACAGTCTACTCTCACTGAACTGATAAACTTGTAAAGTAAGACAGAAATAGATTAATCACTTACAATTCATCCGAGTTATTCATAACTCATTGAACATCCCTTGTGTTGGGGATGGAGTGACTATATATGCCTGGTTGGGAATGGGTAGGTGCTGATAGTTCATGAAAGGGTCAATAAAAATGGGACATTTTCTTATTTGAGAATGTTAAAGACTTTACAACTTCTTCCTAGCAGAAGGTAAAAGAGCAGTATGGGGATATGGAGAGCATTTAGGCAGGGGAACAAGAGGTACGCAAGCAAGGACATGAAACAACATATTTAGGTGCATTCAGGGAACTGCAAATAATTTTCTATGTCTGATGAATGGAGCACAAAGGAAGAAAGAGCTGAATATATATACTCCAAAGTTAACTTGGCAATACTGAAAGGCCATGACGGTTTTAAAATTGCTTTACTACAATTTAAAGTCTCTTGATGTAAGCTCCATATTTGTAAAAGACTTGAAAATCACGTAAAATGGTAATAAAGGAGTAAGTTTTCGTTGTTTTTGATTTCTATGTTCCAATTTGTCAGAATCTGAAGTTCTCCCAGATTCGTAAGATTTAGAAAGACTTTTACTTAAAATTTGAAAGGATAGTTTTAGACGAATCTTAATTTGTAAATTATCCATAAATTACATGTTGGGTAAAACACCTGCTCACTCTGTCCTTGTTTCCTGTTATGGAGACCAGCCAATGGCCCAAGCTAAAAAACTGAGTGTCATCCTGAATACCTCATCTGCTCCACACTGCTATCCAAATAACACTAAATAAATCTATCTCCTACATAGCTTTCAAATCCAGATTTCTTCCCAGGTGTCCCGCCGCTATCCTAGACAAGATGACCATGTCTCACTTGGGTCACCACAACAGCACTCTAACCAGTCTCCCCAATTAGTCTCCCAGCGTTTAGTTTTTTCCCGGTCTGAGCCACCTATACATAGGATCACGCCACTCTAAAGGTGCCCCATCCCACCTGTCTACTCGCATGCTGTGCTTCCCTTCATAGACTATGTTCCATTAATAGTGGCTCTCTTTTAGTTTTTCAACTATTACAAGTTCGTATCTGCCTCAAATTATTCCCTTATTCTCAATTTTTCACTTAGATGGCTCCGTTTTACCTGTCTTGTCTAAAATTCATGATCTCAGAGATGCCTTCTCTGATCACTGTATCTAAAGAAGATCTTTCCCTTGCTCTTTCCCAAAGTACTCCGTTCTTTTAGTTCTTTAGCATTTATTTATCACGGTTTGAAATTACGTGTTTGTTGATAAATGTTTACCTTACCCATAAAACTAGTCTCTGAGAGCAGAAGCAGGTCTATTATTATTTACTACTATATGCCAAGCCTGTAGCACAGTGTTAGGCACACAGGTGCTCAATACTTACTACACAAATGAATGACTAAGTAAGTGGCTACTGACTAATGTAAGATAGGAAGTTTCTTTATGAAGTAAACTGTTTATTATCTCTTCAAAGGATTATGATGATTGTTTTATTTGATAATTTCTGCCTCTAAATGACATGAATATAAGATTTCATAAATTAAGGGCTTTCCAGATATATGAAGACATTTTAATATATGTAGGAAGAAACCAATTGGTCTAATATACCTATACTGCTAATTTGTACATTATGATAGCTTTTAACTTCAGTAGCATCAATGAAAGTAAAATCTATTATTTCTTCCATAAAGGATTATTCCCCACTAGCATATAAGACTCTAGAATATCTTCTATCTTAATAATAACCCTCCTCTTTTAACTCTGACCTTCTCTAGCTACCTTCCAATTTCTTTTCCTTTTCTAGTAAAACTCCTCAAGAGTTACCTATATCTCTACCCAATATTTCCATCTCCTCCTTTCTCATTTTCCACTGAACCTATCCCATGGGGTGTTCATCCCACTTTTCCAACAAAAGCACTCTTCTCATCACCAAACTGTTTAACAACAGCTACTGTGTACATGGCTAAAGTAAACTGTCTATGACAGGGGTTTCCAACCCCAATCATAGGATCCGGGCTGCACAGCAGGGGGTGAGTGGTGGACAAGTGAGCAAAGCTTTACCTGTATTTGCAGCCGGTCCCCAACACTAGCATCACCACCTCTGCTCCACCCACCTCACATCTTCAGGCACTAGATTCTCATAGAAGCACCAGTTCCTGGTGCCAAAAAGGTTGGGAACTGCTGGCCTATGGGACTTTACCTCTACCTACACATAAAAGTAATCCTCTAAAGTACTGAGATAATGGAGCTTTTTACACAAACCGGTGTATTAATGTCCTGAATACATTAAACATTTCTTTAAACATCAAATAACTAATATTTCTCCAGATATTTACATACCAATTGTTCAAATTATAAATCAAACTTAAGAATGTACTAAATTAAATTTCCCCAAATATTTATCATTTACAAAGTGTGACTCCAAAACAAATCAAAAGTAAATGGTCTTAGAAACAGAGATATGATTCAGAAAGAAAAGGCAGAGTTTGGTGTGATGAAATTACTCTGTTCCCAGTCTTATATCTACTACATTTCCCCACACTCTATCTCAAAAAAGGTGAAAATCAAGATGTGGGATGCAAGTGTTGGCAGCTACAAACTATATAAATTAGGAAACAGCTGCCACAGAGGCAAATGTGTAGAGATAAAAGAGACCTTCATATAAACTGTAATTAAATGTGCTGTAGTATTTTGAATGGGGAAGATACTTTGGAATACAACATTTAATACCTGAAGATTTTCTAGCATCATTTTATCCAGAGCTTGAATGAAGTCCTCATCTTCTACACAAGGTACATGCTTAAGCCCACCTCCTTTGATCATTACCTCCTTATTAAAACAAAACAAAAACAAGAAATCAGACCAGAAATTCTAAATGGAATGTTTTGTATGGCAGAGCGTTTTGGTATTAATATCTTGTTCAACATAATTCAAGTAATGAGTAAAATATAATAACATTATTGATGTTAAAAGAATTCGTTAATAAAAAAAAATACTTAGAAAAACAAATTGGAAATAAATTTCCAAAAAAATATTTTTCAATAATCACAAGAAACAAAATTTCAGTGACTAAAATTAAAATATGAAAACACTGCATAATTTCAAGAAGCAAATTTTCAGCTATACGTACAGTATTTTCTTCATCAGTTTCATTCTCCTTATTTGAATCTGTAAGGTAATCTGTATTCTCTTCCTCTTCTTCCTCTCCTTCATCCTCGTCATTATCAGAACCATCCTGAAAATGTTTAAAATTAGAAGATTAAAACATTCAGAACATACAGTAGCTGAAACCCCATTTCACTATATTCCACTGATCTAATAATACAAAGATCCTTTGTAGAATTTCTTCCTTGAATTCCACAAGGAATAATTTCCTGAGTCATTTGTATTTTTCTCCTCCCTAACTAACTTGAGAAACTGAATTGGTCATAGGAGCTTTTTTTTTTTTTTAAATATCCATACAACTTTGCAAAGAAAAGCAATAAATAGTTCAATTTTAACACCATTATGAGTTGAAAACAGTGACACTAAATTTTATACAGCACTACACTAGAAAAAGCACCTCAGAGTCTGGCAGTTGCTCTCACATACTTCATTTTGTTTGTTTTAATCAATTCTGAAGAAAAAACTAAGGCTCAGAAAAGTTAAAACAACACTTCTAAATTATTATACTCTACCTAAATGCTTTAAGCACCCAAGGAACACAAAAAACCCAACACACCTTAAGAATTAATCTTAATAATTATAAACTTATGCTTATACTAAAGAAATGAAAAAGTAATTCCATGATTAAAATTCTATTATCCATAGTATTTTATTGTTATCTCTATTCATTTTATTTTTTTATTTTTTAACTTCTAATTTAAATACACATAAATAGAGACAGAATAGCAAAATAAACCCTTACTTACTCATTTCATAATTGAACAATTATAAGTTTATGGTCAGTTTATAGTTTCTTCTATATGCCTAACTCATTCCCTAATGTACGTGCAGATTATGAAGTAAATCCTACACATTCTATTTTTTTTTTTAAGATGGAACTTTTAAAACTAAAGCATAAATAGAAGAAAAATAGAAATAATTAAAACTATTAGGTTGAATCATATGAAAAGGACAAAATGGTACAACTGTTAGGTTTAGCCTAACAGTCATAAAAACAAAAGGACATGTTGAATTTTAAATTTCATAAACCATTATATCTGAGAATAACAAAGCAATTTCATTAATATCTAGTCAGTAGTTTTGTTTTCATAAAACCCACAGATTAAAAATTCATATTCGAAAGTGAGATTGAGATATACAGATCAATTTTTTTCTGAAAATTGTTTATGAAATAAAGATCCTAACCATAATGATGATACATGTTATTATGCATATGTCCAAATTCACAGAATGTACAACACCAAAAGTGAACTGTAATCAAACTATGGACTATGGGTGGTGAGAATGTGTCAACGTAGGTTCATCAGAATTAACAAACGTACCACTCTTATAGGGGATGTTGGTAACGGGGGAGGCTGTGTAAGTCTGGGGGCAGGAAGATGAGAAATCTCTGTACTTACCCCTCAATTTTGCTGTGAACCTAAAACTGCTCTAATAAAAACAATCCTATAGTCAGTATTTTTTCTTAAAAAAGTAAATAAAGCATAAAAAAATTAAGGGATTGTAAGATGGCAAGGTCCTTGCAATCTGTAAGGTCAACCAAGGGTTGCCTCACTTAAAAAAACAAACAACAACAAAACAAACAAACAAACAAACCCTTAATATGAAGGTTTTATAACAGACATATACTATCAGTTAGTTATATTTACTATAATAAAACTAATGGGTACGTCTTATTTTATACAGTAAAGAAAATCTTGGTTCATATGATCAAAATACTCTTATACAAATGTACCTATTTGCTATAAATAAAAGTCATCACCTCTTCTTCTTGTTCATTTACTTCACTTTCATTTCCAGATTGTTCTTCTGTTTCAGCTCCTCCTTCTTCGTCTTCATCTTCTTCCTCAAGATTTTCTCCTTCTGTTATAGAATCTTTTGAATCTTTGTCATTTACTAGGCCTTTAAATAAGGAGAAAGTAAAAAATGGATTTAAAAAAAGGTAAAGTTTTCAATATTATACCATTTCATTTAAAAGTATGTATTAAGAATATTCAACATCCATTTTTCTCAGAATAACCGAATTTAAAACTACTTTGAGAAATGTTTAAAAAACAGATCTTCATTTCAACATAGAGCACTGATACACTTTTAACCACTAGCTTCAAACTGTTTATCTCAGTCTCAAAAAAAGGGGGGGAGGTGGTGGCAAAAAACTAGCAGCACATAAGGTGCCACCTCAGCCATATAAGATGCACCTCAGTCACACTTTTAAATCAAATATTTCAAGAATCTCTAAAAACTCAAAGATAAAAATAAAATTATGATGCTTTATCAAAGATACCGTATTTGGCTATCAATTTGAATGTCTGCAAATTAAGACTGAGGGAAAGAGGCAAAGCTATATGGTGACACACCTAGCAGCTGTCACCAGAGCTTAGCTTTTTCCTTCAGTAATTGCATTCAACTCAAAGGAACTCCTTGGCTTGAATTTGCTTCCACCTCCCTGCGTTCATACACATTTTACTGCCTAGCCAATTTGTCTTCGTTATCATTGGAATCCCAAACTATTCTACTTTAAAGATGCATCTGACATGGCTTCATCTGATCCGACTCTTCCCATGCTTTCTCCCAAGCCTTCTGCCATAGTGGGGCCAGTCTCTTCTCTATCATTAAAACACACTGCTCAGATTGCGATCTTGCTCATCAAATACTCTTCTGAATACAGAATAGCCTTTAATATGCACTTTCAAATCCTGTACATTCTTCAAGTTCAGTCTAAGTTTTACTTCCTGCATAAAAGTACTTAATCCATTACTTTTCTTCCTTTCTGCTCACTCCTGAAGCATTTGAAGAATTTATCATAGCATTTTACACTTAAGGATATATACCATGTAATTTTTAAAAAATGATTTCATAAATGTTACATTAGATTATAACACCTTAAGGACAAAGAACTTGTTTTATATATTCAAAACTTATCAGAGGCCATATGTTGATAAATACACAGTAGGTGTTTAGTAAATACTTGTTTATTCACAGAATCTGCAGCAATCAGGACAGAAAGAAATTTTACTAATGTGATTTAACCCTTTCATTTTATAAGGACTACTATAGCCCAGAGAGTTTGAATAACGCAACCAATAAAAGTAAAAAATTACTCCAGTGTCTTAAGTCTAAACAATTAAGAACTGACAAAAATATGTAAGTACAGTGTGATTAAAGTAAGTACATTCAAGTTTGGAAATATAAAAAATCGAGAGAAGACTGATGAGGCTCAGAGAGATCTGTTTTAGAAAGAAAATAATACTGAGAAAAAAAGCTGGTGTCTCAGATTGAGAGTCCACTAACTTAAATATTTTCTATTACTTGTTTTCATGCAATACAAATATAAATTTTATATATATAAATTTTATTTATAGGACTTTAAGAAGGAAAAGATTGGACTGTTGTTTTAAGTTATCAAAGGCAAAAAACTGAAAGTCAGGACTGTATAAATCTAAGTATTCTCAGTAAAAGCATCACAGTGGTGATAAACTCACATAGCATGAGATACCATCACACCCTTATTATATCCACTTAAAATATATGTCATGGGAAGAATTATAATGTATCAGTAGCTTTGTTTTGATACCCATACTTCTAATTTGTAAGGAAAATACATACTATTTCTAACATTTTCATTTGCATTGCAAGTTAGTTTAAAAATAATTTATAAATATAATAGTTTGCATTTGCTAAATTACATAAAAACAATCCAGTTGCTGATTCCTAGGTCACTATCACTCTAAAATAAAAAAAAATGTAGATTAAAATGTATGTATAAAAGACATAGTGATGGCAACATGCAAAATCCAGACAGTAAAATATTAAAATGTGTGTGTAAGAACTATGTGTACTTGGGGATCAAAATCAAATATTGATCCCCTGAATTTGAGGTGCTTGGTCCTTGTTTTCCTGTTCACAACAGAAATGGTAATAATTGTAATACTTCCTTTCAGATTGTTTTAATTTATCTTTCTCTGTTTGCTAGACATGTTGAGCATTTCTCCCACATACTTAACACTCCAGAAAAAGCAGAGTCTTTGAATTCTGACTTGACTGATTAACCTAACGTTTTGATTTTGGGCTTTACTTAAGTTATCTGTCAAATATGAGTACCATTACCATCCTCTTAACAGGCAGTACTCAATAAAAACAGCAACTCTTCTCTGCCCTCCTTTATTTGATTATGTCACGTTCACTTATGTATTGGGGTGTTCGATCTTATCAATTTGCCTGTGGTCCATGTAAATGCTATTATATGGCAAGAAAACAATTTTCACTTTAATTTTTTATTATATATTAGTTTTAAACACCCAAATCTATCATGTATGCTTTCTTCCATTCTTTTAAAATTTGGGAACATTAATCTCTCTCCAAATATCTGATCATCAAACCTATTTTTAATTGTCAAAAAGTAAATATTTAAATCTTTAACCCCGCTGGAATTTGATAATATAAGATGTGACTCTCTATCAACTTTCCTTCCAAATGCTTACAGGCTGCTCTTACCCTATCCTTAACATTCCTACTTCTCCATACACCAAGTTGTTTTGTATTTAACTGGGGCTACTTCTGGGCCTTTTATTCTATCCTACTGATTCCATTTCTATGTATGTAATACATTCTTTTACTGTATAATGATATTTATTCTTATGGCTTTTTTTTTCTCTCACTTTTATTTCCCTCATTTATTTTCCTTTTATTATAATACTATCTAAAATTTCCAACCAGAATTAAATAACACTGCTTATTACCATTTTAATTTTGTTCTTAAATTTAAAGAGACTGTCTTAGCCAAGAACTTTTTCAATCCTGAAAAAAATCAAGATATACACAAAAACAACACAAAAATGTTATTCATACTTGTGTCAAACAACAGAATTAAATAAATTATGGCACATTCATACAATGGATTATAGCCAGTTTAAGACAAAATAAAGATTCAGAGAAATATTTTTATAAGAGAAATTACATAATGTATTAAGTGGAAAAAAATCCAGTTATAAACTGTAAACGTGGAAAAATTTTTAAAAAGAAAATATATCAAAATATTAACATATAATTATCCTTATGTATGGAATATCAGTTATTTTTGTTTTCTTGGTATTTTTTAAAATTTCCACCATAAACATGTTATTTTTAATAGTATCAAAATGATTTTTAAATAATTTAAAACATAATTATAAGAGAATGTTTATAGTGTCTTCCCATTAACTGTTATGTTAGCATTGGGTTGCTATAAAACCAAAATGAGATAAGTGCTTGAACACAAAAACCATGAAAGTCAAGATACTATATTATCTTAGGAGTCTGTCAACAGGAAATAGATTGAATATGGATTTATTCATATAGATCTTCTTTCTGACATTTAGATTCTAAAACAAGAGAAAAATGAGAAAACTTGGTAGCATAATTATTCTAGTTGCCACCATTTTTAGAGTTTCATCCACAAATGGTGACCTATTTTTTTCCCTTTCCATATTCTAAACAAGGACAGACTCCTCAAAAGAAGCCTGAAGTTCTTTAACTCTGGTCTATAAAGGACAAAGCACACTGCTCTCTTTGCTGCTACTAAATTGAGTGTCGAATTAGTATTTCCTCATGCTCACTATATAAGAGAGTATCATTCATAAAAGGTTTTGGGAAATATGGCTAAGAATCAACTATTTCAAAGCATATAGGTTAAATAGAGTAGAAAAATAAGCACTTTGCTTGACATGATCATTTTATACAACTCGAAATCTGAAAAGGAAAAGAAAGTAGAAAATTTGAGACAAAGTTCAAAGAACAAAGCTATCACATATGCCATTATGGGTTGAGTAGTAGGAGTTAATAACTGCTCAATGCGGGGCACCTTTAGAAATAACACTCAAATTGATAACAGCAATAGCATTCTCCAAAAGAGGGTTGACCTCTGGAGAAAAAAATGCTATTAATATGAAAAAGTAGTTTCAGAGGGAAAAAAAAAATCACAACAGCTTTCACCATAAAAAGTGGTTTTTCAGATATGCAGTATAGCAAGTTTATACAATTAATATAAGTGGTGAAGGATCTCCTAGTGACAGACTTACGGGTACCAAGTGTTAGCAGGAAATAAAATACTAGCTTAATAGCCTGAAAGCAAGTCACTTTGAATGGATAAGATGAAACATGCTAAGAACTATCTGCAAGTAAACCGGATTGGTAAGGCTACACCTTGTTCCTATTATTTCCACTGACAAAGTTAGTCAGCTGCTACAGTTCCTTGTGGGAGCTATTCAAGAGCTAACTCTTCTTCCAGAACAATCTCAGAGGCATACTAAGAAACTAAATAGACCAATTTTCCTGTAGCACGTTTTTCTCATTTTCTCTAGTCCTTAAGACACTTCTCCCAGTGAATAAGGTCTGAAATTCTACAGAATAGTTCCAGACTTCCAACAGGTACTCCCCTCATCTATAGTTTTCAGCCTACACTGTCTTAGGAAATAATGCTTGTTGAAACTATACTGTATTAAAAGAGATGTTGTGATCAAAAGTAGATTTTATATTAGCAACCAAAAAAATTCTAAAATTAGGAGAGGCCAACAGGAGGATTGTGTTTTTCCATCACTATCATTTGCTTCAAGTCTTACATGACTATTTACCTCCAATTTGGCATTAATGAAATCAAAAAGTTATGTCACTCAGATCTTACCTAACATTATTATGTAATACTCAACATCGAAAACAAAAAGTATACAAAAGTAAACTCTAACTGATAACACCACAAATCAAATTCTAGATACAATTTGCCATATATCATCTTCATTTTTCTCTCTGTAATTATTTGCTTACCTAGTTTTATTAAGAATTCTCGTTCCAAGTCTTGTACCTGCCTGATGGATTCTTCCAGAGAATTACAGAGTTTGATCTTTGGTCTGAGCAGTTCTAGTGTATCACTGATCATGTAATCTATGTCAATAGGAAATGGATGGTCTTTTGTCCAAACCTCCAAACTTTTCTTCCACCAAACATAACGCTGATAACAAATGAAAAATAAATTTAGCTATAAGTAATAACAAAACTATTTTAAAGTAATAATCTGTATTGTGATATCTAGTTAAAATAAGTTAAAAAGTTTTACAAGACACCTGTTATTTAATTAATAGTCAATAGCAACAATCCTATTCCAATTATTTTCCTCTATCTATACAGTTTCTAAGCCATTTGGTGACTTGAATTTAAACAAATCTATTATAACTGTCATAATCTTTTTTTAAAGGCAAAAAAATTATAAATAAAATACCAAATAAATTTCCAGATATTGAAACAAGGCAGAAACCCCACTCCCAAACCTCAAACAGGGTTTGAATTTTAATTTTACAAAAACAACCAGGTTTGAAGCCACAGTTTTGATAAATTTTCATGATTTCTCTATGGTACTTGCTTTTTTAAAAAGGTAAATTAAAGTATCTGAAGATATGGTTTTAATATGTAAAAATCATTAATCAACAATCATTTATTGAACACCTACTGTGTATATGGCACAGTTTAGCTATTTTCTGTGTCCTTTTCCTGTTCTGGTTCCCTCATTCCATTCTGTACTGATACCGTAGGTTAACATCAACCAAAGGGCACAAACTGAGAATTTACTCGTATATACATAGGTATTTGTCTGGGTACTTTACTCTTTCTTTCTAGTCTGTTCTAGGACTTTGCTACTCAAAAGTGCAGACCTTCACTGGAAGCTTGTTAGAAATGCAGACTCTTAGGCCCCCACCCTAAACTAACTGAATCATAATCTGCATTTTAACAATAATCTGAGGTGATATGTATGTACATTCAAGTTCAGATCCTTTCTTCCTGGTTTTCCAATACATAACTGTTTACTCTAAGTTCTACGCTGAACAGGCCTCACTCACTTCTTACCCCCTTTCCCCAGGTTTATTCCTGCCTGTTAATCAATGTAAAAATATTTGTGTCTCTTTCTGCTCCTGGATATTTCCCAAGTGGCTCTTTTTCCTCAGCCTGAAATGTCAGAGTGAATGCAAATAAGAATTCTCTTTTGAAAGAGATTCTACTTTGGATGCTGATAGTTAAGGCTGACATTTTGCAACAATACTCCGGTCTTCAATATAGGCATTCTCCAACATAAGACACTTCTTACAGACAGCAGGGAATCTGACTCTCTGCAAAGCCCCTTCCCCATTTTTTTCATTAATTCAGAAAATAAGAGAGTAACAAGTCGTCCTCTATTGCAAAGGTATATAGTGGTAGGATAAAGTTCACAAACTGCTCTTCCCTAAGAGTATTTACCAAACTTAACACAAGCCTCTACCTAGATGTATTTTTGATGTCTCAAGTTGTAGTTTTAAATTTACATTTATTATCAACAATGAATGGAAATAATACTAACAATAGTGATCATACAGAACTGAATGGTACTATCGGTACTTTATTTCAGTAACATCTGGAGAATTAGGCCTATTCACTCTAATCGGGACTTACAACATAGTATTTTATGGGAAATAGTGATTTGGTTCCAAACAAATCTAAAAATTAACTTTTAGAGCACCAACTTTATAGAAGTCATAGAACCGTCTCTGTATTTATAGCTGAATTTAATTTATACTATACTTGCTTTAAATGAAAAGTGTACATAATTAACTGAAATTAAGACATGGGAAACACAACCCAAGAGTTTTACCAGTGAGTGAACAAATAATTTTCTGTGTTAAAATGACATTTTCCCAAAAGTTAGTTTTTTCCCTTAAAAAATGTTAAACCATTTAAAAACAAGAATTTTAGAAGTAAAACCAGAACACAAAAGAGAAGAATGTTATCAATAAAACTCACAAGCCACTTAGTTAGTTACTGTACCAAATATCGTAATTCACAAATTACTCCACTAAATTTATTAACAGAACCAAAATAATTCCTAACATTAATGAGTGATCATTCATTATCAATCATAAAAGTTACAATGCAATTCGAATGTTTACATGATTGAATTCACTGCATTTTTAAATCTCTTCCCCATTCATCCTTGCAGGAAGGATAAATCTAGTTTAATTATGAACATATATATATGATATATGAATGCTACATTTCTTATCTAATATTTCTGTAACACAAGCAATGTATTAAATGTTGTAAAACTGCATATTTCAGTTTATATACCTGAAAATACACAAGGAAGCAATCAAGTTTTCGTTTACTGGAACCTCTGTCAAAGTACTGGCCACAGGTATCCAAAATTGTGCATACTAATCTAATTCTGAAAAGGTGCTCAGGAGGGTCCAGTGAACTTGGAGAGCCATCAGGGTTAACGCCAAATGAAGTGAAAGAATAAAGAGTTCTAAAAATAACAGCCGATTCCACCATTCGGTAATTATAAAGTTCCCCTAAGAACTTGGCACTGCTGATACGTCTCTGATTAAATTTAGGTTGATTAACCTAAAGAAAAAAAAAAAACAGTTTCCATTAAAGAACAGTAATGCATTTGAAAAGAGGTAAAATTCTCCTTTGTCACTTGACAATATCAATTACTGAAAGAATACTGAACAGAAAGAAAATAATAGGTTCTTTCCTTCTTTTCTAATAAGGTAGCCACTTCTGGGTATCCTTTTTCTCTTGCTAGGAAATGGCTATCTTTAAAATATTTTAATAAAAAAGAATATGCTAAATATTAAATTAGTATAAGCTCCCATTAAATGAATTATATAAAATAAGGTGTAATTTACCCTACTAGCCCCATATAACTTACTTTCTCTGTAATCTCTGAATTAAGGAAGCAAAACCTATAGAAAGGGGGATCTGCTCACAGAAATTCTTATCAAAAGATTATCAACTCTTCTAATAAATTTATATATTCCTATAATCTGAGTCCCAATAGTGACCCAGAAATAAAAATGTACTACGCCCTTCCAAAATAAGCTTAACTGGACTTAAGAAGAGACCATCATTACCCAGCATTAGCCTGTGAAGAAACTAGGAAATCTAATACACAACGGAGTTTATTTAGAAACCACTAGTTCCAAAGAATAGTAAACAACACCATATGGAGAAAGAAAGGTTTTCCAATTATTATTTTTAAACAATAGGATTTAAAAGCTAAATTCTCCACAAACTCTTAATTTGGTGACTTGTTACCTCCATTCCTAACCGAATATCTTCTAAAACTCCATCCACAACATGGATTCCAACATCTTCTTGGTAGAGCACTAGTCCTGCTAAGAGGTTGGCTACACAATGAATGCTATTATATTTCACATTCCAGATGTTTATCATACAACAAATCACGTAGTCTTTCACTTCTTGGTCCTGCCAGGGCAACTTTCGCATCTGTCTCAGAACCTAAATGTAGAGAATTTTGTTTACATTACCAAGATAAGTACACAGTAGGTCCAATATACCTGATAACATGTTTTATTATGATTATGCAGATAAATAACTTTTGAAAGGTCAATGAAAGAAATACCCAAGGTTTATCAAAAATAATGTTTTCTTTTGTGCATCATTTGATGTAAATAAGCTCAGACACTTCTTTTTATAAATCAAAATTTCCAATAAATAAATAAACCCAAGATCAATGGGTTAAAAGATCACTTAAGCTGGAGGACACAACATTAAGACTGACATCACACAGCATCCTGCTTCTTCATGTGTAAAGGGGGATAACAAAAGCATTCATTTCACAGTTTGTTGTAAGGATTAGACAATTAAAATGTGAAGAATATAGGAAAGTGTTTGGCACACTGTAAGTACTCCGTAAAAGTTAGCTCTTATTATTTTCGGAAACCCTACAGGTAATGGCATAATCATCAGAGCTCTACCTATGATCAAGTTATTTCCACTTTTATTCTGAAATAGATACTAGTGGCAGACTGTAAAGTATTCCTTTCATCTCTAGACCTACAATCCATCTTTCAAACACTAATTATGTTCTCATATCAGTTTCACTGAATATGTTAACAACTGCTTAAGAATTCTGTATTTTTTTAACTTGATGTAGACACTTGTAAAGTAGCTCTGAAAATCTGTTTTAAACAACTACTGTCTCTGACTCTCTGAAAGTTGGTTTCAATTTTCAAAGCTACTTTATCATTCCTTATCACCTTCTACCTTACCCATGTACAATTACATGTATTATTTCTTTCCTACAGGTTTTCTCTGTCCGGAAGTTAATATGCTTTATATTTTACTAAGAGGAATAAGTTCTACTGTTTCAACTTGTAGTGTTAACGAAGATATGTTTTGTTCAACATATTTAAAAGTAAAATTTCTAACAAGATAACTATAATTATTAAGATAACAGATGAGTGAGTTCTTAACCTTTTCCAGAAACTGACCCCTCCTGAAAATCGAAAGAAAGCTACAGACCATCTCATTCCAGAGATTCAAAATTATAAAATTTCAGATGGTCACGGGCTTCCTAAAGCCCCATTCAAGGTTAAGATCCCCTGTTCTGAAGTGTAATATTTAAAGGCAAATTCATTACAGAATACCGAAGACAAAGCCATAGTTTCAAATATATTGAAAGCATCAAAATTCAATTTAGAAGAATTACTATTTTAATTAAAGAAATTATTGTCATAAAAGGAAAATATATGTCCCATACATTATGTATCACCATAAGAATTCCTTCTTAGGATGACTTGTAGAGAGTCAATCACAACAGAACTGGGGATCTAACCCCACCTCTCCTAAACTTCACTGCTGGGTCTTTAATAGCTCTGCTTCAATTTCCCCATTTACGAAATAGGAATAATGCAGGGTACTTACACTTCTTATTTATACTTTGCAAGGTATTAGACTTCTTATCTAAAATGAAACAATTTATAAACAAACTGATCTAAGACAACTAAAATGTTATGTTCCCAGTCCAAAACAATTTAGTGCACGATCTAGAAGGAAAGTACACTGCTCTTAATACTACTGTTTTAGGATGACAAAGAATCTGGTTGAATATTATATAAGCTCAGCACTGCCACAAATCTCAAGTTGACCATTATTCTACAATTCCACTGAGATTTACCTTTTCGGTGGTAACCTTGGAGAGATCCTTGTACAAAAGTTTCCGTACATATTCCTGGAGAGGAGGTCGCTTCTTTTTCACTGTTTTTTCAGCTGGCGGTGGGTTGCAGTAGTAATATGCATTCTCTACCATTGTGACATATCTTGCATCGAGATGCATTGCTTGTTTCTTTCTCATCATTTGTTCCTAAAATTAAAAATCTACATTACTCAAAATATTTTTATCCTAAGATTTCTTTGTTCCTAATAAAATTTCTATCATCAGTGATAAGATTTTAAGGTAAAAGGCTAGAATGGGGGAAAAACTTACTAGGTTTTTTTAAGCCTGTGCAGGCACATTAACTGTTATACCATTATTCGTTTTTTTTTCTTTGAGCAAATCAATCCACAACTGCTTGGATTTAGGCAGTGTCTAATACTCAAGAGAACGTTGCTACAAATGTAACTTTACTTATAACTCTGCCAAACTACATGAACTCTAAATAAAACAGGCTCATTAATATGAGTGACTGAAACTAAAGACCAAAAAGTAGCTCTGGCCCTGGCTATTCCACACACAATTGAGAATCAGTTTATTCTCAGAGCTGTGCCATCTAATGTTGCACCAGATAAATCGGACATAGCTCTACAGCTAAGAAAACTAAAAGCCAGGTCTATTAGTTCAGAGCCCTCAGCATCAGCTCAGAGAGGTGACAAAAAACACAGATCTAGTCAATCATCATCTTTCAGGTTTTCTTAATCTGACATTTTAGACTGGATGATGCGGGGCGGGAGGGGGACTCTGTTCCACAAACTGTAGGGTGTTTTTGCACAGCTCTGACCTCTACCCATGAGATGCTGGCTGAGAACCCTGGAACTAGCTGAAGATCTTCAAAAACTCCTAATTCTTAAAACAACGTCACACTAAGCATTAAGATTACTAAATTTATTTATTCAATAAACACTTTGCTTTGCACTTACTATGTGCCAGGCACTGTGCTAGGTGCTGGAACTCACCAGTGAACAAGACAGACATGGTTCCTACCTTCATGAAGCCTAACAGTCTGGTGTAAGAAGAAAGAATAAGCAAGTCAACAAATAAACTAATAATCATTTAAATAATAATTGTGATCTGTGGTATGAAGGAAAATAACAAGGCACTAAGATGGAGAGTCACAGGGAGCCTACTTTAGATGGGGTGGGTTAGGGACAGCCTCTGTGAGGTGACATTTAAGCTATGATCAGGAAGATGACAAAAGGTGAGAAGAGCCCTGGGGAAAGCAGTCATAGCAGAAGCAACAGCAAGAACAGAAGCTCTGAGGAGAAAGAGAGACTGATACGTTATAGGATCTAAAGGAAGGCCAGTGAGTTGCCAACGGAGAATGGCGTGAGGGGAGACTGAAGTAGGGAAGGCTAGGCAACACCGGACTGCAGACACGGTGAAAACTTTGGGTTTTAAGCGTGCAGAGGCAATCTGCTAGTAAAGCACTCAGGGCTCTTTATAATCTTTAGTCTTATCTGTGGCTGTCTGACTCCGTGTGTCTCTTTTCTCTGCCTTAAAGATTCAGGTTAGTCTCTAAAATAAACGCTTTTCCTGGAAACCTTTCCTGACATACCAAGACTAGATTAAGTGTCTCTTCCATCTACACACATAATACCCTATGCTTATCCATGTTATACTGCATTTACCACCGTGTATTCCCATTGCCCGTCTACTCCTCTGTCTGACTTACCAGACTGTAAACTCCATGACAGCAGAGATGAGATTATCTTGTTCACCTTTACATCCCAATGGTCTGACGTAAGAGTTCGCACTCAGTGAATACTATGAAGCTGTTAGGGAAGATCTTTCCTGCCTCACTCAGTCTGGCTTAAGTACCCCTTCCATGAGGCCATACTACTTCCTGCATATGCTACTGAAGCACAGACAACACTGTACTGGAATCAGCACTGTGAGGACAGCAATTATGTTTCATTCTTTGTACCAGCCTCCTACCCGGCCCTAACATTCCTGACATACAGGAGGACTCACAAAAATATTACATGATAAACAAGGCTCCTGTCCCGAAAGCAAGAGAATCAATGATAAAGGATAGCTGCTTTTGCTATTAGAGGGAGAAAGATCCACTGAGTCAAGAAAACCAGTCAGGCAGGAAAGGACTTTTGTTTCCAGCAACGCGAGGTTCATCCATACCACCACAACTAGTAAATGTTTTGCCTAGCAAATATAGAAGACTCATTGTTATAAAATAGAGACATTAAAAGCTAAGCTTTCATGGCACCTCTATTACATTTTTATATGCAGTGTCTCATTTAATCTTAGAAGCCTGAGCCAAAGAGGAGTAAGTTTTCTCCTTGTTACAATAAAAATTTGAACTTGGACTGACTGTTACATGATTTATGTGATATAAGCCCAGAGAGAATTTGAAAATCGATTCAATCTGGTGGCCTTCACATTAATATTTCTGTTTATTAGAAACAAATTCTCATGTTTCTTCATTTTAAGTATTACTGACAGAGTATTCAGGCTTACAATTAGATTCTAAAAATATAACATCTAGAGAAAATGACACAATCAAGACTTTCGTAACCATTACACTGATGTAATGACAGTCTGTGCCCAGGAATTCCTAAACCAGAACTCTCCTAACGCTAAACCAATAGCCCCTCCTCCAATACACCCCCTCCCCACCAAAGACTACAGGCAAATGTATGGATTTAGCAATAAGCATGATAACTTAGTTGCTTAATAAACTTAATGGCCATTTCAGCATCCTAATTGATTTAAGAAATAACTTCTCCCCCATTAATTTTTTCAGCTTATATTTTAACTTTAAATTTTAATTTTACATTTTAAACTTATAATTTATGAGCATATGACATTAATTATGGCTATGACATTGACCAAGAACATCCATAAAGAGAGCTCTAATATAACAGTGTTAGGAGTATCTGATCATTTCCACCATTTTTCAGAGTTATTCTTACTTAAACTTAAACCTCCTTCACAATATCATTACCTCACTGGCAGTCAAGTTAGAAAAATTCTAACAGCTCTCCAGGAATGGCCCCCAGATGTATAGGATGTTCTAATTGAAGTAGAAATATTTACATTTATATGGCAAAGCAAGATAATAGTCACTGGTCAAGAATTTTAACCCATGAGGTAAAACAAGAACCTCAAGCTCTTGCTAGGATTCTCAAGCCCTTACCAAAAGTACACTGGTCCTCAAGTGAGATTCTGGAGATCTGAAAAGAAATCTTCCACATGTTTCCAGTAGGGTACATGCCATTTCAATATGGTGATGGGAAAAGTCTGATAGAAGCATCTGTAATAATAATAATGATGAAAAACCACAAAGACAACACTTCAATCCTATTAGAAAAAGAAAATATACATCTAATAGGTGTTATCAACTTAAAAAATGTCAGCATAAAAACAATAGCTAGTCTACTTTAATGATTTTCACTGCTGGGCATCTTTTGTGTTCAACCATATATATTTCATCTAAAAACTTCAATATATTGAACATCTTTCCCTTTTAGATATACGGAAATGAATATCAATGCCCCTTCTAAATTTATTATGTGTTTAAATACATAGGATTTAATGAATTTAATTGAATAGCTAACATTTTCTAAATGACTTTTTGGTTTTGGTTTACATGACATTTGCTTTTAAAATTCTGACTACAAAAAGCTCATTGTATAAAATTTACAAACACATTACCATAACATTTTAGTTTTTATCCTCCCAATCTTTTTCTATGCATATATTCTAAACCAAAACAGATTTAATAACTTTTTTTTTGGCTAACACGAGTATTTTCTATGTCTTTGTTTATCCTTCTGTGGCATGCTTTAAAAGGTCTATAAGAATTGTATAATATCAACTATACTAGAACTTAATTGATTCTTATTTATTGAACATTCAAATTGCTTACAATTTCTTGCTATTATAAATAGTGGTGTGACAAACATCCCTACAGATAAATCTGTGCACACATTTATGATTATTTCCTTAAAACCAATTTATAGAAATGGAATTTGTATCAAAGAAATGTATATCCTTCTTAGTCATTTTTAATAATTAGTACAAAAAAATATACTAACATGTTTAAATTGTTCACAGCACAATTCTTTTCAATTGCAACACTGAGCAAATTTTCACAATCCCTCTTAAAATGCTGTCCAATTTCCACAAATGTACTTTGTAGTCTCCTGAAATGCTCCAAGTAGATTTTGGAAACTTAACCCCTTGAATATTTATAATGACTATCAGTATTTTAAACACTCTTAGTAAATCATATTTTACATGATGCTTGTTTAAATTTGTTTAACTCAAGGTTTTCCAAATGTGCTTGGAAAACCAGACTTTGTGTGATTTACCTAGAAATAGCCCAAGAAAATTAACTTAATAAAAAAATTGTTAGTAATAAATGATCAATTTCAAATGTACAATTATTCCATCTATGCTGCATCAGCTTTATGATATATAGTTACTAACTGATTTCTTATTTAATTCCACTATAGATAGGAAAAAAAATCTAAATAATTTCAATCTTCCTTAATTTGCTGAGACTTTCTTTATGGTTGATTTTGGTAAATGGTCTATGTGCATTTGAAGAGATTGTAAATTCTGATGCTGCTGGGTACAGTGTCAATTAGATCATGGTTGTAAATTATGTTATTTGATTCTATACGCAGCACCTACTGATTTTGTCTGCCTGTTCTCTGACAGTGAACTGTGTTTTCTAGTCTCTCACTATGATTGGGATTTATTTCTCCTTTCCTTGTCGATTTTTGCTTTATATATTTTGGAGCTACATTACTGTATGCATATTGTTTCAGGAAAGTAACACTTTCCTGTTAAAATGACTTCTTCATCATTACAAACTACCCTTCTTCATTTCTAATATTGCTTCATGCCTTGAAGTCTATGTTGTCTGATAATAAAACTAGGAGTCTTTTGATTAGTGCTTCCATGGTTTATTTTCCCCATCTTTTTACTTTAGCCTTTCTGGTCTTTATATGTAAGGGTATCTCTCTTGCAGGCAGCACATAGTGGTATTGTTTTAACCAAGTCTTATATTCTTAAGGCTTTTACTTGATGTATTTCGTCCTTACACATTTCATGTAATTACTGTTACAGCTATATCTGTATCTTCTATTCTATTATTTATTTTTCATTTTTATCATCTGTTTAATATTCCTTTTTACTCTACTCACGTCTTTCTTTGAATTAACCAAATATTTAATTATTTCATTTTCTCTAGAATTTGTAAATTAATTTTAAATTTGTCTATTAAAGTAATTCACGTAATTCAGAACTAACCTTTAAACAATGTAATGTATCATTTTTTGTGAACATCTTAAACTTAGTTAGTTCTCCAATGAAACGCACAGTTTTGTTCTTTGTTTCAATATTGATCTGGTCCTTTTTTCGTACCTACAAATTAAGAGAGACATTGCTTAGATAATATTTTGAAATCTCTGTGATAAGAATTGTTATTTTAGTAAGAATGAATTCACTCCAAATATTTTAAATAAATTTGGGTATAATTTCTAGCTATATCCAAATTGATTTAAGACAAAATAAGCTCTGTAGAACACCAGTGCCAGGATATAGTTTGCAAAACAGTTCCACGGTTAAATAATCCGGGAAAATAAGGCATTTTATTCGGCTTGAAGTGGCTCTCAAATTAAGAAATCTGTTTAACTTAAATCAGTGTTTCTCAAAAGTTTTTGGCAACATAACCACCCACCTTCTGAAATGTTAACAACTAGTAATTAACATCCATTAATATTATAAGAAACACACTTTAGGAAATATTGCTTTTAGATTATGAATGCCAAGAGTTCACTTAAGCAAAAATATTATTAAGGTTAGGTGTACTATAGTTAACAAATATATTCTACATTTTTTATTACAAATTCATTACAATGAAATTTCTAACATAATCACTAATTCTTTTTTATCACCTGTCACATTTCTATAGCAAAGCTCAAATCCTTTGCAAATAATAACCCCCTATACTCAGGCACACATTTCAAGAAATACTTAATACAACAAAATCCTATTAAACAGTACAATGTGAACAGACACCTCAAGATAAATGTAATTGGTTTTAACCTCAGAAAACCAAACCTACAGTCCTGAAACCTTTTATCTGAACAATGACAATATGGTGGTGCCTAGAACTAGTTTGGTGTTCTTTTTCAGGATACTACCCTATTTTTCCCACATAACAACATTCTCACAAAGGTACAATAGCTGTTACAATTCTGCTTTAATAGTTAAGACAACAACAATAAAGAACATACAGCTGTCAAATGACTTGTCCAAGGATCAGTACTAAAATCCCTTAGCCTGTTGAGAAATTCCACTGCATTAGCATGTGCTGAGATTCAAAATACGGCCTAAACTAACCAAGAGCTGGACAATTAATGATAATTGTTTATATAAATACTAACCTTCTATATAGTTGGACAGCTAACACTTAAATGAAATTTATCATCTTCATTTTTAAGGACTTACTTTTTATAGTATGCAGAGGCAGGGGTTTATAAGAAATTTCAAATCTTTAGGGATACCTTTTTAAACAAAACTATGTTTATTCATTTAAAACATCAGAACTAGAAGCTCACTATAACTGTTTAAGCTAAAGCATCAATAAAACTATATCCATTAAAAATAAAATAAAAAATACTCAATTTACAGAACTTTAACACCCAAAATATCTTCGGGATTAGAGAGAAACAGAACAGAACTAGATTCTAGTCTCTAAAGTAAACAAAATCATATGGAATGACTTGACTGTTTTACCTTGCAATTTAAAGAATGCAGCTTTTATAAAGACGCTTTCACGTATAAACGTGTAAGGACTACAAAGGAAAAGTTCCTTTGTAGAAACTTTTAGTATAGGTTTAAACTCCCTTATAGTATAGGTTTAACGCCCAGCTCTACTACTTACTGTTACTTAAATCTGTGCCTCAATTTCCTCATCTGTAAAATGGAACTAATAAAAGCAACCTGAGTCATAAGGCTGTTTTGAATTGTAAATAAGTTAATATACATAAAGCACATATAATAGTGCCTGCAGGGATCAGAAAGAGCTCTTATTAATTTTATCCATCTTTATATATTTGTATCACTAATACATGGACACTAAATAAATGTTTACTGAGTAAACAAATAAATGAAAATGCTTTATGTTTATATATGTATTGTAGTGGCGTGAAAGAACAAAAGATCTATGGTCAGAACATCTGAGCCTTTATGGTCATTTTATGTCATTTTTGGGTGGTATATAATCTTGGACAATTCACTTAAGTTCCCTGAACCTGTTGGCTCACTAGGTAAAATAAGAATAAAAATAAGGATGATGATGATGGTAATGATGATAACTAAACTTCACTTGATACGAAACAATTAATGTACAGGACAAAAGATTACACAACCTTTAAATTTATGTTTAAGAGGTGTTTTAAATGACATTGTAAAAAGCTTCTGAATGAGTAATAATGAGTGGAAAATTGTACATACAATAAAAATTCATCCATGAAAAACTACAGAGAAAAAAGATTGAGAAAAAAATACTAAAATATTAACAGGGTTTGCTTTAAAGTGATAAAATTATGGGGTTTCCCACCTTTTATTTTATATAGTTTACATTTTTTAAATTGCCCACACTCAGCATGTGTTTTAGAGTTAAAGCAATGTAGAAACAAAAAAAGTATAAAGAAGCTTTTTTAAAATGATATATTAAAGCTGAATCTTTAGGGGGAGAAAGGTTGGAAAATACAGATATGTGTTTTTTAAAATCTCTTTGGATCATTCTGGATGTACAAGTTAACAACTGCTGTAGAGTATCATATGATTTTAAGTGTTACTGAGCATTATAGCTTTCAAAACACGCAACACAGTGTATCATCCACAATGATTCTTAACATTCTTGAGGTCAAAGAGGAGCAATCTAACAAACATAATGACATTAAAATATTTTTAAATCAAGTACTATAAATCAATTATTTCACTCTCATTTTTCAGATGAAAAAACTGAAGGCTTTTCAAAAGACTGTAACTTATGAAAAAGACTAACTTATTCTGACTCCTCATTTAATATTTTCCAGTTTCACTTGACTTCTCATGATCAAAAGATATGTCAAAATACTTCTACAAAAGTAAATACAGATTAATGAACAATGTAAAATTTTCTATATATTTTTAGTTCAATTCTCTTGTAAGATTTTTCTTATAGAAATCAACCAATCTAGCAAAAATGGTGCTTATAACTCATTTTTTAATTACAACTGTACCTGAGATCAACTGAATAACCAAATTCATATGCATTAATTAAAATTAATTTAAATAAAAGTTTCCCCCTCCATTATTAAAGAAATAGGCTCTGCCAAAAATCTGGAGAACACAGAAAACAGGAAAGGAAAAAATTTTTCTCATAGTCGCACTGTTCAAAGACAGCCACTGCTAACATATATATAATTTATTTTACCTTCCAAGCATTTTAATATAACTGTAAATGTGTGTGTAAGATTTTGTAGCTTGCTCTTTTTCTCCCCTGAAAAAAGCATCTTTTTGATGCTTTATGAAATCTTTTTGGTAAATATCACTTTCAATGGCTCTATATTATTTAGCATTGTGATTACATGACCATTTTCTTAATCCATTATTGAGCTTTTAGATTATTTTCTATTTTGTTCCTATTACAAGTCATGATATAAATAAAGCTTTTTGGGGTATACAGAATTATTAGGACAGATTCTCAGAGCTGTCCAACTGCATAAATGTCTCTAAGGATCTTGAAACATATTCCCACATTCCTTCTTCAAATTTTGACCTCAAGTAAATGTGAAAGATTTCTCATTTCAACTAGCTTTACTACTATTAATCAAATTAGCAAATACATTGTTTTAACTAGAATTTCCTTGACTAATAATATAAGAGATTTCATATAGTTTAGCTAACTAGCTTTATTTCTCAGGTGAGATTCTTAAGCAGGAGGCAAATAAGATCAGATTGTGACACTATGTTGGAACTAGAGGGAAGATATGGGGACACCTATTTAAAAAGCTTTTCTCATAATTTAAGCTATGGAGAGTGAAAGGCTGTGGCACCAGGCATAGAGAGAATTTGAAGAGGTATTTTAGATGACAGCATCAATAGAACCTGGGGACCAATGGCTGCTGAAAGTCAGAGGGGGCACAACTAGAGGTTGTTTTCTTAGTGACCAGATAAAATATTTTGCAAATTTACAAGGAGAATAAAGAAGTTGATATGAGAGACGGAAAAAGACATTTTTGAGAAGAAAATAATGAGTTTATGAACATATTTAGCTAGAAGTACAGAAGAACTTACTATGCACCAGAAGAGAAGTTCTGGCAAGAGATATATATGTGAGGTTGCTGGGAAATAGAGGTTAACTGAACCCAAGGTAAAATGTGTTCCATCAAGAAGAAGGGTGAAGGAAGCAAGTCTGGGGAACACCAACATATAAACTCAGCTAGAAAAAAGAGCAAGGGATATTGAATATGGTAATCATAAGAAAGAACTAGGAGAGAATAGTAGAGGAGGATTATTATTATAATGATATCTGTATCTGGACATTGTGTGATCAACTTTATAGGCATTATCTTGTTTAACCTTTAAGAACAATCTTAATTTAAAAGATGTCAATATTATTCCCATTTCATAGGCAAGGAAACTGAGGTTTACAGAATGTAAATAACTTAGGCAACAACGCTTAGCATGTGGTGGAGCCAGAATGACACTTTCCTAAAAAGCAGAGTCCGGCAGTTTAAAATCTGCAAGGACATCAAGTAACATGAAGCAATTAGGAAGAGACTGATGGTCTCTGCCAAGGTGCTATGATGGTAAAATACAGAGTAAATGTCGGAAGAGACAAATACACTCTAAAAAACTTGAACAAGAAGGAAATAAAAGAGAATGGAGGTGGTGGGTGAGGGAAATTCTCTTGTTGCTATTATTATATTTTCATTTAAGGATGTGAGAGTGTTAGACATATTTATAGCCCAATAAAAAGGCACTGGGGCAAAGTGTGCAGATCTGGAGGTGGGGAAGGACAGATCCTGGAGGAAGAAGAGGTGATTAAGGACCTCAATGCCCTTTCTTCTCTCCCTTGAGAACAGTGGCTACGCTACCTAAAGTATACTCTTAAAATTCTGATATTCTTCTAGTTGTAATGAAGTATTTACATCAGTAACAAAAATGTCATTTCCTTCCACTCTGACCCCAATTTTCAAAGGTGGGAGGTGAAGTATACACGAATAGAATTTTCTTAATTTTAAATTTCTCACCAAAAGCACTTATTATGCTTGGTCCAGCAATTTGCATTTTAATTTTGGATTTGGTTGAGGGTATATGAATATAGCTCATATAATACAGTCATACTGTCTACTAGTAAAAAGTTTTCTGTTCGTATGATGGGATTTTATATAACAAGAATGTCATGATTTCTGATGCATCTGTCCTTGAACCAGCTACATTTATCAAAGTGTGTTCTATCAGTGACGACATACTCTACCCTTCCAAAAGAACCGCAGTGCACATCACCCTATTAAAGCTTTGTTTATTATAATTAACACAATCAAAATCATTTAACTTTCTTGATCTCAGTTTCTGAATTTCTTTAAACACAGAAACCCACCCCTGCCTAATACTATCAATAAAAATCTAAAACCCACTTCAGGAAAAGCTGGCCCAGAAAAACCTGAACCACAGATCTCATATTAATAACTTAACACCTATGGCAAGAAGCCTTTAGAGCTCATCTCACCCACTATTAACTTTCTCCCTCCTCTGAACTCCAGGCACTCATTCTTGAACAAGTCATTTGGCAATTAAGCATGCAATTCCTTACACTATCCAATAAATTTAGTATTTAAGTTTTTATTTCCCTCTTTGCTTTTGTATTTATGCTGTATCTCCCCAATTACACTGTGATATTCCTATTCTGCAAGGTTACTCAAAAACTGATCTCTGAGAGCTCAACAATATTGGTTTGTGTATGGTGAGTGCAATAAAGCAACTATTGAGCATAGCAAACATTTATTTGCATTCCAAGCAAGTTGCTATAAACTTAAATTTTGTAAACACAATTTTTCCATTGATATAACCATTTGAATTTCATGTCTTTTCAGGTCTACTAATGTTCTCTTTCAGTTGCCTCTAAGGTTTCAAGCTTGTATCTGAAACTTTTTCACCTCCACAAGATGACTGGGTAACATGGGTTTGGGAGAACCACTAAGGCAGTCTGTCAAGATTCCTGGGACTGAAAAGGGAGGGAAGCTGTTCTTTAAGGAACTCACCATACTAATCAAGGTAAAGATTCTTAAGGCAAGAATCCATAAAAATATGGGCTATGACAGCATTCACTAATATCAGAGCATTTATAAAAATCTTGTGTGCCCCAAATTTGGACCCACCCCTTCCTGTCACCTAAACAGCCATCCTATAGGCTCTGTGCTCTGACTTCCCATGGGTAACCCTATGTTTCTTCCGGGAACACCAATAAGGTCTGCTGGCTCTGCTGACCTTGGAGAATGGTTTTTACTTTATAAAAGCAAAAAGTGCAGTACCTACAATGGAGAAACAAGGTAGCAACAAGAGCTTACTTCCAAATTGGGAGATCACTGAACAATTTCAAGCTCTGCTCAGTAAATTAACATTTTAAAAATTTAGAAGTCCTACATTCTGAAATGTTAGACCATCATGAAATTTCAAAAATATGTTTACCAATAAGAATCCTCAAAGTATATATATGTGTATATATATATTTTACAAAATAAATGCTTAAATACATACATGAAATCTGAAATCCCCCCTCAGCATGGAACAAAGATCCTCTGCTACATCAGACATGCACGGATGTAATGTAGCAACCAATCTTGCATAAAATGGTAGCAAATCCAACCTGTAAAAGTTATATGTAATATGTGTAAAAGGAAAGACATAACAAAAACAATTCGTTTTAAAATGTAAACTTTCTCAGATACATTCACATTATATGATTATAAAAACAAATAATCAGTAGGGGGAGGGTGAAGTAGGTAAAGGGGATCAAATATATAACTGAAGATAACTGGAATTTGGGTGGTAAAGACACAATAGAACAGATGTTAAATTATAATGGACACCTGAAAATTATATAATTGTATTAACCAATGTTACCCCAATAAACTAAATAAAAAAAGACTATTGCCATTGTAGTGAAGTATATGGAAATTCAATTTGCTTTGTGAAAACTTAAGAATAATTTGTTATTTCCCATCTGGTACATTATCACACATCTGCAAATGTACTAAATATGCAATTTTGATAAAATATGAAATACCAAGCAAAGAAAACACTAAGTTTTGAAATAGCTTAAAATTTTAATCACATAATTAATGAGTAAACAAACCTAAAGGTAACTTAAATAGTATAAAACAATCCTTTTAAACCATTTCCTTTATCCCTGGATAAATTTTTTTGGAAACCTTAATATCTAAAGTAAAAGGGTAACCAATAAACAAACAGGCATTTAAGGGTCAAAACCACATCACAAACCCACACACTAACTTACGTATTTTACTCACTAGAGAACTCACTCAGAACCTGGTTTCAGTGACTATTTTTCTCACTTTAGACAATAAACAGCAAATATGTGGTTACTTATGCTGCCATCCCCTTTCATTTTCAGAGCACTTTCTTAGCAAACATGAATGTGGCTCCAGAATGATGCTTAACAGAGCACTCCAAGAAACCACGACCAATCAGAATCAACACAAACTAAAATTTACTTTCCATTCCTGCCACAGATGTTATTTTATACAACTTGATTATCCAATGATTCGACACTCAGCAGATCAGGCAATGAAGATGAGAAGCAGTGAGGAACTGATAAAAGCAGCTGCACTCACAAGTAAGACGAGCTGACAGTGAGGAAGAAAGCTAAAAATTATAAATATTCAACACAAGGGCTCAAAAACTATGACAACCTGAAGCCATTTAGAACACTAACAAATAATCTTACAAGTCTCAGTTATCCCTGGTTATATCACTATAGGATAATACATAAAAATGGTTTATCACCAGAAATAAGTCTGCATACCACGAAAGACTTAGAACTAGATCTGGAAGACTCTCAGCACAGACAGATTAAGCCTTAGCTGAAAAAAGGGTGAAGGAGGGAAGAATAAAGATAAAATTTGAAAGGTGCAGTCAAGAGAAGCAAAGCACCCAAATTCATGCCTGAGAGCCTCAAAAACGTTGTATTTCTCTTTGACCATTAACATTTCTTTTAAAAAAGTATCATTTATTTAATTTTTAGTAATGTGCCAGGCCCTGTTCTAGGCATCTAACTTATATTACTTAAAATTTTGATCCTATGAGGTAGAAATTAGAATTTCCATTTCAGAAATAAGGAAAAAGATGGTGAGAAGTCAAGAACATGGTGGCTTTGCAGTAGTACCTCAATAATTTTTTAAATGCATCATCTCCTTCTTTAAAGAAACAGTGAAAAGTATAATCTAAAACATTTGATGGTAAACTTTATTAAAATTTTTAAAAAATTACTTTTAAAGTACCAGTTGAAAGTTAAGCTCCTGTCATACAGAAAATGTACACGTGTGAGTCCCATTATTCACTGATGATATTATAAAAATGATATATAGATATTCCAGTCGATGCTCTCATAAACATGTAACAATTTTCTGAATGTCTCCTAGTGCAATAAAAGCCTGGGGGCAAACATTCACTTAATTTTCTTGCATAATAAAGAGATTCATGCCAGTATCATATTTATTTTCTAAATTTTTAAGCTTTAGTTAGAATATTTTACTATATTTATATTTTCGTTAGAAAAATAGGTTTTTCATTTGTTTTTCATAACCACTTTAAAAACATAGACTTTTTTTCCAGTTCATAATCAATTGCCAAATACAAACAAACACAGATCTTTAGACCTATGTCTAGGTTCATCATTTCCAATACCACAACTACAGGTCAGAAAAACTAAGACCTGAGAGTTAAGGTCATGGGATAACAAAGGACAATGCGCTCAGGTTCTAATCTCTCATATATTACTTCTGTGACCTCATAAATGGATCTGACCTCATCTCCTACTAGTGTCTCCTGCTCAGGGCTCAGTCTCACAAGCCTCTCACGAATCCTCAACATGGCAGGCAAGCCCTTATGCCAGTGCCTCCCTACTGGCTGTTCGCTGGAAATGCACTTTCCCCAAATATCCATTCACACTGCTTACTCCCTACCCAAGGTCAAGTCTTAGTCCCACGACAAGCCCTCATAGAGATGGATTCTGAATACTCCACTGAAACGGCAACTCCACTCAACCCCTACCACTCGTAATCCTTATACCTTCCACTACACTTCTCTAAATTAGAATTTATCAACATATTATATACTTTATTTACTTGTTTATTGGTATCGTTTGTCACCCTTCCCCACTAAACTGTAAGCTCCATTGACTGGAGCCAGTTTACCAACAGTCTTCAAAGAGTGCCTAGATCATAGTAAATACTTAATAGATATTTTAGATAAATGAATTTCTCTGGTATCTCACAATTAAGTATAATTTAGTGTAATGTTCACCATTTTAAGGAAGTATCCTATTTTTGTAAGAATAATACTAAACTTGATCAAGTTTTATATTTTATCAAAAGTTGGTTTATTAAATATCTTTTATGAAATTAATTGGAGAATCACATAGTTTGTTTTCGCTGTTATATATATTAATAGGTTTCCTATTTAAAGTATCTTCATTCCTAAGGTCAATCCTCTTTGGTCATGATGAATTTTTACTTTTAATATAATATTAAATGATTTGTTAGTGGTTTACTTAGAATTTTTACATCGACATTCAAAAGTGGGACTGCTCAATACTTCTAATTTCCCTGCTCTTTTTTTGTTAGATTTCTGCCTATTTATTCATACTATAAAATGGCAAGTCTCGTATGCTCTGGAATAAACAACAGAACAGAGAAATTACTTGTTCCATAAAAGACTTGAAAGAACTCAGTAAAACTATCTAGTCTTAGTCTATTTAAGACAAAATTAACTGAAAAATTTTTTATATTTTCTCCCACAATCACTGTTTTATTCTGCCTTGAATCAATTATAGAAATGTGTATTTTTTTCCAAATAATTGTTTCAGTGAGATTTTCAAGTGGTTTTTAAATATTCCAGCTTATTGTCTAGCTCACTTCTTCAATTTTTTAATATTATTTTTCTTTATATTTTCTAAATGCATCTCAATTTGGATTTTTAAAGAACCTGCTCTTGAGTTCTTAAAATTAATTTTAATCTTGATCGTCTTTTAAATGTATTTTTCAATAAAATTTGAGATTGTAACTTAGCATTAAAAAATCTTAACCAATGTCATTTTCTTTTTCTTCTTTTTCTGAGTAAGACACTTATAATCTGTTTCATTTTCTTTTTCCAATAAGCACAATCTACTTCAAAGCTTTCGCCCAGCACCAAAAGAAAGGTGTATGTATGTATATGTATATGTATATGTGTGTATGTGTGTGTGTGTGTGTGTGTGTGTATTTTAAACTAAAGCAGTCTGTGCTATTCACTCAGGCTCCCATTAGTGAACTAACAACATAGGTAAGTGTTTTCAGCTTCAAGAGGGACTTTAAAAATCGTTCAAGGGTTGATTCTCTGGAAGATATGAACTCTTCTAAGCCTTTCCAGGTAGTTAGTAATTCCATTTTTGTTTCTTCTGGAATTTGTCACATGTAAGTTAAATATTCCATTCTCTCAGAATCCTCCACTCCTATTAAACTCAACAAATTCTTCCCAAACTAACAAGTTCCTAAAATTCCTCTTTTCCATTATAAGTTTACAATTAAATATAGTTGGCACTAAATGTCACTTGCCCTATCTAAATCTTTAAGATTTGTGACTCTTCATTCATGACTTCACAAAATAAAATCCCTTATGTTGTAAATAATTTAATAAATATATTTTCAGTGTTAGTCCTACATAAATGTGCTTTTCTATCTTTTCTACCTTCCTACAAATGTTAAGCCTGAAAAGGAAATTAAATGCTAAATGCTATATCAAGCACATTAAAATTATTTTTTTAAAATATTTTAATCAACATAAAGAAAAATTTCTGTTAAAATTTAAGTTCGATATATATTTTTTGACTTTTCTGAAAGTCAAATAGAAAATAAACTTAAATCTTTCCTTTGAAAACTAAACTTTACAGTCTTCTATGAGAATGATAATTATTTTTCCAATAGTTAATGAGTGAACCATTTAAAAAGAATGTTTTTTCATTATAGAGCAGTAAAACCTTGCTTATACTTTCAAGGTCTCTTGAATCACACATTTAAATAACCACCAAGAAGTTAATGATCATCAAGTTAGTAAACATCCAATCACTAACTACAAGTAATAGCAAGAATGCAGAAACAAACATTTGTATTGAGGGGGTATGGGGAGAAAGTCTTAAAGGTTTTTATCTTGTAATCAATCAGCTTTCGAAAAGAAATGTCCAGCTTTTTATTTTTACAATCTAAAAAATTTAACTGTTGAAAGTTATCAATTTTACCTGTGTTCAAAATGTGTAGGAAAAAATGAATGTAAGAAATGCTGTTACCATTCAATTAAAGAATACAGAGGATTTCCTTCAGAGGAAACACTAAAGCAGATGATAATTCAAAAAGATAAAATGTAATAAAGACTGGGGCCACTGATTCTGAAATCTACATCCAAATGTTCAGTTGATTTTTTTTTTTACAATGTTGACATTCCCAATGCAACAGTGCCATCAAGTGGTGTGATACACTAATAGATTTCCAACAAATTCATTTTTTTATAGTTCTGATTTTAGCGTGAGGGAGGAAGTCCAATTGGAAAGTCTCTCACAAAGACTCCAGCAAACACTGTTATAAGGTGGATCAGGAAAAGCTGTTCAAGAATCAAGTGAAGGCTTCGCCTCTGAATAGTATTCTGTATATATTAATCTAAAGAGATTGTGAACATCCATCTGCTAAAATGTGGCTAAGTCCACTTGGCTTCAAAGTCACTAAAACAATATCAGATTTGTCTATATTTAAAACAAGGAACTAAGAGATTCGTAGGTACTTTCCATGACCTAAATGACTATATTTAGAAGTTTGCTTAGGTGAAGGAGCCTTCTGAGGTTCTAGAAGTATTCTACTATTGATACTTATATGAAATAGCAATTCTGTATGTACAGTTACATTATAAATTAATTATAAAATAATACATATCCAACTAAGTGAAATTCTAGATTTGATTTATGTGGTGTCTTTCAAATAGGCTGCAAAATATAATGCCAGCCTTTTGAGATTATTTTAACCACTAATTATTTAATAAAGAAAGAAGACAAGTGAAAAATTAAAACACTGCTTTGATGGATTAAATCCACTGTAAAGATGGATTAAATTAGACTTTAAAACTTGTACTGTAAATGATACCAATTAAGTAAAAAGATGACTCATAAAATGACAGAAAATATTTCCAAATTATATTCGATAAGGGACATGTACAAAGAATAAAGAACTCTTACAATTTAAAGAAAAGATGACACAAGTAAAAAGGGGGCAAAAGATTTAAATTAGACATTTCTCCAAAGAAAACATACAAGTGGCCAATAAGCACATAAGATGATGCTCAAAATTATTAGTCATTAGGGAAATGTAATCAAACCCACAATGAGATACCACTTCACACCTACTAGGATGGCTATAAGCAAAAAGAGACAAATAATAACAAGTGTTGGCAATGATGTGGAGAAACTGGAACCCTCAATCACAAGTGTTGTAAAATGGTGCACCCACTGTGAAAAGTTTGGAAGTTACAAAAATGTTAAACAGAGTTACCATAAGACACAAAAATCCTTCTCCTACTTCTCCTAAGAGAACCGAAAAGATAATCTATACAAAAACTTGTACACAAAATCATAGCAGCATTATTCATAATCACTAAAAAATGGAAATAACTCAAGTGTCTATCAACTGATAAATGGGTAAACAAAATGGTATATATACACAATGGAATATAATTCAGCCTTAAAAAGGAAAGAAATTATAATATAGGCTATAACATGAATGAAAACTGAAAAAAGTATACTAAGTGAAAGAAGACAGAGACAAAGGCCACATGTTATATGACCATTTGTACACAATATCCAGAAAAGGGAAATCCAAGGAGACTGAAGTAAACTAGTGATTTCTTAGGGCAGGGGGAAGGATGGGCAGAGATAGAATGGGACCGACTACTAATAGATGTGAGGTTTCTGATAGAGGAACAAAGTTTAAAATTTGATTATAGTGACAGCTGCATATATTTATAACGCTGAATTATAGACTTCAAATGGGTGAATTGTATGGTACCTAAAGTATATCTCAATAAAGCTATTTTTTTTTTAAAGAAGAGAAGTGTAAAGAACTTTAAGAGTTATCTATTGCTTCCTAAACCAAACTATATAGACTAGGTAAGACAGCTAAATTCTCTACCACAGATTATATACATAGAAATATAAAACACCTTTTGTTCCTCATAGTAATAGACAGCCCAATAACTATTAAATAATGCACTCTTGTTTTATTAGCACATTTTTTTTTTTGGTCATCTCAAGCTAAATGAGCTGGATGGAGGGAGGAGAAAATCCTGGTCACAGAAAAGAATAAATACACTCAATAGGATCCATGTCCTTTGAGGAGGGTGAGAGAGAGAAAAGGCCACACAAGGAAGGGGGCATACCTTACTAAAGGGTCCTACAGGGTCTAGGTGGTCATGAGCGGACAGTGAAACTAGGTGAGAGCAGGGGCTAAAAGGAGGTACTCAATATTTCCTTGTCCCTCTCTCTCCAAGTATCCTCACTTGCCCCTACATCCAAAAGGCTCAAAGAGTAACCTGCTCCCCCTAATACCACCTAACTGGCTACCCAGGAGAGTATTCTAGCCTGTTCACTCTAGATCCAACCCTTTCTGTCCCCTTCTTACCTCTCCCCTGGAAGGCTATCAGTCTACTCTTGTATTCAAAGGATAAAGAAAGGTTTATGGGTATTTGGGGGTATGGGTATGAGAGAAGGAGAAAGAGTAAGAGACTTTGTGGTACCTGACTACTATCTTTCTACTCCAGTCTTCCTAAGGACCAACCTATAACCCTCAGGTCAAGCCCAATCTTGCTGGTAGAGCAGAAAGACACCTGAGGGTTAAGGACAAAAGAAGACTCCAAGACTCTCCCTTATATGCCATTTTACAAATGTGTCAACAAGAGGCCTTGGCTTATTCATATACTAAAATCTTTAGAGAAGACTAGAGTGTACTATTTATAATAGGAAAGTATACAAATTAGACATCTGCTCTTATACAAATTAGAGTTTTTATATAATTCAGATTTTAAATGTATATAAACTATAGAAATTCCAGTAAAGAGTTAACAGTCAATGCTGCTTATAAATCCCATCTTTAAACAGACTGTCCTCTACCAGACAAACCATTAATAATGTTTCTTTATTGTTTTTAGTAAGGTAACTTACCTGCTAAAGAAATGAAATATCATGACTAAAAAAACTCATTGTGTGTATTTCAGATGCAAAAGCAATAATGTTAATAACCTAATGCTTCCTGTGCATTTTTACATTTTTCAAATGTTCTTGTCCTGGGTTAGAGTAAAAATGAGGTGTCACTTCTTGTCCAAGGTCCCTAGGAATGAGCTGAGTTCATAAACTGCCAGGCCATGACAACCATGGAAGTTATGGCAGTGATATAAGATGAAGCTTGTAAACTCAATTTTCAGAAGTATTAAGAGATATGTTGTCTGTAAACTATGTTGCAGAAGGTTTGACTGAAGCTGCCAAACCAGTCTAGATTCGGCACATGAAGTAAGGTTAAGTGACAGCAGACGCCACAAGTGAAAAGTTAACAGAGAGCTTACCCAAACAGGGAAGATCTTCAAAATGTATCAAAGTTTATTATTATTAACCATAATTTATTTTAAAAGGAAAAATTTCTTAAAGCCTACCAAAGTTAACCAGAAAAATAATGCCATGAAAATTCTGGCCAAATGTTTTGCATGATTTTAAAAATACTAAATGAATCCTGAAAGAAGAAATGAAGAAGGGAAACCAAGGGAGAACAGACTGTAGAATGCTGAGTAAGAGGCAGAAGATGAAAAAAGACACTGAAAAAATGGTGAGAATATGTCAGATAGAAAATAAGGACAGTCAACATAAGCATAACTGGGATACCTAATAACAAGAAAACAAAACAAGTATTTAAAGACATTAAAGATGAAAATAAAGAAAACTTCCCCGAAGTATTTAATATGAAAACTGAAAGGGCATGGAGAATGACCAGAATGATCAATACCAAGACTTACCTATCCTAGGAAAGTCACTGGATTTATTAGGGAAAGAATTACTTGGGCAGTCATATAAAGGAACAAAGCAATTACAGACAAGAAGAAAAAACAAGCAGGCTGGCCCCAGATTTCTCCACAGTAATACCAAATGCCAGATGACTCTGAAGCAATATCTATGACATATTTAAGAGAAAAAGGTATGAGCCATGGATCCTGTAATCAGCCAAGCTGTCCCTCAAGTAAAAGGTCCACAGCCAGATCATTCTGAACATATAAGAACTCAAGGAATATTTTTTCCCAAAATTATTCTTGAGAAAATTATCTGAAGATGAACTTCAGTGAACCAATAGATAAAGAAAACTGGCATGAAACATGGACTATTTTAAACTATAGAACTAAAATAAAAACAAATGAGGGAGTTAGAATGACAAATGAGAATGTAAATACTATAGTCCCTATCAGGATATGTTTTCAGCACAGAAGTAAAACAAAGGGAGGAGAGATGAAAAAAAAAGATAAAAGGTCAATAAGTCTGCTGCTTACCTACTTGTAATGCTAAAAGTTATCATGCAAGGCTGACAAATCATATAATACAAGTATAAGCACATTTAAGAGTAAAAATGGAAAATATTAAGATAACATTACTGATTAATATCAGATGGGGAAGGAGAGGAGTGAAAAGAGAGGGAAAAGGGAACACAGGCTATTTTATTATTACTCATGGTAGGGAACAATGAGATTGTTTAAATGATCATTAAGCAAACATACAATCATAAAGATAACTACTATAACAAATATATAAACCTTCCTAAAATCAGAAAACAGGTATACCAACAAATGTACACGAAATAAGACAATACAAACAGAACACATAAAGGGTTACAAAATTAAACCAGAAAGACACATCAATATAGCAGAACTCAGACCAATCTTATCTCTCTTAGCAAAAATGTAAATAGCCTAACTTATTATTAGAAACATATTTTATGGATCTCGTAAAATTCAATTTAATAATCTACAAAAGAGACTCAACTAGAATAAATTGATTCTGGAAGACTGTATATAATTAAAAGGGGAAAGTATACCCCAAAATATACAAATAAAAAGAAAGCAGAAATCATAATCGTAATACCAGATAAGGCAGTATTTAGGCCAAAAATGTATTAAATAAGACAAAGGACAGTATCCTTGAAACACTGTGCAATAAAAATACAAATCATTAATCAAGTCAGAAAACAAAACAAAAAGTCCCACTACCTGGAAATTTCAAATATCTCTCAAACACCTCCTTAAGTAACAAAGAAAACAGAAACTGAAATTGGAGAATTTCTAGAAAACATAAAAATAGAAATCACATTTTTCAAAACTAAGAGACAGCAAAAAATCATGCTCAGAAAATAATATATTAAATGCCAGAAAAGGAACAAAATGAAAACAAATAAAAAAAAAGAAATTAACAAAGATAAAAGCCAAAAATAATGATAGAATATGGTAAAACAGTAGAATACACACATAAATAAATCCAGTAGTAGTTTTTCTTTTTCTTTTAGGTTAAAAACAACAACAACAACAACAACAAAAAATAGATAAACCACTAGAAAACATATCAAGAGGAGAAAAAGGGGAAGTACAAATACAGTATTGTTTGTAATAGAAAAGATTGGAATGTCCAAAATAGTTAAATATGGTACATTCATAAAAAGAAACACTGTAGCTTTAAAAGAACAAGGGAAATCTTTATGTATGGATATGAGAAAGATCTCCAAGATATAGTATTAAGTGAAAACAGTGAAGTTCAGAAAGGTACGATAAGCTCTCCTTACGTAAAAAATGGAAACCATAAGAATCTATAATTGCATTTTCTTATACTAGATGCCAAAGAAATTTTGGAAGGCTACACAAGAATCAAGACAGTGGTTTCCTATTGGAAGGAGTGAGAATTAGGTAGATAGAAAGGATACTTTTCATCATATAATGTTTTATATTTCTGAGTTTTGAGCCCTATGAATGTATTACTTATTTTTCAAATTAAAAGTTTACATTTGCATATGACCAACAGTGACTCATCGGAAAGAAGCATTTAACTGCGTACCAAACATTACACTTGGTGTTGGATATACACAAAATGCAAAGATCTAGTGCTCTCTTTTAAAGAACTTGTAGTTTTTACAGATTGATAGGGATACAGGCCACAAACTAAGATTGTGATATGATGTTCTTAATTATGTTGAGAGTGCTATAAAAGAACACCTGTATCTACGTAAGAGAAATAAGGATGGCTGTTCAGATAAGATAACTCTGAGGCTAAGATTAAAAGACTGAACCAGAGATTTTTAGAGGAAAAATAAAGCACATTCTATATGGAACAGAAGAGGCTTGGAAGAAGAGGAAGGTAGTCAAGAAATCATTACATATTGGGATTTTGCAAGAGGAAGAGTGGTTAGAATTAATACTGAAGAAACTGAAAAGAAGCTAGATAAGAAAAGGTATTAAATATTACGTTACATAATTTTATCACCTTCTACCTGTCAGGCATAGTGCTAAGTGATGGGGATAAAGAAGTAAATATGGCTTCCTTCTTGCAGCTTACTCTAGATGTCACTGTCAGGGGAGACCAAGAAGGGGGTTTTTGCCATAGTCAGATATCACGGTCTTTCTTGTCTCTGATTCTGCACATACTGTTGCCTCTATCAGAAATGCTCTCTTTACATTCCCTTTCCTCTGCCCATCCCTAGTCTAGCTAATTCCTTTCTCAGGACTCAAATGACCCTTGTTCCAGGCAGCCTTCTCTCTCCCCACAAGACTAAATCAATCAGTTCCACTTGCTATACACTTCAAACATGCTGTGATTTTCCTTGGTAACTGCACTTAGAATTCTTTGTCTTCCTCTCCAAACTGTAATCTGTGTGAATATGATAGCCAAGTCTGTCTTGTTCACCAATGTATCTCCCAGCACGAATCACAGCACATAGTAAACCCTTAATAAATTACTCAATGAATTAAAAAAAACATTTTAGAACATAATCTTTCCTAATCACTCAGGTTTATTATAAGGAACCTAAATTATATTTATACATTTATATATATTTATACACACATTTATATATATTCATATATAAATATATAAATGTATACATAAATTTATATATTTTTAATTTACATTATATAAATTTATGTATATATAAATGTGTATATGAATTTACATATACTTACATATATACATTTATGTATTTATATAAATGTATATATATAAATATAAATATATAAATATAAATACATATAAATGAATGAGACTGTGATCTCTTCCTCATGGCTCAAAAATGCTATGCATTCATTTTAAATACTGGTATTTTTTTTTCTCTTCTCTCAAACCATAAATTATAACTTCCTATTATTTTCAAATCTACTTTTTCTAGCAGATTCCAACAACTTCTAATTTACAGCTATCTACTGAGCTAAAAGCAGATAAATCATTATAAAGGATATAACTGCCATAAAACCAATTAATAGTACACAGTTTTTGAGGACTTTTAGAGGAGGAGCAGATAGTAGTGAAGTGGGATGGAATGGTGATAAGAGACAAGATGCTCTTTCATAAGCAAACTACTTAAATATCATTGTGTGATTTCTTTTAACAAAGTATTTTTGTTAACTTTGGTTTATTCTGTTATATAATTCTATATAACTGTTATACGTGCTTCTTCATTCAAATAATAGTTGAAGAGAAAAATATGAAAGTAAACATTTCAGTGTAAAAGGTAAAGAAAAGCATCACTTGAAAAAAAGTGGTCCAAGATAATGAAGAAAAAAATATTTGAGTTTTCATCAATTCAAGGTGTACACTTTTTCCCCATTTATAAATACATTAAAGTGGAATGTGTCTCACAATCAAAGCCTTAAAATCAACAAGGTTTTTTTCTTAGTTCTACATAAAATAATGGTACATCTCACAACTGATGATGCCTTTCATTTGATGAAATGCAGTATATAATTGCATGTAGTAAAAATATTCATCTTTTTTACTTTCTCAACTAGGTAATTCTTAATTATTCTCTCATAATATTCCATCTCCTTTGCCCCACTAAAATGAAAAACCAAATGTTCATATTGATGCTGACAGGAGCTAAAAACCAATATGAAAGAATAAAGAAACGTAGCGATTTGGTTTCACTGAGAAATCTTACCATTGAGAGATCATGGGTCTCTATCAATAAATGGACCAAATTAAAACCTTGCTTAAAGAAATCTTTAGTGAAATCTCTCAGAGTTCTTATCTTTTGGGGAAAGTATCTATCTTAGCTATCATAATATTTAACAAATATTCATAACAATAGTTAACAAAATTCTTTACTTATTTATTGTTGAATAAACAGAAATGAATCTTCTCCAGGTTCCTAAGGTGGATAGTCCTGAAATATGCAGGTGAAGTTGGGGTTTTAATTTAGTGTAATTTAGAGCATTAGAATTCTCTAAAAGCACAATTTATGCAACTGAACATGCTTCTTGAATTACTAGCAACAATCATTAATTTGACTACAAAAACAAAACTTCATATTTTTCATTTAAACACAACTCCAAGAATTAGATACTCAATTAGTCTGACCCTTACACAAAATAAAAACTACAAAAAACTAATATACCATTTATTATTTTTTCTCTTCAGTAGCAAAAGTGTAAACCAACTGCTTCTTGCAATGATTAAGTCATTATTCTTATTAATGTACAATTATTCTTAAAACATTTTCTCTTAACGTAACAGGAAAGCATCAGAAAAATTAGAGCTAGTGAAAAAAGAACAAAATCAATAAGAAACAAGTTCTAGAAAATATGCTAATAATAATAATGCCTGTTGACAAAAGATATGTTTAACGAGGTAATTAAATAAAAAATTGATCTTACAATCATCACTACAGCATAAAACCACTAACAAATTACTCTTTTTTTAATACCTACCTTTGCCTAGGAACTATAAAAAGTGCCCGTACCAGCTTCTTCCTATTTGCTTTGGTATTCATGTTCATGCAAAAATCCATTGCTGCCTATAAGGAGAAAAAGCAAATTTTTTTCTTTAAAAAAAGTTTTTGATGTAGCTACTGAAAGCGGAAATCCTTGATGCTACAATGGATTTCTACTTGTTCTTAAACATTTCAAAATGTTTTTAAAACACTAGTATTGTAAGCGTATCCCAAACCATAAGACCTCAAGACTTAAACTCTTCTCTCCTTATATACCTGAAAATACATATTTTATACTTTTTAATTGCAACCTAGTTTTAGAAACTGAGCTTTGAGGGGGTAGCTTGAAGAACATAGATGTTTGACAAATAATTACATGAATGTATAATCAATGCTTTTGAATTCATTAAAGTAAATCAATGCTAACATCAGGAAAGTTTTCTGAATTAGAAAAGTAGCAAGAATAGTTACCAGGAGCCAAGAAAATTAATAATACTAATAATGATAATTAAAAAGGAATAAAGACGAACTAGGTATGAGAGACAGGCAGAGATTATTCCCAGGAACACAGGAGTAAGTGCCTCAACACTGACTGAAAGGGTTCAGTGCTGACCGTCAGATTCGGTAACCTATAGAAACCAAATAACGGAACTTTCATAAATACCCACAACTGTTATTCAGTACAGCAGTCCACTGTTCTTTAGCTTAATAAATATGTGCTCAACATTTCAGCAATAGGTCTAACATCAAATATAAATGTAAAAGAAAAGCTAGGAGAGAAGTACATTCTGGGATATAACTAGGAAACAAAAATATGAGTAAATGATATTTTTAAAATATAGGCATGTATATTTTTTAATGTTAAAAAGATTTTCAATATATTTGGTTTCAGAAAATAACAAGTTTTACTTAAAAAGAAACTATTATTGAATATCCTCTTGAGTTTCTCAAATACTTTCCCCTTCCAGAGGTTCACATGATTATTTTTTTATCACTCTCAAACTTTAGGTAGATTTGAGATCAGACGCAAATTAGATTCGCAGATTCTCTTGAATCTCCTGATGCGCTGAAACATGTACTGTTTGGTTAAAACTTGATGAAATAAATGACACAAATTTCAAACCCAGAAAACTAGATCACATTGAAAGTATTCACCAAGATTGAAACTTTGCATCAGTATTAGTCAAGAGATTAATGTGAGTGTCCTTAAAGTTTGTATACAACACCCCACTGTTAAACTTGACTGGCTTTCAATATATTAGTCAAGAGAGTAAAATCAATTTAAATTTTTTTCTGCTTGTAAAGAAAATATAATAAATGTTACTGAAGTTTACATTTTATAACATTAAGGCTTATTACGGCTAATTAGAATAAGGAAGAAAAAAACAAAATATGCTAAAGTTCCTTCAAGCAATTCACCCATATAAAACACTGAAAAGTTCATCTACTCAGAAAATTGGTTAACACTGGAAAACTTCACACACACACACACACACTCCAAAAACAAAAGTACCTCTGAAATTGAAATTTTGAAAAACATTAAGATAACATTTTAATGGCTAAAAATGGCCTGTTTCAATATAATTAGGAAAAACAAAAAGTAAAAAGTACTTGAATAACTATTTTCAAACATCATTCTTTAAAATACAAATGCACTTTGCATAATCTATTAAATAAATTTTATAAAAATAGAAGTCAATAAAGTTTTACTACCATAATAATCAAAGGGTACTTTATTATGAAATTTGATTATTATTAAAAAAAGTAAAAATACTATAATGTTCAAAACTCTTTACCGGTTAGGAGTTCATAGAGCATATTAATGCCTCGTACACACAGCAGGGGTTCAATAAATATGCAGAATAAATAAATAAAAGACTGCATGAGTGGGAAAATTGCCAGAATAAACCTCAGGAAATTAAAAAAGAAAATAAACTTCACATGCAATTTTACAATTTTACTTGTTAAATTTAACAAGTCCTGGCCTATGGGGGAAAGGGAGGCAAAGCAGCCACTGTGGTGGTGTCTGCCCGCCTCAGTTCAACTATTGCTTGACAACTCAATAAGCAGTTTTTTTCAAACTTGATTCAAAATGTTTAAAAAGTTCTTTCAAAAGGTCAAAAAAATTTAAGCAAATGAAAGACAGTTCAATAACCATTTTTTATTTTACTAAGTAAAAGTAGATTCTTCTGATCATCATACGCTTGCAGAAAAATAGCATTTTCGTGAATGACACTGGGTTATATATTGTCCCATAACAACTGATTTCAAAGAATTCTTAGATTTTTCTATTTCACAGATACTTTTCCCTCTTAAGCCATTTGGACCTTTGCCAACATACAAGAAAATCCTTTCATGAGAAAAATGACTCTCAGAGGAACCTATTGGGTTCCAACAGGGAAGGGTGTCCCCCTATTTTTCATCTGACTCTTAGAAAGTTAACTCAGAATTTAATATATGGTCATTACTGGCACAGCTTTTAATACTCAGCTGAGCATTAAAGGATACTTTCCAATAAAAATTCATAACAGTATTGTTACTAATATACAAAACTGATGAGACCCTTCTCACCTTTCATTACAGTACTCAAAATGGGGTGTGGAGGTGGAGCAGCAGTGTCAAAGTACTGTTCTTTCATCCTCTGTTTATCACCAATAAATACATAACAATTTAGCAGGAGAAAGATTCACTCATATACCAAACTTAGAAAAACAACCAATTGTTTAAGAGGTTGTTTCTGCCATACTGTATAGAATAAAGAAAAATGAGACTATCTCTTAAGAAAACCAAAATCTGTAATTACTGTTTCTGAAAACTATACATTGATGTAATCACTGCAAGAAGTAAGCCGATTTGGAATTAGACTTTCAAGCCTGTTTCAGTACATGAATAGTTACTGAAATAACTCTATATTATTTGAAGAGTTAGCCTAAAGTCAAAAAATAACCTAAGGGACTCTCCAAACATTATGGGAAAAAAAGATAAAAGATTACATTACACTTGAGAAAAATATGGCCTAAACCAACAATTTTCAAACTTTGGGTCTTAAGAACTTTATATGCTCTGAAAAATTATTAAAGACCGGAAAGAACTTCAGTTCTGTGGATCACATTTACTGGTACTTATTCTATTAGAAATTAAAACTGAGAAATTTTAAACATACTAATTCACTTAAAAATACCAACAAGACCTATAACTTATTAATGTTTTTTGGAAATAACCATATTTTTCAAAATGAAAAAAAAAATGACAGAAGAATGGCACTCTTTTAGAAGATAGTTGGATTCTCGTATTTACTTATGCATTCAATCTGCTATGATATGTTGTGTTGGATGAGGTATATGAAGAAAATCCAGCTTTACACATACAAATAGCTGGATAAAACAAATGAATTTTATATTATTTTCAAAATTTATAGATATTTTTTGATACTACCCCAAAACTTGACAAGTGGTGGTTTAAGCATTAGGTGAAATGTGGAATATGATATCATATCAATCAACTTTTTATGCTGTTAGATTAAAATTTATCTTGTACTTTGAGTGGATTCTTAACACCTAAGCACGACTTTAACATTGTGTACTGGACCCTTAAAACAATGGTTCACTGAGCTAAGCAGATCTTCCAAACACATATTTTCAAATTACATTACTTAATATGACCACTGATCCCATCACCAAAGTCTCATCAATAAAGTCTCTTCAGAAAAAAAATTGTGAAGCTGTCAGGCTTATGGTTGTAGACATAAGTTCTCCAAATTTTCTAATATTTGTTGAAAACTCAAATTTGTTCATCGGCAATAAATATTTGTTGTTTATTCTGAAGTGAGACATTCACCTTGTTTATGGTAGAAAAATGTCTCCCAAATACCCAAGTTTGTATAATCACAGTTTGTCCATTCGTCCTTTCAAGTAAAAATAGTGTTTTATGAAAAAAGGAACTAGTTCAGCTTGTAACTCAAACACAAAGGGTTTTTCTCAAGCCTTGAGACAGCAGTAGTGCTTTACATGTCTTCCCATTTCATCAGATTAAAAAGATATGCACTCAAAGGTTGAAATAAAATAAAATGACTAATTTTTATGTATTCTTCAAGGGGATTCTTAAATGAAAGTGGTATCGTTCTTTTCATTGCAAGTGAAGACTATAAGGGCTATTAGTAGTGTGCTACCACTGTACCTTGATCTGTAAAATTTAGCAGCTTTACCCATATCACTTTGCAGATGTCCAAAACAGTGAAAAAAGGGAAAAAAACTTTAATGTTAGTATGAAAAGTTTTGTCCTTATAGACTCCCTTGAAAATGCCCTAGAAGACACCAGAAATCTACAGAGCATACTGTTAAGGATTTATGAACTGTTTTCCAAACTGTGGGGTCCCTATGTGAAGGGAAGAGGTGTCAAGACAACAGGATTCTAGAGACTGTTTTACTGCCTCACTCCCCCACCAAGAATCTACAAATCAGCTCTAATTTTATGTGTTAATTGTGGATTCCCATATAAGACTCCATTTGAAAAAAATGTTTCATTCTATGGTTAAAACAGTCCAAAAACCACAGACATTCCTAATTAGAGATAACCTACAAAGCCCGTGTGCTTGAGAGTAAAGTTATACAGAGATAATTATACCTTGTCTATCAGATCTCGGTTGACACAGTTGGGCAATTGCTGGAGGAAAGCATCAACTATGAGCTTGAGATGAGATCCAGTACTGGCTTCTTCATCCTCTTGTTCTACCATAAAATTAGTGTTTAAATAGGTTAAAAATATACAGAGACAATATAAGAATAAATACATCCACTTGTAGTTAGTTGGGAAACAGATAATCTATAACACTTTTTTTACTCATAAAAAAAGCAATCATTTTTTGAGATACTACCCTAGAAAGTTTGGGTATCTACAGAATCACAACACAAGACACTACAATCTTTCAAATATCAACTATAAGAGGGAAAACTTTTTCATTAAACATAAAATCTTAATCATAAATTGCATGTAGCTTTATAGTAAATCTGTTTTCATCTGCCGAGCATCCCTTCCCACAAGTCTTCAATTAACAGCACTCTCACTGCCTCTGAAGGCAATCCATGGGATTCTGCAGAGAAGGGTGCTGCCAGGTCAAAGAACACCACCATTCCCCTTGGCCACAGGTAAGCATGACAAGGGGACCAGCCAAGTTCTTCCATGACACTTATATACAGCAGAGAGAATCTCTCTTTCATTTGATGTCACTAGCTGGTATGATCTGAGCCTGGGGCAGCCCCAAGCCATGCCCACCCTCCTCTCATGACATGGAAAAAGAAAAACTGCAGTGGGAAACAATGAAATCGATAGAGAGAAGGGCAATACTGATAAAAGATATCCTTCTAAATAAAGACTCCTAACTAATAAAACAACGTAATTTTTATTATATACAAAACACTACTGAATTACAATATCATAGAAAAAACGGTATGCTAGTTGTCTTTTATCTCAACCATTTTTGAATCATTTTCAAAAATATTTATGTTAAGACTGTAAAGATTATATCACATAATTAAAATAAATTGAGAGTAATGCTAGTAAGTAGACAAGTATAAGAACGATCAAGATATTTAAAATTTAGATGAACACTAAAACTTACAGTCACATTAATATGGGACATGCAATGTTTTTGTTCTAAATTCCCAAGAAGTGATTCTTAGAAACAAAAGGAAAATAAGAAACAAAGAGAAAGATCTATATTCTTAGGCTAGAGCTTTGAATAGAAAAACTAATGCAAAATGAAAATTTTGGGCAAAACAGTGCTCACCTTGCTCATCAAGAAGTTTCTTTGTAAGATCTTCAGCTTCATCTGCACCCTCTAACTCTAAGGCATCATCATTAATTTCTAGGTTCTCCAATTCAAGTTCCAAGTCATCAGGATTTGATACCTCCTTATTATCCTTTGGGTCTTTTGCCTCTGCTTGAAAACAACCAATCAGTATCTCTGAATTGAAAGTCATATTGAAACCTTGCTATAAAAATTAGGAAAGGATTCATAAAGTGTGTGTCATCTGTCTTAGAAATTACGTATTTTTCTGGTAACATTTGAGTATAAATTCATTGTATTCAGATTGTATAAAATACATTATGCTCACTGAGAACCAAGACCATAACTTCTTTGATTCTGTATGCCATCTGTTCACTGAAGGAATGAATGGATGGATGGGTAGGTGTATAGATGGATGAAGACATACAAGACACGAGGATTTGTGGTAAAGATGAGTGGAAATAAATTTGGTTAGATAAAATGGACTCAGATTGAGAGGGGTCTCAAACTCCAAGATAAGGAGTTCAAACTTTCTCTGTTACACAGTATGACCTTTACTAGGTCCTGTGGAGAAGAACATTTAAATGTGATGTGACATGAAGATTAACTTACCAATAAGACAAAAGATAAATAAGAAAGACAGGAAAGACTAGATGGAGAAAGATCAATTAAGAAAACATTCGTATTATTTAGATGTCAGGGGTTAGAGGAAACAAAAAAATGCAACAAAACAAAATAGCCAAGAACTGGCAAAAGGCTAAATGAGAAGAATAAAAAAGAAAAAAGAACTGAACCTGATTCAGCAAGACTGGTATAATGTTGATAATTATTGCTAGGTGGTAGGTAATTGTCAATTCACTATACAAGCCTTACTGTTAGGTTTGAAAATTTTCGTAAGTAAAAAACAAAAAATCCTGAGCTCAAAAATTTATATTTAAAGAATTTATCTTAAATGAGTAAAGTTATGGTATAAATGACTGAAATTATTACATTTCTCAGCCTCATCTTCTCTTACAGTCTGCTAATCTCATTATGTTTGCACTGAAGGAAATGTTTTACTGATATTTGATACCATACCATATTTGGGAGAATCAAAACTCTAGTATGGATTGGTTTTGCTGCTTTTACGTGGAGAAAGACTACTATTTTCTCATTCATTCTTCCTTTCATCCAACCTACATAAACTCTTACTACATGCTAAGTACTGTTCTAGGCACCAAGGATACAACTTTGTGCCAGACAGAACCCCTGCCCATATGGTGCATATATTCATTCTCCAATGTTTCCTGATGTCTGGTTTTCAAAAACCAACATTTACTGATTAGCTATTATGTATTCAGATCTAAGTTAAGCTGCTGAACATTCAGAAAAAGCTTAAAATGTGACCTTTGCTTCTCAAGAAATGTACAGTATATCTGAAGATATTAAATTAATATGCACTTGGGAATCAAATGGGGTAAGGTGAGGAGAAGGCTGCAAGCAGAAAAACAGAACCATGTATTAAGGCCGTGAGGCAAGAAGACTGGTTGTTGCACAGACTAAAAAGAAGGAAAGAGTCTGAAAAGGAGAAAAAAGTAAGGGTAATGTGGGAACAGATACAGTTGGAGAGGAAGACCTGAACCAAACCACACTGGGGCCTCAAGGCAATGTTAACAAGTTTAGCATATATTCCAAATAAATGTAAAGCCATTAAAAAGCATTAGATTAGTTAGGAGAGTCAAATTAATTTTTCAGAATGCATACGAAGAGCAAGAGCAATAATAGGGCGGCCAGTTAGAAGGTATCATATGGCCGCCCAGGTTCAGAGATGATGGCAGCTTAGATCAGAATGGCAGCATTAATGATAAAGCAAATATGAGATACTTTTAAGAGGTTAGATTACTAGACTTGATTACTAAAATATCTACACTTTCTTCTTCCACTGAAACACTGACATGTAATAGAGCAAATGAAACTAGAATCCCAAGACAAAGAGAAAGAAAAATCAAGAGGGTTTAGTACCATAGAAAACATGGGGAGGAAATTCTGTAAGTGGTAGTGAACTGTGTTAAATGGCTTAAGAGATCAAATGAAACAAAGGCTGGAAATTGCCCATGAAATACAGCAACATGAAGATAAGTGGTAACTTTTGGCAAGAAGTTTCAGGGTTGAGGTGAGGCTGGAGCAAAACTGGAGTGGATTGAAGAATGAGGAAGTAAAAACGGGAAGACTCCCAAGTATAGTCAATTCTTTAAAGAAGACTGCTTTAAAAAGAGGACAACAGCTAGAAAAAAATGGGAGGCCCAAGGGGTTTCAAAGTACTTACAATTTGTTTTAATCTGTTTTGTTTTTTAAAGATGAGAAAATGTTTGCATACTGAGGTCAGGATCCAGTAGAGATAGAGACAAAGACAGAGACAGAGACAGAGACAGAGACAGAGACAGAGACAGAGACAGAGAGAGAGACAGAGAGAGAGAGAGAAAGAGAGAGAGAGAGAGCGAGCGAGCGAGAGAGAGAGAGACTGACTAAAAATAAAGATATGGAAAATGGATAATGGATTGCATAGGGTTCAGGAGAAGCAGGAAGACAAGATTCAGAAAAAGATGTCCAGACTGATCTTTGACAAAGGTATAAAAGTTTACCGTATCACCCAGGGAAGAAACATTCTATAAGCACTAAGGTAAGCAGATTTATAAATAAGAAGGGGCACACTGTTGGGGGAGTTCTGTCTGATGGCTTCTATCATCTCAATTAAGTACTGTATCAGACATAATCTTGTACTAAGGAGAGAAAAAGAAGAAAAACTGAAGAATGAAAATGTATTATGGAGCATAGGAGAGTGAGTTAACAGAAATTCTATCAAGTTTCTATATAGGGTTAGGGGCCTGTTTAAGGTTGGTGATCAACCAATCTAACTGATCATTTCTAGGTAAGCTCAACAGTCTGTATACAGAAACAAATATGGCACATGACTGAGTTCATCCAGGGTTGAATTTGACAAGCAGATACGAATGAAAGGAGAAAGAATGTTCAAGAGAGAGATGTTAAAGATGTACTATGCCAGAAAGAAATCTAGAAAAAGAGGGCCGGCCCAGTCCCATGTCTCTTGTCAAAATTCAAGCTGAGCTTCAGAGTCTATCACAAAGGTCCACTCATTTCTTCTATAGGGTTTTAGCTGATCTCCAAACACAGGAACTCCCTCCACTGTCTTAACTGCCATAGTGCTCTGCATTTTTTTTTTGTATTGTTCCAATCCTTTTCCAACTTCAAATTATTATTCTTTTGAGTCCCTGGCTGCTCCTCAGTAATGTAATTATAAGTGTACAGACAGGATGTCCTTATCTGTCTCTCCTGTGGCCCTCAGTATATTGTCTCACAAGAGAGGTGGAGACTCTAAATCTACTTCCTCAAAGAGAAACAAATATTAGAACCCTTCAAGTAAGTCAAACTTGCATGATAGGGAAAAACCTAGACATGGCAGAAATCATACAACACTTTCAAATCCTTAAAATGGTAAGAAATATTGAGGTGACTAGTGTTTTAAGAGCTAGTCCTCACTGGGGCTTCGACAGTTATCTATGAGAAATGCCTTTTTAAAAATTTTAACTAACAAAACTGAGTGGCAGGTATTTAAAATGGTATTTGTATATATTATTCCCTATACTTTTTTGAAACACTTGAAATATTTCAATAATGTTAAAATATAAAGTAAAATTTACCTTAAGATAAAAATATGTTTGAGATCAACCAAGAGGTTTTAATATTTTCAAAGTACCACAAGGGCCTCTTGTAAGGTTCTCTCACCATAAGATGATCTCTCTACTTTTTTCACAAAAACAGCATAATTTTAAGGTTTGGTGTATTTTAACTTAGATTTTGAAGAGGAATGTTAAAGTTTTACTATCCTTCTAATTAGTATCCTAACAAGCACCAACCCACACCATTCAACATATACATATACATATACACATACATATACATACATACATATATATGTACATATTTAAAAAGGACAACACCTTTTAAAAATTTTAAGTTAAAATGTTTTGTGATTGGATGATAATGATGTATCAATGTGAGTTCACTGATTTTAACACAAACATACCACATGTTAGGGGATGGTGATAATGGGGGAGGTTGTGCCTACGTGGGTTAGGAATATACAGAACTCAATTTTGCTGTGAAGGTAAAAGTATTTTAAAAAATAAAGTCAACGTTAAAAGAAAAACCACTTTTGTGTATCAAAGCACATTATGAAGAAAGTAAAAAGACAATCTTTAGAATGAGAGAAAATAGTTGTAAATCATAAATATGATTAGGGTTTGGTATCTAGAATATATATTAAAAAATTCTTACAATAAAGAAAGGTCAATTAAAAAATGGATGAAGGACTTAAACAGAAATTTCCATAAAGAAGATATCTAGCCTAGAAAGAACATGACATGTAAACAGAACTACAGAGTTAACACCTGCCCTAACAATCCAAATGGGGGAAATTCAGATCTTACCAAGATCTCACATGAATTCATTATATTATAAATAAACATTTTCAAATTATTTCACATTAACTTAAATGTTTTCACACTGTTTAAAGTCAGTCAGTTATCAACCTTTCATGTTCCAATTATTCTGTCATTCATTTAATCTAATGACTCAAAGTTCATGTTACAAAACTAGTAACTAATTTTTGAAACTAATTTTTATAGCAGTTAATGAAAACTCTGTCCTCTAGAATTTACCTTTGGAATCATCTTTGTTGGACTCTTTATTCTGACAACTTTTTTCATTATCTTTAAACAAGATGGCTGGAACAAAAGCTTTCAGATCAATGAGGTTCTCATAAAAATTCCGAGCATCTTCATCTTCCCATATACCACCTTCCAAGTCATATTCTCCAGGTTTACCAGGTGTAAATATGTCAATTCCAGGGCCATGCTCTACAACAAAATAAATCACAGGGAAATAAAAACATTTTAAGTTTAGCATATTAAACATGACAAGATACTTTATATTTTCAATGAATCTTAAGTGTTTCAATTAACAGAAGCTTCTTCAATCAACAAGCACTTTGAACTGTTTACGTAACATCTTTAGCATCAAATCCCAAACTGTTTTAGGTAAAGCTCTAAACTGAGACAGACCAGAGAATGGCATAGGATAGATGCTTTTCTCTTCAATGTTTTAAGCAATTAAGATGAAAAAAAGTAGCATTTGATATATTAGACCTATCTTCATGAAATGTAAAACCAAAATAAGAAATATATAAGCCTGGCCATTCTGAAAACATCCAGCTGAGGAGTACCACCTGCTCCATTAAGCTTTTTTTTTCTTTTGATGACTCTCAACCCTATGTACCATTTACATCAGAAGTAGACCATAAACCTAATTAAGAAGCAAACTTCATCGTGGTATAATCGATTCTTGGTATAAGGCAGATTGCCCTAAATGGTCAACTAATAAAATAACTGGGGGAAAAAAAAAAAAGAAAGAAAAATATAGATATTTCAGTAAAGGGTGGAACACCATGTATAAATTTACATACACACACAAGTCTACCTTTACATACAACTATAGACTCTTAAATTCAGAACATTTAAAGTAATTAATTTCCTACTTCACAATCATGAGACCATTAATGAATCTATTCAAACTAAGTTTCTCTCAAAAATTAGAATTGTAAATAGGAGAATGATCGTGCAGATTAAAAATAAAACAGAAAAATTAATTAATTACCTATTAAAAGTCATTTAGGAAAAACAAGAAGTAAAAGCAAAAACAACAAAATGCTGGCTCCCTAACTCATTACTTATATGTCTTAGAACAAATATATTTAAACGTAGGACACTAAAACTGTATACTGATATATTTACAACTTCTGTTTAATGAAAAACATAAACAAAAGCAAAGGACAAACTAAAAGACAATACTGGCAATATTTATACAAAGGAATTAATATCTATAATATAAAGAATTCCTACAAATAATGACCAAAATCCCAACAGAAAAATAGATAAAGCCTCTGAACAGATGAGTAAAAGAACATATGAAAAGATCCTTAACCTCAATATTAATTGGGATGTTAAATGAAACAAAGTTTTATCACTTTGACTCATTAGATTATGTTTCAAGGACTGATAACAAGTGTTGACAATACAGTAGGGAAGTGAGCCTTCTTATATCTTAACTGAAGCACAAACTGATACAGCATTGGTGGAATATAACTTGTCAGTACTTATCCATGTTTAAAATAAACATAACCTTTGGTAGTGCAAGATCCCTCTGAGGACTCCATACCTCAGAAATAACGGGGAACATGAGCTAAGATTTACCAAGATGTCCACTTTGGACAGTTTGTAACAGCAAAACTGGAAGCAGTCTAAAGATCAGTGAGATAAAGGATATAAATCAGACATTAAGAGAAATGAGGTATAGCTACCTGAAATGACTCAGAAGGCTCTCACAAATATATTATTGAAAGAAAACAGTAAGTCATGCAAAATAACATCCTACATAATTAACGATAAAGCTACATATAAATATCTAATTATATATTTTGCATATACATTTTATATGAAAAAACTCTGGACAGATTCATATCAAATTATTAACCATGGTTATCTTGCAAAATAGAATGGATATAGAGGAGAATTTCTACTCTATAATATCCATATTTCACAAATCTGAAATATACTGTGTTTGCAGAGTATTTTAAATTGTAAAAAAACCCCTTAACTTCTAAGGGACAAAAAATGCCACCAAGTCAAAAGACAATCAACAATTGGGAGAAAATAACTGCAATGCATATAAAAAAAGAGCAATTTCCTTAACATACAAAGTGTTTTTATAATTCAATTTAAAAATTAAATAAATATTTAATTTTAGAAAAAGGAAGGGGTAAAAGAGTCAAGCCACTATGTTAGAGAAAAAAGTTTCCTTGAATCCTATCTACTTTTAAAAAATATATGCACATTCATAAAGGTATATATAAATATGTGTATGTATATGTATATTTATTTATAAATAAAACAGCCAATAAACTTAAAAAAGATGCATCTAAGAATGTAGAAATCAAGTACTGCAATATGGTAAGGGTATAAGGAAAACTCATGCTCATATACTTAAGTGTTATGTAAATTTCTTTGGCATGATGTATTGAAACTTAAAATGTATATAACTTTTTAACCCAAAAATTCTACCTCTAGAAATTTACTTCTGAAATATTAGCATGCATACAAAACATCTTAGGTACAGAGATTTTTATTACAGCGTTGACTGGCATAGTTAAAAACTACAAATAACTTAAATGTCAAAAGGGCAAGGTAAATATAGCACAGTTAAGCAGTAGATTACTACGCAACGATTTAAAAGAATTCGATGGCACGATATGAACTGATACGAAAAAACAACTAAGATAGATAATTAATTATAAAAGCAGTTGCAGAACAGTATATATGATACAATCTCATTTCTGTGAAGTAAAAAAAAATATTCTGATCACTGAAAAAGTTAGGCCTCTTCAGGCCAACATGAAGTACCGTGACCTAACACAACCAAAAGACCACGCAAACAATACAACACAACGGTTTTCTCACACTAGACATCAGATAGCATAGGAAAGTGATTCCTGAGAGAGAAGAAACTAAACCCTATAATTAACAGCCCTAACTTACTACATGGTAAGATTTTCCAGGGCATAGGCAAGAAAAGGAGGTGCCAGGCAGACCCCAGCAGTGTCTATAAGTTGAGGATGACAGAGTTGAGCTCTGGCAAGACTCTAGCCCAGGTGGCTAGATTTTGCAAGACAAGCGTACCATAGAGGAGAAAGCAGCACAAAGGTCCACAGACGGTCCAGTGTTCAGCTGAACACTGATCAGCCGCAATGTGCGAAGAACTAGGTGAACTGTGAAAATAATTATTCATAAATTTTCTAATTCATGAGAAATCAGGTAGAGTACAGAAGAATATTAGCCCCAGAATAAAAGCTGCTCTGATCCCACCTAACAAAGCAAGCCTTGAAAAAAATGAAACTGTTTCCAAGTAATTTAACTCTGTCCCAGAAGAAAGCTCAATGTTATTTCTAGGAATAAAATATTCAGCATATGTTCAATAAAACATAATCAAACTAGAAGAGTTACCAGAGATGTAGAGCTCAATCAATTAACAGCAATGCAGAAATGATATAAATTATAAAATTAAAGACATTAAAACAGTTATTATAACTATATTTCATATTTTTAAGAAACTAGTAGACTGAGCATGTTCAAGACAATGAAAAATATAACCAGCTTCTAGAGATAAAAACTCCATCTTTACATGAAATTAACAGTATATTAGACACTGTCAAAAGACAAATTAGTGAATTTGAAGACACAGCAATACAAACTAATAAGAAACAGTGAAAAAATAAAAAGGACAACTCCAACTACCTAACATAGTTACAATTGAATCCCCATAGGAGGGAGGAGAGGAACAGAAAACATATTTGAAGAAATGAGTAAAATTTTCAAAATTTGATAAAAATTATAAACCCACAGATTCAAGAAGTCCAATAACTCCCAAGCACAAGAAACATAAAGACAACTACACCAAATCACATCATAATTAAATTGCTTAAAATCAGTGATAATGAAGATATTTTAAAGTGACCAGAGAAAAAAATGCACATGATGTAACAAAGATAAGAATAATAGGTTTCTCACTGGAAGCAATCCAAGCTAGAAGACACAAAGCAACATCTTTAAAGTACCGAAAGAAAAATAAAATCTCACCTTAAAATGCTACATCTGGTGAAAATATCTTTTAAAAATGTTGACATAATTTTGTCAAGATCTATTACCTCTGGAAAATGTGTAAAAATACTTGCAAAGTCATTTAACATTTTTAAAAAACTAGCTTAACTTTCAGTAGAAAAAAACAAGTAAATCAATACCAAAGTATGCTAAACACTATGAGAAGACTCTGATTCTTAAATACAATAAATAGAATGAGAAAATTCTGAGAATCCAGCCAGATTCAATCAAAACACAAATTTTATGGTTGAACTTTTTAAAAAATTAAAACATATGAAGCTCACTAATCAGAAGATTAAAAAAATTAGTAGAAATTATGTACATTACTATATAATATTCACAGTATACAATAAGCATTTCTAATTAAGGACAGAAAGTATGAAGTGTCTGATAGGTATTTCTAACTGAGGATGTAAAATACAAAGCATTTCTTATGTTACAAAAGGATACTTAGCAAATGCAAGCAGGGCCCTTGCATCTTGCATGTGTTTGGTGACTGTAACGTCACAGACTCAAGCACATGTGGTTTGGACCCACACAATGCACAGCAGAAGGCAGTGGAAAACCACTACTGCATTTTCTTTTCTTTTTTTTTTAATCTTTGCTTTTACCTTGAAAACCCTATAATAAGACAGTCCAAAATGAAATATGAAACCGTGCTGAAAGATGAGACTCCCACTCAGTTACTGGGGAAGAGCAGAGAATGAGTACCAGCACTGTTGCTAACGACGCAACTAGGTCAGAGCAGAAAGGACATCCAGCAGAGAATATGCACAAAGGCAAAAGGAAAGTACAGTGCTGCACGACACATACATAACACCGTAGATGCACGAACCAAGGTAAACTGGAAATTGTAAAGCAAGACATGGAACATCTAAACACTACAGTTCCTGGTGTTAGCAAACTAAAATGGGCTAGAATGGGACATTCCCAGTCGGGTAACTACAAAGTGTTTTACTCTGGAAATGACAAACTCAGAAGAAACAGAGTGGATTTAACACTGAGGCAAGATGTAGTACAGAATGGTAGAGGCTACAATGCAAGGTCTGACTGAATAATATCAGAGTTCCAGGAAAAGTGATGAACTTAACCATCATTCAAATCTATGTACCAACTACAGAGGCGATGAAACTGAAAGCTTTTACGCAAGCATCCAAGAAACTGATCACACACCAAAACAAGACATGGTGATAATTATAGGTGATGGAACACATCATAGGAAACAAAGCAGCATCAGATGTCATTGGAAAATTTGGACTAGAAGTCAGAAATGAAGCAGGAGATTGACTTCTTGTGAAAAGAACAGATTTCTGTGAAGCCAACAACTTGTCCGTTGCAAACACATGCTCCAGACAACAAAACAGATGACTGCATATGTGGACATTGCTAGACGGCCAATATAGAAATCAAATAGACTATGTAATGGAAAGCAGGAGATGGAGAAGCTGTATTCTCTCTGCCAAAACGAGACCAGGAGCAGATTGTGGTACTGACTACAAACTGTTAATATCCAACATTAAAGTTAAAGAAGAGCACTAAATGAAATATAGCATATATAACATTCATGGTGAATTTAAAGTCCATATAAAAAACAGATCTGCACTGTTAAAGTTAACTGACTTAGAACCAGAAATGTGGACCAGAGATGAAGGGAACTATTATAAGAGTCAATGTAAGGAAATAGAAGAGAACAATGATAAAAGAAAAACAAAAGATTTATCAGAAAATTAAAATAAAAGAGAAATACAAACCTAGCTTAGGAATGCTAAATGACCAACAATGAAGCCTATTATCTGACCAGGTAAAAATAAAGGGAGGGTGGGCAGAGAATACTGAAAATCTAAACAGAAGAGACAAAAGGATGACGAAGACTGCTATGAAGAAGAACCTGTAATTCTAGAAAGCAAAGTGAAAGCTGCCCTAAAAGGACTGAGAATACATTACTAGAGCCAAATGAGATAAAGACAGAATGATTTCAAGCCACAGAGACTAATCTGTCAAAATCCTAACAAAAATATGTTTAACAAACATGAAAAATAAACAACGGCCTATCCTACAGACTAAATACAGACTAAGGGCTAGACACATTCAACGTGCATTCCACTTGTCAAGGAAAGATATGCCAAGGAGTGCATTAGTGACAGAACCATGGCTCGGATTTCCCACACAAGTGATGCACAAGGTGATACCACAAAGGCTTCTACTTTATGTGGAACAAGAAATGCTTGATGTTCCAGTTGGATTCAGAAAAGGAAGAGGCACTCAAGATCTAATTGCGAGTATTCACTGAATTTTGGAAGAAAGTCTGTTTTGTAAACTACAATAAAGCCTTTGACTGTGTGGATCATGAAAAGTTATAGGTTGCTCTGAAAGAAACAGGCATGTACTTTATTGTCCTAATGTGGGACTTGTGTTGTGGACAGGCAGCCACTACCAGGGCAGAATATGGGGGCTTTTTTTTTTTCTCCCTATTTGTTTAATTTAATTAGAGAACATATATGAAAAATGGCTAGATTCAGAGAAAGGAGTGAAAATTAGTGGAATAAATAGCTATACCTTGAGATATGCAGATGACACCATCTTACTGGCAGAAAGAAATGATCTGAAATGATTTCTGATAAAAGTGGAAAGGAAGTACCAAAGCAGGACTGCATTTGAACATCAAGAAAACAAACATGACTACAAAAGAAATACACAATTTTAATGCAGACAACGAAGACATTGAAATTGTTAAAGATTTTGCTCAGTCATCTATTCAAATGGAGACTGCAGTCAAGAAATCAAGAGAAGGATGAGACTCAGAAGGGCAGCAATGGAAGCACCAGGAAAGATCACCAAGGGCAAAGGCATGTCGTTAGCGAGCAAGATTAAGATCACCCACACTCTCATATTCCCAATTACTATGAACAGATGAGAAAGTCAGTGAAGAAGCTGATGGGAAAAAACTGATTTATCTGAAATATGGTGGTAGAGGAGCGTTCTTACAGCTACCCTGGACTGTCAGGAAAATGAACAGTGGGGTTCTTCTAGAGCAAGTTAAGCCTGAAATATCTCTGGAAGCAAAAATGACAAAAAAGAAGCTGCCCTACTACTTTGGGTGCATCATGAGAAGACAGGGTCCTTTGGAAAAGATAAGGTGTTGGGAAAAACAGAAGGCAGCAGAAAAAGAGGAAGACCAAATATGAGACAGACTGATTCCATAAAAACAGCTGTGGGCATGAGTCTACAGGAGCTGAGCAGGGCAGGTGAGGGAGGACAGGACACTGAGCACATCCCTCATTTAGAGTCACCAGGAGTCAGAGCCAGCTAACAGCACATATAACACACAGAATACACACTTTACAAATACTTCGCTGTTAAGATTCTTAAGTAAACAGAAGTGCCAGATAGTTTTAAAGATCGACAATTTATTAACATTTATCTACCTGACAAAAATATAATTATTTTATCAAATACTTAGTATGATAGGGTAGAAAAATATATTAGGAACCCTACCAACTTAAGGACAATCAAAATGGAAGTTAAAAACACCTTTGAATATGGAAAACAATTCATCTCACAAAATGATAATTCATCTCTTAAAACTGCAGGGTAAGCTTTACTTCTAAATAATAACTTAAGATAATATGTAAAACAAGTAGATTAAAAATAAGAATATAGAAATATTAGGATCTCAAAGGTCCAATACTCTTTATCACCTGATAAATAAAGTGAATCTTTCCATAACTCCAAGTACAACTTAAAAAGGCCCACTGAATATAATCCAAGGATATCTGTTACAAAAGAACCCTAATGAACTCATCATAATATCTAAGTTAATTAATATTCTCTATATTCAAAACCCTTTCCATTAGGAGGAACATTTTAAGTAGTTTTTCAAGGGTATTCATAGGTCTTAATACTATTTCATTTTCAAAAATTTTGTAAAGGCATTTAAAAAACTTAAATTTTTCATACACATCTGACAAGACTAAAGATAAGTGATAGTACTAACTAGAAAACCACAATGTTTGTTTTTAAGGATATCTTACCTTCTGGTGTTGGTTTGTCTTGAGGAAGATCTGGCATATTTTCATCCAAAAGGTCCGCTAAGGATTGAGAATTTGCCAGCAGCTTCTGATAAGACATAGCAAATTCCTCATACTGTTTATGTCTATCTTCACTTAGCTCCCCTTTAGAATGTAGAATACGCCTATAAACAAATGAGGTAATCTGATCATCTTATCAAAAAAGATGTCATCATGTGTTCTTACACTAGGAATGTTCAATAAAATTTAATTTTATCACACAAGCTTATTGGCACGATCTTCAATAATTTAATTTTTGTTAACAATTTCAAGATGTAACTGAAAATTAAAATTTGTATAATCAACTTCACATAAACAATTATATATTTGGTTCCTCAAAGAATATGAGTATGATCAACAATTATGCCTACAGAAATATAAAATTTAACAATATGCCACTAAATATAAAGTATTTAGGCTTTTGTTACAACCATGTTCCCCTCACACATTTAACCAAAAATACTTATAATATCTAGACAAGTTAGTTTTAAAAACAGATTTTAGAAATAAGTATCTTTAAACTTTCACAATGACTTGAATTGAGATTATCTGCTGAAAAAGCTCATATCTTCCATATAGCCAATTCTCAATTTACTGTGCAAGTACTGGTTATTTATCCATTTAACAAATATTAACTGAGCAACCCACTTAATTAAGGCTAGGCTGTTTCTAGAAGACACAATTTCTCTTCCACTCTGCAAACAGTTCACTAATAAGCCATCCATAATAAGAAATGTAAAACTATTGAAAATTCTCAAAATGTATAAAGTCAAGTAAAATTCTTACTATATTATTATAGATGGTAGAGTACCAATAACTTGATCCCATTTTTCTATAATTAAATATTTATGTAGTAGTATAACATTTAAAATTTAGAAATCTTAATGCAAATACAATTCAGGTTTCAAAAAGTCAATTATCAATTGTAAATTAAATCATTTTCAAAAGTAATATGTAAAAGTGTTTTTATTCCTTGTCATTTGAGTTTTCTTAGGAACAAGGAAGAAAATGAATTAGAAGGTTTTGTGTGTACGTGTGTGTGACATGTTATCTTCTTGTAAGTTATAGAAAATAAAGTGAAAAAACCATGCCTACACTTATTCATCCCTGCTTACCTGCAGTAAGACCTTCCCATCTTACTACATTCCCACCTACATAAACTTTTGTTTAAATGCTGTAATATTCCCAATAACATTTTCTATTTTAGGAATATTAGTTATCATTAAAAGCACAAGGTTAATTAATATATAGATTAGTTACTATATACTAACTCCAATTTTTTTTTTCAAAATCTGGCTTATTAGGACCTAAAATGAGAAACTCACCCGTTTTCTTGATTTAAATATACATTAGACCACCACATCATTCCACAGATTAGTGAAATGGCAAAACAGCTTAACTATAATAATCCAGGCTAAAAAGTATGTCTCTAAAAACACTTCATTGAAGAACAATTTTTCGCTTTTACAGGCAAAAAAAAAAAAAAGGTTATTCTATCAGTACATTTTAAAAATTAAAAAAACACAAAGCATTTAAAAATATTCGACCTACAAAATAAATGACTAACAGTACTTTGAATGAGCTTGTTAGAACTTTCCATTAGAATGTCATTTTTGAAGTTAAAAAAGCCATTAAATTAAATGATTTGAACAAATACTATTCAAAAGTAGGCTACTCTAAAATGCTATCCAATGTATTATTAGGAAAAGTGTTAATTAATAAAAACAGTTTATTATGAAGCAAATTATGTTAAAAGGGATAATAATAGTTCTAAGGGACTTCAAAACATCTAATGACAATTAAGATGCAAAATTATTTCAGTACTTGAAAAGAAAATGAAAATATCTCAAAATAACAACCTGGAACATTATTTCTCTAGCAAGTTCGGACATTCTGGTCATCTGAAGAACATACATCCACTTTTAGATTATACTATATACATTAAAGACTTATAGTATTTAATCAGTGGCAAGGTACTATTTTATTAGAAAGAAAATGAACACTCCTTTTCCAGTATCAACTTCACTTTCAAATATTTGCCTGGGACTTTGCACTGGGTCAACTAAAACTGATTTAATTTTATGACAGTTCCCTTTGTATGCATTCCAGTTCCTTTGCAATCCTCCTGGAACAAATTTAAAATTCTGAAGCTTCAGAGATACTCTTCACCCTCTCCGAAATCTCAACTTCGTGGTCAAATTTTTTTAACAGTCTCTAACTACTTACTTTATACTTGTTTAGGTTACTATCTAGTGAGAACACTCTGCAGGGAAAAATAGCTTAGCTTTTGGTTGGTTTATTTCCTTCTTGTATCTTATCGTAAAAGCCCCTGGTAAGAGGTACAGGATACCAATGAAATGAATGACATTAGAAGAGTTCTGTTATACACAAAATCTACATAATCATATCCACTTTCCTTGACCATTTAATACACGTTTACGAAACATCTGACTAAAACACAGCATGCAGTAAGACTATAAACTTCACACAAAGAAATAACTCATAATAGGTGCCTGAACGTTCAAAACCCCTAGAATCATTTTGAGGTTGTAATAAAATAAAATGAAATATTTTCAATGACTGTGTTATATACGTGTTAGTTTTTTATAAGTTTATGAAGCCCATAGGCAAAGCTTTTCAGTTTGATTACATATTTTAGAATATCTGCATGAGGGAACTAAACATCACATGGCACATTTGACTTGAGAATCTCTTCTGTACATCAGTATAAATCTCACCAAAATTTCATATGTGAACTCCATGGGAATGTATCACCAAGCAAAAGCAAGCTGGAAATATGACTTCTTACATGTAACTGTAATCACAATCTCTTCAGAAGCACACCTATTGCTGAAAGTTGACATGAAGCCATACTTTCGATACTGTCATAAATTAGAGTTCAGCAAACATTTTCTGCAAAGGGCCAGATAATAAATACTTTATGCTTTGCAGGCCATATAGTCTGTTGCAACTCGTCAACTCTGCTGTGACAGCACAAACGATTCATAAACAAGTAAGTGTGACTATGTTCCAATAAAACTTTACTTAATAGACACTAAAATGTGAACTTCACAAAATTTCAATATTTCACAAAATCTTTTGATTTTTTTCAACCATTTGAAAAGGTAAAGACCATTCTTAGCTCACTGGCTATACAAAAGCTAGTGGTGGGCCTGACCTGGCCTGTGGGCCATAGTCCCTACCCTGCTATCCGTGTCATAACTGGAGATAACTGAGTTAGTAGTTAATGTACTGTAAGTGAGGTCATTCCTTTTCCTAGTATCACTCACAATAGGGAGGTACTAGCACCACTTAAAAGATATGAAAAGTAAGTAATGAAACAATATTAATTCCAAGTCATATTCATTATAGTAAAAATATAAGAAAGTAGACCTCTTTCACCCACTATATGTGAGATATCACTGTCTGGAAGTACCTTAAGGTACATCAATCCTTGATTTCTGAAGTATTTTTATATTACTAATTGAATATTGAAAAGCTAACAAAAAATATCAAATAGCTCATTTCTCAATCGAGCATCATTATCTCATAAGAAAAGTCATAAACACCTCAACAAATTCTAGTATTAAGAAACATATCTTGTTTTCCATTTATTATTACTGCTTGACTTTCTTGCTTTTTATTTATTTTGTATATTATCTACTGTTTTGTAGTTTTAAAAAATAAATTTTTAAAATAAGTTATAAGTTACAAGAAGTTTAATATACAAATTTTCAAAGTCATAAAAAGGCACAAAGAGAAATTCTCATTTAAAAGTCTTTCTAAAGGATTAAGCAGGCAATATATTAAGGGTGAACATTTATTGTATACTTACAATGTGCCAAACACTATTACTAAATGTTTTTACAGAGGAATTCACTGCATTATTTAGCTTTACCTCAGAGACACAGTGCTACTGTTAATCCCATTTTACAGAAGAGAAAACTGAAACAGAATGAGGCAAGTTGCCCAGTTACAGAGTGAGTAAATAACAGATCAAAGACTTGGGTGCAAGCAAGTCTGGCTTCAGAGTCCATGCTCATAAACTCCTGGATTATACTGCCTCTCAATTAGAGTAAAATTATCCACTTGGTACTTTATACTGAAACTAGAAATCTATCAGATGCATATATATCAAAGGCAAGTCTTTCCACATCAAGGTGCTAGTTCTAAAACCTCTTCTAGGTCCTTCTTTTGTTTAGATATAACTTGGTAAGTACTGAGTAGCTAAAGTACTTACTAGACACTTTAAAAACAAGTATAAGTACTAAATGCAGATGAAGATGAGTACTATAGAAGATGTGATAAATACAATATGCATAAGTAGAAAAGAACCTGATTCTGTCACTTGCTAAGTCACATTGGGCAAGCTCTTTAGTCCCTAAACCTAATCTATTACCTTCAAAATAGAGGTATTTCTGTTAAGGGTACTGCAAGGATCAATTAAGATGATACATGCAATGTACTATATCAACAACAAAAAAAGCCAAAGTCCACTGTTGAAAGGCAAGAAGCTTAATGCCAAGTATTCTGATCTTCTAGTAACCAAATTAAAAAAGAAAAAAAGAACGGCAAGAAGACAAAATACATTTTGGCTTTGACCTTATACAGTCATGCAAAGTAATAGAACACATGCCTAAATCTTGAAAAAATAATCTTGAAGCAGACCCATGAAAAAGTACAAGGTTTCACTTTTCATTTCCTTTAGCACGCTGTCGGATTTTCATGAGAATTAACTTAAATTTCATGAGCTTTATCTTACATTTTCTTTTGGTTTCTTTTTAGAATTTGTTTAGGGATACCTTCTAATCTTGTATGAAAAGACACTAGAAAACAGTTAAGCGAAACTACTCTATCGAATACTTATTAAACAACTATGTCAAAGTCACTGACTCAGAATTAGAGACTATCTGAAGGAGGAAATTTTAGAGCACTTATAAAATTGTTAGCCTCTTTAAGTCTAAAGCACAACCACAATACATCTTACTAGTGCTTAAACACTACACAGTTTATCAAAGAACCTACCTGTAAAAGTACAACTTACCTGGAAAAAAAGTGAAAGGTAAAAGTGACACCATTTTACCTTAGGTTAAGGGGTTTTTAAGTTTCAATGTTGGTAAAGTCTCATGAATTCACATTAATAAAAGTTCCTTAATTTTATTAACAATAGTGGTGGAAATGGGGAGCTACCCACTCGTTATTTTAAACAAAATTTTAAAGCAAATCACTTACTGCTGCTCGACTGAGAACACAATCATGACGGTTTTAATTCACCAGTAGTCTTGAATAGAGAAACCTGCTACCACTCCCACAATTATGGAGAAAAATAGGAATTAAAATACTTCAGAATTATTCAAAAAAAATTCTGACTTCATAGCTGAATTCATGATTCCACTATATTGCAAGAAACAAATTCTGTAACACAATTAACATTAAGTTACATCCAATATTAAATCATTCCTTCAACCAATTTTAATTAAATGTAAAAAAAAACTAGGTTGCATTACTTCTATGAGAATAATATCACGAAGTACAAAGCATTTCAAGAATAGAGAGCACTGAACATAAAAAAAAGCAAAACCTACCAAGAAGCTCTAAATTCTAAATTGGCAAATTTTACTAGATGTTTTTAAGTGTGTAAATATTATAAATCCCCACATCAATCACTTAACCAAAATGTATTTTTAAAAAATATTCTTTTAAGTAAAAAAAAGCTTATAAATTCAAATTTATTTGAATTCACCCAATCCCAGGGTCAGTTGTATTGCCTGCTTATAACTAAATCCCTCAGGGGCTTAGAAATTGAAGTAGCTATCCAATCCTATGGTATCAACCCAGATATCATAAAAATGACAGTTGAGACTCAATAGGTCTCATCCAGTCACAGCCTTCATTCATATTACTGTGTCTTTAAGAAATTACAAGGTATTTTATTACTCTTTTTTTAAATTGGTTGATAAATTTTTAAACACGGGTTTTTTTGAGCACAGACTAAGACTTCACAAGCTCTAACAGTGCAATCTCCCAAGCGAATTAAAATGACCAACAGCATTTGGGATTTATAGACTGAAAATAGTGTATCTGATATTTTTAATCCATCATCGTCAAAATATCAAAAAAAAAAAAAAGCTTAAAGTAATTTAACTACATATGAGTCGTAAATAGCCACTAGCTTGGCACTTAGATTTCTAGCATCATCATGCCTAAAAACAAACCTTACTGGGAAAAATTACTGGCTATGATTTATTCCTGATGTAGAAAAAACTCAAAACCACCTACTGAATAATGGTTGGAAGGGGAAAAATCACTGGAAACTGGACGTTTTAACAGTACACTGTAATGTGCCCTCTCAGAAGTAAGGGGACTAACATTAGGCCAAGTAGCGACTTTGCACCAATCCATTCCTCACATCTTCTTTGCTCAGTCAGGTACTTAAATCATTTCACTACAGAAGTTGTGCAAGTTGAAGCTAACCCAAGGGATGAGTGATTTATTAAGCCAAATGCCATTTTCAATATTATGAAGATTCTCACATCACCCAAATTATTACATCTAAGTGGGCAGTCTCCCATAACAAAATGGCTGCTACAATGCTAAGGTCAATTTATACCAAGAACCTGCTCTAACAACCACAGGTTAATAGTTCTGTAATTTAAATGAGTAAGTTTCTAGAAAAAAGCCACAAAGCCGTGCTTTTAACACTATATCCTGTTCTAAATTTTCATCGGTGTCTTGAATAATGAAAGAATAGAAGGTCTGTTTATCAAATTGAAAGTGCCAGTGGCTAAGAACAATACTATAATCAATGTTCAAAATTATCATTAGGTTAAAATGATATATCAAAAGCATCTAAAGTTTAAAAGAAACAAGAAAGTCTGTAATTAGGTTTAAACAATTATTTCAGTAGTTCAAGATGAAGAACTGGTTTGACAGTAGTTCATTAGAGAAATTAGGCTTTAGGCGTGCATAAGCCTATCAAAAAGTCCAAAGAACAAGGCATCTATGAAAACTAATAGCATTTTAGGTCTGAGGATGAAAAGAGTGCACCCAAAACAAATGTCCTAAGGAGAGTGAAGTATCTGGAGTCATGGAGGGAGGTATTTAGCCTGAAGATGAAAGGAAACATCCTGACTCCAAATATTTGGGATAGTACCATGAGAAATATCTGAATGAGAAGCCAGTGTTTCTCAAACTATCTGTAGTTAAAGAATAATTTTTGCTAGTCATTGTAGACACTTTTATAAAACACAGTAAAAATATCATGACAGTAGAAAATTGCCATAAAAATGTCCAAGTGCTTAGCCTCAGTTTCTAAACTAAATTCACTGTCAACAGATAAAAAGGCCATGGATCCCCACTTTGGGCTTTATTTCATCTGTACCAGAAAAGTACATAAAAGGGAACCATTTTATGGAGAGTTAAATTTCAGCTTGAATTCCTAGGAAACACGTGTGTGCAACATCAGAATAGGTTAGAGCACTAAGCTCCTTTGAGAGGTTTTCGGAGGAAGAACTTATCTGTCAGATAACCTGTAAAATGTATTCCTACACTGGAAAGGTGATTAGATTAAATCCTTGTAGAACTTCTCTACCCTCTAAGTTTCTATAAGGCCAATCAAAAGCAAAAACACACACAAAACCCTTAAAGGTGGCTATTAAAAAGTAATCAGAAGCATACTTACAAAATCAGTTGTGATGTATTAGGTAGAACATATGGGAAAAGAAAAAAGATGAGGAAAATGACAAAAAACTGTAAATCACAATCGAGAAACCTTAAATACATAATTATTAATAGACCAGTTTTCCTTTTTAATCCATTATTGACTATATACGTTCTGAAGTTGCCTTTTCATAGTTTAGAACAGTCCTCATTCTTCAAAAGCACAAGGATTTTTTTTTTTTCAACACTGAGGAACACAACTACTATATTAAACTCTCACCTCTGAGTAACTCTCAGCCACCAGTCAACCAGCCACGTGGTTTCGGCACCCATGCTGACACTAACCTTAACTGTACTACTGGCATAACTATTTTATCTTCTATTTAAACTAGTCAGTCTTTTTTAACTGTAGGCTTATGAGGATAGAAAGGTATACTCCCCCATGTTAATGCCTCATCATTAGCAACTTCACTTTCAACCATGCACTTTAAGTAGTTGCAAAGTCTCAGTCACAGGCTACTACAATTGCCTCCTTTCTGTACCACCTCAGTCCTCCTCCAAACCCACCTTCCATAAAAGTTGACCTAAAAGCCACCAATTACTACATAAACTCTGTCTGTTGAGGTAGCCTTGGTACACTTGCTACCCAGTAGTCTACCATATTTTGTAACGGTCAAAGGTGGCCCCTAAATCAGGTGTCTTCACTAATTACCAGGGGCACCAACATTTCTTTAGAATTTTAAATGGATGTCCCCAGGACAAAGACTCTTGTAAACTCACTTTACATAGCTGCACTTAGGAAACTTTTTTTCACAGCTAATTTGGTGCATTCTTCTCCAAATTTCTGACCTAAATTATCACTGATTATGTATGGCCCATTTCTTTTAAGAGTGAGCGAGTATCAATACTGACATGAATAAATTAAAATACAAATCAAACCTGTTATAGAGAGGGAACAGCGAAACACAGACAAAAAGGACAGTAGATAAGTGAAAAAAGAAAATGTATCTCTCGACATAAGTAGTTTTTAAATCATAGGAAGAAAACGAATTCAAAGTAAAAATCACCATATACTTGCTATATTTCTTTTCAATCAGAAACAAAATCTACGGTAGACGCACATTTAAACATGAGTACTTAGATTGTTAGACTTTGAAATTTTCCTGGAATGTTAAGAAATCACCTGCAATGAGCCCTTTTCCACAAGTTCTTTCAGTGGCATGAAGACTTTAAACATTTTTAAGTATGAGCTCCAAAATAAATTCTCAATTCTGAGAAACATTTGAAAATCACCTGTTTTGTCTCTCAGTATTCTGTAGCTCCCTGTGGTCCCTTTTCAGGTGTTTGGTCAAAGACGTAAAGTATTCTTTTAAAAGATTCTGGAAAGGTTGCTGTTTCTCTGGACTAATTATCTCACTAGGAGGAAAAGTCAAATTAAATTTCTCTGCAGCACTCTTTACTTTCCTTGGTACAAGTCCAGCAATGTCATCTCCACAATGTCGACAAAAACTAATCACCACGGAAACATGAGTATGGGATTCCCGATCGGCATTAATAATATTTTTTAGCTGTTCATAGATTAAAGAAAGACCTTCCTTGTCAGTGAAAATCCCAACTATTGTCAATTCTGCAATGAAGCGCAAATCAGTTCTTAACTTGGTAATGTTAGGTGTTTTCTCTTCTTTCCTTGCTTCAAAATGTTTTTTCCAAACCTGAAGAAGTGATGGGGCAAAATCGGCATATCGCTGGTGAAAGAGAGAGCATAAGTGCACAGCACAATTCACATCAGATATTTTTAGCTTTGCTTCCACAATAGAAGCTACAGCTTCTGCAATGTATTTGCTTAAATTTAGGCCATTAAAATCATGGGACAAGGAGTCTCTCTGTTGTTCCGTAATAGTTTTTAGTTTCTTGACAAAAGCGGTATTTTTCTTCAAACTTGAGTCAAGTCGGCTGAAGAAATTTTCCTCTGGTCGACTGTCTGGAGCATTATGGTTTCTGCTACGAAGTTCTTTCCTTAACTGATGTCGTTCCCAAGCTTCCTGATGAAGCTGAAGGGATTCTTCCTTCTCCCTAGATATTTAAAATATAAAAAATGAAAAACCAAGTAAGTAAATTAATCTGTATATTTTAAAGCATCAATGCCAAATCCCAGTTAAGTGGGAAAGTCAATGAAAAAGTAATCACATCAGCATCAGAACCTAAGAAGAACAAAAGATGCAAAAGAATCAATCTTTTACTACTTCTAACGACATTTTATTAATGACTTAAGATAATAAGCTCCCAATAATATACTGATAATACCACATGTGGTAGAGTGGAAGATTTTGAATAGATTAAAAACATTCTGCCAACTGGTAAGCTAAATGGATAAAAACACTTTTGTTATTTATACTTCAATAAAGTTAAAAAATAAGTAACTTGTAAAACACATGTTGCTTAATATAAAAAATATAACATATGCTGATGAAGGTTATAAAACCTTAAACAGATTAAATCATTGGAAAACCAGAAAAAAAACTATCCACAAGGAATACTTAAGCTAAAGAATAAACATCATAAAAGAATGCATTAAAACATTTTGAGATGTTAAGTACCATTTTTCCATACTTAGACATAAACTAAACCCCTAATAAAGTACATGACTGCATTTGGGTCTTAAAATTCAAGTGTAATTTTAAAAATCTGGAAAGGAACCAGAAGAAAACTAACTACAGGATAAAAATCCTTTAATATAAGGTTAACAAACTCAGTTTATCTTGAAAGGCATAGTTAAAAACAAATCTATCTATATTTCTACTAAAAACATGAAAAACTTGCAGAAGTAGTAAAATAACTTGGGCAGGAGTAGGAATAGGGACAGTCTGAGGTTGGAGGTTTCTAAGATACCAAAGTATGTACTTTAAAATATCTATTTCTAAAAAGTAAATTTTCATAATTCTGCAATAACCATCCTTGAGCTGCCCTATAATTCTGATATTTTTCCACTAAAAGCCGAGTATGTTAACAGGGAGTTACATCCATCACTGGGAACATGGACATGTATCTCTGGAAATCTCCCAGCCACACACAAACACAGGATTAAGTGAGTGTATACTTTTAAGAAACTGTAACTTGGGCAGTAGTGCATGATAATATATGCATTAAATAACTCAATTTTCATCTGCATTAAAAACACCTAAAAAATGTAATATTTACAGGCAAAGTAATGTGATGCTTTAAAATGCTCCAGGGGGAAAAAGTGGGTAACTGTTTATGCTGGGTAGATGGGGGGAGGGGGAGGAGGGGCCAGGGCATTCCATTAGATTTTTTGCATATGTTTGAATTTTTTGGGTTTTTTGGTTATTGTTTTTTAAAGCTCTCTGTATTGGAGGGGAGAGAGAGCAAAGGTAACAGTCAAACTGAATATCCTTGTGAATTTTTTTTAAAAAAGGTGAAATATAAAAAAAGCAAGAAACTCTTAAGAATCATGGTTCTGAATATTCCAAAACTGGAATAACTACTATTGCCTTCCACACTTAAGGCTCCAGTTCATTAAAAATAAAGGTACTGTACAAAGAAGAACTTTGATTAAGAAAACAGGTGGACCCACGACAATTGTTTGCAAACAGCTTTCTAAATTATATATGTAAAGAGCTCATGCTATTCAATAATTGTCATTTGCACTACATCCTAGTGGTCTTCTTATTTTGTATTTCACCACTTTATTATATTACTTGCATAGATTTACAAGGTTAAAAATAAATTTAGATAAAGAATGTGAGGCATTACGGAATTATATTAAGGACAAAGGTTTTTAAGTCAGCCCAACCTAGGTTAAAATCCCAGCACTCCACTGTTCATTGTGACCTTGGGCAAGGTACTTAACCTCTTTATGCTTAGTTTTATTATTCTGTAAAATGAGGATCATAAAACTGACTTCATTAGGACTGCCTTAAGGATGTGTACTGATACGCTTCCTAGTAAGAACTCAATAGCAGCCATTAGAACAAAAGATTTTCAGCTTTAAAAAGATGGAGTATTAAACCATTAAAAAGAGCTTTTTAAAAAAATTCCAAATTACTCTCAAAAAATATTTATTAAAGATTACTATTTTTTAATTCAAAGAATTAAAGCACTATAAGCATTCCTGAAGTCAGTGAAACTAATAGAATATGTGAATTAAAATACTCTCAACTCTTAAGGATCTATGCCCTGAAAGTTTTATTTCAAATAATGACTTTTCCAAAACATTCCCACCTTCCCAGTCCTTCCCATCAATCATTAAAATAAATGGTCTTACTTCAACTGGGCAGCTTCTTCCTCTTGCTGTCGTTTTGCCTGCTCTTCCTGCTTCTTTCTCTCTTCCTCCTCATGTTTCTTTTTTTCTTCTTCCTCTTTTTTCTTTAATTCCTCCTCTGCCTTCACCTTTTCTTCTTCTTTTTTCTTGCGTTCCTTATCTTCCTTTTTTCTCTTATCTTCTTCCAGTTTCTTCTTTTTATCTTCAGGGACCTTAATCACCTCCTTCTTGGCAGTGAGCTTGATCTCCTCCTTTGGTTTCTCCCTGCTGCTCACTGGCCGCCTTTCACTGCAGTCTTTTTCCTTGTTGTTTAGCAAAGATTCTTTTTCTTCCATACTTGCTGGCTTTTTACGCTCAGCTGGCATTATGTTACCCAGGACAATCTGTAAGAGTAAAAGAATGTCAGTACTGTAGGTGCAGTGACTTTTTTTAGTGATGTGACACAATTTTTTCAAAACAACATATTAATGCAACTTGGCAATTGTAAGAGATTAAACGCATTAAAAATGAATACTTTTTGTGATAATTTATTGGTTAATTTCCACATTCTATCATTACTAGTTATGCCTATGTCTAAATACTTTTTAATTAAAGAAAAACTCAAGCACAAATAAAAGTAGAGAGCACAATAAAGGAACTTCCACATACTCATCATCCAAATTCAAACATTACCAATTGCAGAACAATGTATCATTTAATTATTAATACTTCAGTATGTATCAGAGAACATTTTGAATCAGTTTTAACGCCAACATTTCACATCTGTTGAGATGTTGGTGATACTATTTCAAACAATTTTCAACAGAAGTATTTCGAGCATAAGTGAGTTCTTGCCTTCTATAAATCAAATGACAAAATAGACAGTAGAAGACTCACAAATTTCACTTCACTGTTCTAAGCTTATCAAACCTTCAAATATAAAAACTGTCAACTATCTTGAATTTGACTAGACCGTTAAGCTCTTCATTTGTAGTAGTCAAAATTAATGTGTAAGTAAACATGACAATGATTATAAAATCTGTATATTCTGTTCTATATCTGCCAGTACAATAGCCACCAGCCCAAGGTTTCTGTGCCTCAGCACTATTGATACTTTAGGCGGTTTTTTTTTTTTTTGGCTGGGGGTGGAGTGGGGTACAGTGGGTAACGCTATCCTGTGCACTCTACCAAGTTTATCAGTATCCCTATCTTCTATCCATTAGATGCCAGTAATATCCCTCCAATTTTGACAACCAAAAATTATTCGATTGCCAAATGTCCCGTGGGAGCCAAACTACCACCAGTCAAAAACCACCACACTGGACACATGTGGCCACTTACATGTAAGTTAATTAAAATTAAACAGAATTTGAAATTTACTTCGTCAGTCACTATATTTCAAGTGCTCAATTCTAAAAGTGGCTAGTAGTTACCAAATCAGACAGTGCAAACCATAATCACAGAAAGTTCTATTGGACAACACTGGTCTATAGCACAAATTTACACAGCTAGCTGGAAATAAACTCTGGAAGAACAAAAAAATGTATTTGTAAGCAAAATTCAGGATTTTTCATTTCTAAAAACAAATTTCTCTACTTATATCCAGTATATTACTATAATTTCTTCTATGGACAGTGGTTCATGCTTTATTTAACCCCTAAATCATCTGAAAGCTGTATAAGAAAATCAAAATATTTTCTATTCAAGACAGGTAAGTTAAATTTCCGAGTTTTTATTAAAAACTCAAGCTACACACAGTATTCTTAAATATTTTCAAATATGTTTTTAATCACAGCTATTAAAAACTAGGTTAGCAAAAAAAATCTGCAATAATAAATACGGTATTATTTATTAACACACAAAACATTTATTTAAAACATACACCAGTAGTAAAAGCACTTTAATTTTTGAAGGGATATGCCAGTCTGTACCTTCTATCACTTCTTCCTTCCCCTTTTTCTCTGTTACTCTTATTCTCCATTGCATGTTCTTTATTTTTTAACTTTTTTTAAACTTTGAAACTTATTTCAAGTATGACATAAGTAGGTTACACACATGGCATGCAGTACTATTCAGCAATCAAAAAGAACAAACTTGATAGATGCAACTTAATCCTGAGGGCACTGCTCTGAGTGAAAAAAAGCCAATCTCAAAAGGTCACATGTTCTCTGCATTTATTTTGACAATGACACCCAAAAGCTTTAGTTTAACCCTAGTAGTGGAAATCGGAACAACAAAAAAAGACTGTTAATCCCGTTTAAGCAATCGCTGAAATACAAATGAACATAACTCCTTATCTATGTGGGAAGATAGTGTTAACATTTACGTTACCTGGAAAATAGTTATCAATTCTTATACAGCTTCAATTAAATACCCACCTTTAATATGAAAATATCATGACCTAAAGCAAGCAAACTTTCGAGAGGATAATACTAATAGCTACCACTCACTGGTCCATAGTAAACAATCTTTATACTTTATCTCATTTGATTCTAAAATCTTTATGAGGTGGGTATTATTTTCCTTATTTTATAAATACGTAAACTGAGACTTGACCAAGTAACCTAAGGCTTCCACAGCTGGTGACAGAGATGGAATCTGAACCCATACCCTTATCCACAGTTATTAAGAACCCAGAGAACACTCAGTTGGTGAGTTAGAAGACTTCATAATAAATACTAAGAAATAGCACAGAATTATGTATCTCAGAGGAGAAAGAGTCCCTGATAATGGCTCAGCAGTTTTTACATTATATTTTTACTGGTGGCAGATTCTAGCTAAAACATATGAGGACAAGATAATTACTAAAGTACAGTACAATCTTAGAGTTATTTGTCACTATGTGCAAAAAATATATTTATATAGAATTTGTATTTTCTGATATTAAGCATCAAGAAGTGACATTTCAGCAATACAAGTAACTATAGTTCTCAATTTAAAAAATGGCATCCAAATTTACCATTAATGTCTCATTTATGAAGATAAAATTAGACATTAAGTTCTGTTAAGAAATGCACCTGAAATGTGACAAATTCATAAAGGATCATCATTTATTAGCTCAACAGAGTCTCCCAAATGTTTGTGACTCTCTACAGTCTTCATTTAAGTGTCTACTATATCAAACTGTAGTAGGCACTCATGAATTAGATCCTGCACTAGAGAATGAAAAAAGAGATTCTCAATAAAACCCTTAAGCCTTGGTACTAGTATCTTCTTTGAATCACTTCGTCCTCCTATTACAAACATATACATACCCAAGGTATACTTGGAACTAAACTGCAGTGGACAAAAAATATGACGAAAATCTAAAGGTTCATAGACAGGTAGCAATGCAACATGAGAAAATAATATGTACTTTGAGGTCAGACAGACTGTTTGTATCCAAACCCTGCAAACTGCTAGCTATGGAAACTGGGCAACAACTTCCCTAAGTCTATTCATTGATAAAATGGAGATACTGCTACCTCTCTTACAGAGTTTTTAAACTATCACAGAAGCTGGCATGAGGGATGCATTCAATGTTTGTTCTTTCATAAACAACATTGAAAAGTTCATCGTATGAGAGATTTTTAGACTTTGAACTACTATATTTTATCTACTGATTCTCGATTTTTACACTGAAGTGGCAAAAGACAAGTGACCTTAAAGATTACACAACTAGTTTAGTGGCTGGGTTAAGACTCACTATCCAGTGCTCTTTTCCAATATATACCCTGACTCTATGATTAAAAAAAAAAAAATACACAAACATGATTCTTATCAGTATGCATTTATTTTATGTCAATGTAAAAACTTAAACTGAGCATTAATAAAATGCTAAAATTTAAAAATTATTTTAATAAATCCATGCAGCCAAGTAAAGTGTTTCAAAAAGTTTTTCAAGTAAAAAGTAGAATTTTAAATAGATTCTATCTCAACATAATACAGATAAAAATTAGTGATCTTTTAATTGGAATATGATCAGCTCTTACAAATTTTTTACTGAGTACGATTATTCATACAGTCCTTAAAAGGAAGCTATGCTTTAAAACCACCTTCCTAGCTCCCAAAATAGTATCCTGGCCCTTGGGCTTTATGTTTTACTTGGTTTTCTAAATATATTCTGAACTTCCAAAAGAAAGTAAAACTACTTTACTAGTAAAACAGATACTAATGGAGTGTACTGGGAGACAGAGTACAGAAAAAGGGGTGTTTCCCTTTTAAAGATATTGCTTTGCAAAGTACCACATGGACTCTGTATGAAATCACAATCAGATTGCTCTGAAAATACTCCAGTGTAAAAGAATGCTGTTTACCTTTTAATTCTGTTATTCAATTTGTTCAAAGGGCAGAACCACATACGGGCATTACTTCCCAGTCTTCGACTTTAAAGAACGTCCAAAGTTATTATAAAGGACTCATTCAATGTTTTTAAGAATTTCACCAGAGTTCAAAACTGGTTTCTTGATGAATTGTACAATTTTTATAAATACCTAAAAATCATGTTCAATAAGAAGGGAAATAGTTGTTTTACTTGGGTCTGATGCATCACCACTTACAAGTCCTAAAACAGAAAAGAGCTGAAGGTCCGGTCCAGTGTGTACCTCCAAGCCTGTTAGCTGGCTCTGCTTGATCAACCTGGAGACCAAATATCCTGTATCATCTTAGTTCAACAGCACTAACAAGAGAGTTATCAGGAGCCTGGGGATGAAGGTAAAGTGAAAAATCCCCATCCTATGAGACTAAGAAGTAAGCCAAAAATCTATGCCCACCATTCCCAACTACACCCAAACCCCTTCCCCTAACACTGATCTCCCACAAACCCCTGCTCTCGCTCCACATTCCTATAACCAACACGCTTCTCCGCCACAACTCCCCTACTACGAGTATCCACGGTCACCTTCGCCAACCATCCTCGCCCCAACCCCAAACTTCTCTCCCCACACTCACTCACCACCTAAGACCGAGCCTCTCCGGCTGGTCTCCGTACTCCACATCCTCCCACACACGCACCCTCCCCAATTCCTCGCCCTCGCTTCCCTCCCAGCTCCCGAAAAGCTTTCCCCCACCTCCCCTCACTCTACTCCACACCCCCAAACACCTTCACCCCGCCACAGCAGGCTCGCCGCCTCCAGCCCCGAGGCCCAGCTAGGGCATGAGAGGCAGGAACCCCCTCTACAGTCCCTCATGCCTGCCCCAGGCCGGAGGCTCCCGCGTTGGTGGGAGGCTCCGAGAAAGGGGTCTGAGGAGGACGACGCTGGACCCGCGGTCCGTCTACTGCTTGCCGCCCCCAGAGCGCTGAGGTGAGGAGTCGTCTCTTGAGTCCCCCAGGGAGTAGGAGTCCAGGCCAGTACCCCTCAGCCCCGCTTCCTCCTGGTCGTTGGAGCGGAGGGAAAGGAGGATCCCCGGGACTCACCTCGAGCCTGTTGTCAACATTAGCCCCGGGTTTCCCAGCACCAACTCCAGCGCTCGGGCTCTCCCCTCCCCTCCCCCCACCTATCTAGCAGCCGAGGGCCCGCCTTCCCTCCGCTCCCCCTCCTCCCTCCGCCCTCCGGCCCTCCCGCCCGCCACTCACCAGCGCGGCCAGGCTGCGAGTGGGGGCGGGGCGGAGGGAAGGGGAAAGGAAGAAGGTGTCCGCGCGATTGCCAAATCCAAAACAGTCCGGGTCGCACTTCCCCTGGCATAGCGGTACCCTTAGCTCAGCTCCAGCGTGTCGAATCGCGAGCAAAGGCTCAGGTCGGTGCCGCACACTCAGCGGCTTGTTCAAATGGTCCCCACAGTGAGAGAAGTGAATTTTTCAGACAGGCAATTAGTAGGGCAGCCACAACCAGCACCTCGAGCCAGGGCCCCAGCTGAGGGGAGGAGTGTTCCGAGGGCCAGAGGCAGGAAGTGGATTGGTCGCCAGGAAAGGGAAAGCGCCTGAATTGGCGACGCGCAGGCGCAGGACCTACGGGGGGAGGGTGGGGAGGGGGAAAGCGAGAATAGGCGGGGCGGAGCTTGCAGGAGGCAAGGAAGTTGCGGTAGAACAGTAAGAGAATTACGGAGCGCCATTAAGGACAAGTTTGGCCACGTGATTCTCATGGGCGTTTCTTGGAGCGAAAGTGAGGAAGAGGTGTAAGAAGGGAAAGTTTGATTGGACTAATTGGAGAGGTAAGGTTGAAGATTTAGGAAATTGGAAACTAGAGAAGCTAAAGGTTATGGCTGGTGAGAAAGGTAGGAGTTGGTTAGGAATGGGTCTAGATTTAAGAGTGTTCTAAAGAGATTACGAAAGTCCCTTGGGGGAAATGTCCATGAGCAGTTTTAGGTGTTCGACGTCAAAACGTTTCAGAGTGAAGAAGAGTCAAGCCTTTTCTCATAGGGATTTTAGAAAGTATCCGGTTCTAGCAAGTATATTTTTAAAATTACAGTGGAATGATGTACCCGAGTTAATTGAAATCACTCGTGTTTTAAAAAGAAAAATTGTCTAGTCTTGTCATTAATTTCGAATGCGAACCCAAGTCAGCTTTTTAAAATAGGCCTGTCCACACAACTTACTACCTCTTAAACTGCTGAATTTGTACACTGGCTCCCTACTTTTATCGAAGCAGTGCGAGGGTCTGCCAGCATGATTTGACTAGGTGTTTATACTTTTGGCTCTGGCTGGTCCAGGGCCAGCGGAACAAAGGTGCAAAACTGGTCTTGATTCTTGCTTGACAAGCGGCGCCCCACCTGATACCCAAGCCCACAAAATGAGCTGCTGCCAACCTGAGATATTTGAGGCAGGTGTAGTTTCCCTTTATTCAGCTTTTGCACATTTGCCTCAACTTAGTGTTTTACTTCCCATTTATTCTTAACACGCAAATTGCCCTCCTAATCTGAGTGTTGATGCTCCCTGTATTTAAGTTTTTTTTTTTTCTCCAAAACACTACCGATGGGTAAATCTTTTAAAGAGTAGTAAAAGAGAAAAACAAATGCTGCTATTCTGGACCATTGATAATTATGAGAGAACTGTCCCCAAACACCACCCACATTTTTTTTTTATTTTGTCTGAATACTTTTAAGATTTACTTATGCTATTGATAAATCTTTCTCTTAAATTAAATCAATCTTTGCCTTTTATCAGGTGGTAAAAGGAATAAATACAAGGATCAAAAGAGAGAAGGGCATTTGTTTGAGCATTTGCTATTTTACATTTGTTATCTTAATAATCAATAATCTTATAAGTATTATGATCCCCATTTTATAGGAACTGAGTTACAGAAAGACTAAGTAATTTACTCAAGACCATAAAACTGGTAAGTATATTATCTAGTATTAAACTCGAGTTTAACTCCAGAAACCGAAGTTATTTCTGCTATGTCCCATTGCCTTTATGTACACTTTTACATTGACTGAGAATGCTGCCAATCATTTTTTTGAAAAGAAAGATGTCAAACTAGCCATGAAAAAACTTTCAGATGTGGAAGAAACACTGCTCTGAAGAAACACTGCCCTGAAGAAGCCATCATTTTTGTATTTTGATGATAATTCAAACCACTATATTCTGAAACTGCATTATATTAAGCATTTAAGCATTCATTTTAGATATTTCATTACTTAAGAAAATTCTCAAAAATGCCCATTCTTCTTTTTGCCTGCTTCAGTTGACAAGACTATATACCATGTGGGAAAAAAAAGAAAAAACTGCTGTATACAAAAATACATGATGCTATGTTCAACTTAAAACCTAGTTATAATGTTTCACAAAAGAAAGCAAAAGCAAGGGGGAAGATTATAATTACAGGGCAGGAAAAACCCTGAATTAAGAAAATTTGAGTTGGACTACATGGTGCTTTACTTGTAGTGTGTTGTAACTTGAATCATTCCAGTTGTCTTAGGAGCTAGTGTCCAGTTTAACTACTTTAAGTTAGGAAAAGCTACCTGTTTATCTCAAGCAGCTACCCGTTCATGGTATATTTCTGGTAAAATTTTTTCAACAGTTTTATTTCTGTCTCACTACTTAACAGTTTCTAAATTGAATGTGTTCAGATGCATCTATTCAATAAGAGATATAAGGGTTAAGTATGCATTTAAATAAATGTAAATGTTAAGTACATGAAACATAATAGTACTAATTACCCCCACCATCTTGAAATTTCTTGTGGAACTCTAAGATTGAAAATCAATTTATTAACACTGGCTTCTATTAACTTCACCAAAATAGGAGTGAAGCAATGTAAAGCTACTTTTTAAAAAATATTTAATAAATATTGTTTGTCAAAAACATTATAAAAGTTATAGAGTGCTTAGAACAGTGCATAGCAGATACTAAAAGTTGGTAAATGAGAATTTTATAATCTAATGCAGCATGTAGATAGTAAGCAAATAAAAAAGTTAAGAGGTTAGAATAAATGCTACAAAGGAAGTGAATAGGGAAATATAATAGAGAAGAGGGTGGCTTACTGTAGAGTGATCTTTAATGATGCAAAATTTGAGCGCCTAAAGAATTAGAAGATCCCAATTATCCAACTATAGATAACAAATAGGCAGTCGCGACTTGAGAGTTGTGGCCTAGAGATGACAATTTGAGCATCATCAACATGGCTAGTATTTAAAGCCATAAGAAAGAATGCGATCAAAGAAAATGTAATAAGAGAAGTCCCAGGACAAAGGCCTGAGAAACTTCCAAATATTGAGGTTAGTTCTCTAAAAAGACTGAATTAGGAAAGACAGAACCTGGGGAGTGTAGTCATGAAAGCCAAGAAAGGAGCTGCTTCAGGAAAGAAAAAGTGGTTAACTGTCTCAAGTGTTAACCGAGAGAACAAATAACATGAGGACGGAGAAATGCTTGTTGCTTTGCCATCATATGGATCAATATTGACTGTAGGGGGCAATTTAGTGAAGTAGAGGGCACAGATTGGTATTTTAGACATTTTATTGTGAAGAGCAGCAGAAAAACGCAAGTCAAGGATAATGTGAAGTCAGGGAAGATTTTGTTTATTTTTGTATCTTTTAACTAGAGATACGGAGAATGTATACTAATCCAAAAGGGGCAGGAGATATTAAAGATATAGGAGAGAGAAAAGATGATATAGGAGCAAAATCCTTATGAGGTTGAGAAGGAATTAAATCTAAAATGCAAGTGGAAAGAGTGCCTTTGAGAGAAGCAGGAGCATTTCTACATGATAGTACGAGAAAATACAAAGATGGATGCATGTATAGACAGACTTGGAGAGTTGGAGTGGAGAAACTCTGAAGGACTTCCTCCCTGATGAGTCCTATTTTCTCAATTAAATTGAGGACAAGGTCAGCAACTAAGATGAAGGAGAGTGTGAGAGATTTGAAGAAAATATGAAATAAAACACCTTGAAGAGTGAAAAGAATGGAGATGCATAGTAAGGATTGACAGATCATGCTGGAAGCCACTTGAGGTTTTGGGTCATAAATTTTAAGTAAAACCATCTGGCCTACTCGTGCCAATTTCTCCAGAAGAGATGGGCAGTTAGATTTAATCAAGGTTGTGGCATTTTTTTTTTTCCTCATGAAAGTATTGCTGGAGAAAGATAAGAGTTAGGGAGTTGGAGGTATTTGCAAGAGGATGATTGTAATGAAAGATCATGGACTCTAAACTAGGCACTTAGGAAAGTTAAGGTACATGAGATATGTATGTATGTGGGTGTAGGGGTGAACGGATTGATGGGGTAGAGGGTGAAAAGGAAACTGACCAGTGACAAAAGAGCCAAAAACTTCTGAATTAAAAGAGACAAATGAGGACATCAGAAAGTGGTTCTGAAGAGCTGCAGTAGCTGGGGGTATAGACAAAAAGGAACGAGTCCATAAGAGCCAGGGCTTTTAAAAGGGGATGGAAGAGAACTGATTTAGAAGCCACAATGGAAACGGAGGAACGTGCATCTCTAAAGTCAGACTACACGGGTTCAAATTCTAGTTCCGACATTTACCAACTAGAACTTGGGCTAATTCTTTAACCAGTTTAGGTCACAGCTTTTTCTTAAAAATGGTGATAATACTGTAGTAGTTTTTTATAGGGTTTTGTGAAAAATAAAGGAAGTGATTCAAATAAAAGAACTTAGCACAATTCAGAGTATATGCTCTATGTTAGCTTTAAATAAATCATTTTGGAAACAGTAAACAATTTACATGGCTTTGCAGTTTGAATAAATGATGCTTCAACAGCCATTTCTCTGCCTTAACACTGGGATAAAACCAGTCCACCTGAAACCTTTCATTCTAGCACTACACATTGTGCTAAGACAACGAACTTTAAAATGAAGATTGAAAAGGGAAAGTCAAATCACTGCTTGTAATGTATTTATCAATTAAATATCTTATTTGTCAATGATAATAAGACTGAAAAGAGAAAAAATGAATGTCCTCAGCAATTGTAACCAATGATGACAAAGATTTGTAAATATCTGTAATTCTGGTTTCACTTCGATTTGTCCAGCAGAATAACCTCAGTATTCTTTGGGGGTAACTAATAATGGATAAGTGGTGAGAAAGCTAATCCTATATCATCTGACTGGTCTTAATTTCTGACCTATCTTTGCTAAGTCTTTGCTGTGGGACATCTGTAATGATTAATCCACATATACTTCAAACCTAAAGATTCTGAAACAACTTAATATTGGTTTTTAACCGCAAAACTGAAGAATCCAAAACTGAACTTAATATTGGTTTTTAACTTCATCTACTTCTTTTTCTATTGTTATTCTATAAATGGTGCTAAAGGGGATCAGGATAATGCCACCCCAAAATATGCCACTTCATTGCAAGGAGTACTTTTGACCTAAGAGAACTGAGAATCAACAAGATGCAGAAAGCATTCTCTAGAATTTCCCTTTATCTGCCTAAAAGCTGGGCATGAACTTCCCATTGTGAAGGTGCCCTCCCCACACTTTCAGTGCTTGTATCAAGAAGAGGAGAGACTTGTCACTGAAGATGAAGTGTCAACACCCAGATGGGTTTGCATAAACAGATCTTACTAAAATAACTCTTATCTTCCATTGGTTCCCCCATATATATCCTACTTGATTTCCCACAATTTGTCATTCCTCGAAACCCAAGCCCCTTTTATTGAAATGGTATGTAAGCCCCAAGCCTAACTGCCTCTTTGTGTTTCACTTTTCTGGGAACTTCTGTGCACATAAATATTAATAAAAATTGTTCACCTTTTCTACTGTTAATCTGTCTTTTGTTTCACTCGCACAGTCTTACTGAAAGAACCTAAGAGGGTAGAGGAAAAGTTTTTCCTCCCCTACACATGCTTTCTAGGAAGAGGGAGAAAAACTTGTGTGCTGATGTAGAATTAAACTAGAGTGAAAATAACAATATTTTGGAGGAAACAATCAGACTGCAGTTTTATTTTTATTTATCAAGCAGTATACCAAGTCTTAATAGTCCAAATATAGGATTCCATACCCCATTTTTTGATTCCTATTCAAGATATTTCAAGTTTTAAACACAGTGGTTGAATGGAAAGAAAGAACCAGACTGGTGTTTATTAGTGTGTGTCAGGCACTAATCCACCCAATTATTCCATTTGGTAGATAACCGTTTTTTCTTTTTTCTTTTTTCTTTTTTAATAGATGGAGAAACTAGGGCTCAAAATAGTTCAATAATGTGCCCAGGATGACACAGCTGCTAAATAGAATTTCCTTCACTCAACGACTGCCTGATTCCAAACTTCACACTTATATAATACTTCCTCCCATTCTAAAAAGTTTTCCCTACCTTCTATAACCGAATACCACACACATGATAATACAGATATCCGCTTTTACACAGACTGTAGAACAAGAAGAGACCTGATTTAAATCTAGTTCTAATAAGATTGACCAATGTATGTAATAAAAACATCTGCCTGAGTCAGATTAGTGTGTTGCTAAATCTTCCCATGATAGCACAAAAGAAAGCACTGGGCTGGGAATTAAAGACTTGCCGTCCCGCCTACTACACACGAAATGCAGGAAGCAAAGGCAGGTCATTTGTAACCTGTCTGTGACTCTGATGCATCATTTAAAAAATCCCCAACTTTATTATTTTGACAATACACCTTATTGCTTCCAAGTGTTTAAGAACCCAAGTGAAAAATGGTTCACTTCATAACCCAGGGTGATAATATCCCACTGAAAATTATAGCTGGGGAAAAAGACATTACCCAGAGAGTGTTCTGGCATCACTTCACTTGTATCAGTTGTTAGAAGTAAGGTAAAGGAATGGTGTTATTTCTAGTTTATTTTTCTCCTGGAAGGTTCTGCACTGCAGACATAATATATACATTATACTACCCTCTGTTTTCTCCATGGAAATTAGAAATAGCCATTCCACTGTGTTATACTCCCCTTCTTCCTATTTAGTGAAAGACTTATCTAAAGAAGGATGCTACTTTGTACTAAGTTTTTATGCCTAACATTCAATATCATTTAATAATAAGCTAATAGCACTAGTTATCATTTCAGGGGCAAAGTGTCTTAGTATCCAGAGGAAGGGTTACATGGCAGAGTTCATGATTAATAGGCCACAAGGATGACCGCTGTTCTGCCTTCACTGAAACATTTCTAAAAAGGATCACCTGGGTATGGTAGGTGGCCTTTAAGGTGGCCCTCAAGGATCCCTGCCTCCTGGTATTCACATCTTTGTATAATCCTCTCAAGTGCAGGCTGAAAGGACTGACTCATTTCTAGTGAATATATGCAGCAGGGGTGATGGGGGTTAGTATCAATATTAGTTCACAAAATGTCGTGGATTCATTTGGATCTCTCTCACTTAGGGCGCCAGCCGCCATGTCTTAGGTACTCTTCGGAGAGGCCCACACAGAAAGAACTGAGGCAGGCTCTGGCCAACAGCCAATGAGGAACTCAATCCTGCCAGCTGAGTGAACAGAGAGAAAGTTGATTCTCCCCACAAGTTGAGCAGTCAGAAGATGACCATAATCTCAATCAACAGCCCTACTACAGAGCCAGTGGTAAGCTGTGTCTGGTTTATTGACCTACAAAATCTGTGAGATGATAATACGTTTGTTGTTTCAAGCCACTACATTGTGTGGTAATTTCTTACAACAGACAACTAATATGATAGTTATTATTTCAGTATTACATGTTATAAATGTATACTTATATAAATACATTTTTATAAGTATATGTTTTGCAATGTGTGTGTGTGGTGGGAGTTGGGGTGAAAATTATGAGAACAAAGAGAAAACCCTGAGTATTAGCCAGAGGAAAGAAAAGAAATTCAGAAGCAGTCATTTTTTTTTTTTTTAAGGAATTTGTATTACTCAGAGAAAAAATGTGATTAAGAAACAACAATAGAGGAAAGGATGCTATTTTTCATCTGAAGAGATCATTTGAATCAATTTCACCTTTTTTCCCCTCACCTTCCTGGTTCTGAATGGTTACTCATTTACACCCTACTTTTCTTAATAAAAGTGGGCAAGAGCGAGGAAAGAAAATGAAATTAGTCAACTTTGGTGATAGATAAATTTGGATTATATATGAAATGAAATAAGGCATGTATGTGCTGCATTATTATGATGACTTGAGAATTCCTTTTAATGAAAAGTTATTGGTGGAAGAAATTAGTCTTCAAAGGTATAACTTTTAGCATGCTCAGTGCTTTAAAAAAACAAGGAAAAGCACCCAAGAAAATACTTTTTGTCAAATATGAAATAGACCTCTTTCTAGCCTGGTGAACCAACCATTTTCATATCTGAACACTCTATTAATGAGACAATAAACCGTGTAGGGGAGGAAAAACTTTTTCCCCCTACCCTCCTAAACACTCTCACTCTGGATGGAGCCCTGTGAATTAGACTAACAAAAGACAGATTAACAAGAATAAAACAAAAGTGTATTAACACCTGTATCATGCATACATGCAAGAGAAATAGTGAATAACTCAAAGCAGTGGTTAGACCTTGAGCTTATGTAGCATCATAAAAGAATAAATTTGTACAGAAATGACAAGACAAAGGGAAATGGTTTAGGTTTTTAGGAGTGGCAAACTGTGAGAACGTAAGTATTCAGGGGAACTAATGGAAGATAAAGGTGGTTTTATGTGGATCTTTGTTAGTGAGATTCCTCTGGTTCCTTCTCTGCACTGATAACAGTCTGTAGTTTGTCCTGGTGGATGTGGAGGGCAGAGAGCTTTTCTTACGTCTGTTTCTTTTCATTTGCCTTCACTTCAAAATGATCCTATGCCAGTGGCATATTTTGGGGTGGCATGCCCTGAACCCTTTTGGTCAGTACCTAGGCTATTCCTGATCTCATACTCTGTCATTGTTAATTGCCTTATACCCTGACACACAGACTTACTCATCAGGCCTCCTGCAGGTTCAAGGTCATTAAATCTCAGGAATCATGCCGAAAGCCACAACCATGAATAATGGCAATAATAATAACTAACATGTATTGAGTACTTACAATTTCCCAGGCACTATTCTAAAGTGGTTTTGCATGTTACTCCAACCATATCAGTGAGGTACTATTACAATTCTCATTTTATAGATGAGGAAACTGAAGCTTAGAGAGTGGTTAAGTAACTTGCCCATGGTTACTAAGTGGTAGCACCAAGATTTGAACCCAGGCAGTCAGGCTGTAATACAGCATCTTCACTGACAAAGTGTTTCTAGGGTTTCTCTTTTGTGCCAGGAATTATTCTAACCACTTAAGGGTGATAAGATTATTTGCAATTTTAAGAAGTGTATCAGGGTAGACCTCATGAAGAAGATAACATTTTTCCCCCTAACTTCTGGTTATAATTCTTAAAATATATATTTTTTAATGTTTAAAATTTAAAATATTTAACAATGCTGAAAAATATGGAGAATCATAAAATAAATATCTATGTTTCTACCACCCGCAATTTAACAAATACTAACATTTTGAAGTATTTGTTTCAAAAATTTCTAAAAAACTAAAACATTATAGAAATTATAAAAGCCGCCGCCCTGCCCATCCCATTCCTCTCCATGCCCCATATAACCAAATTTACTGAAATTGATATTCATCTTACCTATCCATATATTTTTACTTTTACTACATGTGTACATATTCATAAAAATATGTAGACCCATTTGGTATATTTTAGAAATTTGTGTATCTTTCTTATAGTATTTTCCATCTTAACTTTATATCCTGGAATCAATTTTATGTTATGTGTGTAGATCTACGTCATTTATTTTTAATTTCTGTATAGCGTTCCACTGAATGAATAAGTAAAGCCCACATTCTCAATTTCTCTCATCTACCAGACCAATACTTATCCTTTTATTTTTTTTTTAAAGCTTTAGAATCAAAAGCATTTAGAACTTGAAGGAACCTTAAAGACACTGTAGGCTATGAGGAAACAGAGAGCTTGTGTCCTCCCAGGGTAACATAGTCCCAAGGTCACATAGCCAATCAATGGAAAAGATGAAATTCAAACCTGGTAACCTGATAACCCAGCACAAACTTATTCATCTACTACAGCATTACATTCTAATTCCAGATATCTGTGTAGAACTATTTATAGAACCCTTTCTATATAACTATATATCTATATTCTAAATACAAATAACATAATAAAAAAGAAAATGTTTTTAAATTTTCCTGAAATAATAAAACTGTTAAACTAAATTATATAGACTATAGTTTTTAAAATAACATTTATAACCCATTAATGATTATGATTATATCTTCTTTCTCCACAGTCTGCTATGTACTTTTTTTTAAATTGAATGTTCTTATTTTAATTCATCTGTGTCCATCTTTTGTTTTTCTTTAGAAGCTAAGAACACCAGACTACGAGATTGTAGAACAGGCTTGAAGCTGGTGGCAGATGGAGTTCTCTCCATAGTTTTGTCACCAGCAGGGGCCCAAGAAAGTACAAGGCACAATTTCAAGATATAGTTCTCCCAAAGCTAATGTGGGGGAAGCCGATCCTTTTTTCTGTCACCTCTTGCCTTCCCAGCATCTACACGTTCACTCAACAGGAGTGTCTTGATTGTTTATTATGTGCAAAGGACTTAGTTCTAAAATTATTTCTTGGAAGCAAGAAATGGTTTTAACATTTATTCTTCATTCTTCATTTCCACCAGCAATGAATCAGAGTTCCTTTTGCTCCACATTTTCACCAGAATTTGGTGGTGTCAGTGTTTTACATTTTGACCATTTTAATAGGTGCATAGTGGTATCTCACTGTTCTTTTACTTTGCATTTCTCTAATTACATGTGATGTGGATCCTCTTTTTATATGATTATTTGCCATGGGTGTATCTTCTTCGATGAGGTATCTGTTAAGGTCTTCGGTCCATTTAAAAAATCAGGTGGTTTGTTTTCTAATTGTTGGATTTTAAGAGTTCTGTGTATATTTTTGATAACAGCCATATATCAGATATGTCTTTTTCTCAGACTTTATATTTTTAGAGCAGTTTTAGGTTCACAGCACAATTGAAGGAATGGTACAGAGAGTTTGCATACACCCCCTATCCTGACACAGGCACAGCCTCCCCATCATTAGCATCCCCCACCAGAGTGAGACATTTCTTACAGTTGATGAATCTGCACTGACACGTCATCATCACCCAAAGTCTGTAGTTTACATTTTGTTGTACACTCTGTGCATTTAGACAAAAGTATAATGACCTATATCCATCCATATGATCAGATATATTTTTTGCAAATATTTTCTCTCAGTCTTTGACCTGTCTTCTTATTCTCTGGACAGTATCATCTATCTAATTTTTAATGTGTTATAGTCACTGTTTTGGAAATTAAAATACAAAAATGAATAAAGCACTATTTCAGGTCTCAGGGAGCTCACAATCTAGTGATGGAGACAGGCAGAAACTGATAATGACAAAATGGTTTGAAACGCCTGCCATTATCCTAGGCCATTTCATTGTCCATGTAGAAGACCTAGTCTTGCACCCTAATTTCATTGGACCTTAACTTTACCTCTGAAAGTTTTAACCTCCACTCCACTCAGCACTTACCAACTTGTACTAATGTAATAAGGAAACGTATGGAGTACTATGCAGGTGTACAGTAGGGAGAACTAATATTTTTTTCAGAAAGTAACTCTAAGCCCGTTTGAGAAGGAGAGTAGGAATTATCCAGATACATGTGACTGTTGGGCACGGGGTGAAGAGGACCAGCTCCTGGCAGAGGGAATGGCATGTGTGAAGACCTTGAAGTAGCAAAAGTGTGATATTCAAGGGACTGAAAATAGTGTTGCTAGAGCATAGTGAGGCCACAGGAAGTGTGATTCCATAAAGGTGGGAAAAGAGGCAGGCAAAATCACAGCAGATGAGGGGGTGCAAACACAAGTGGCTGTAGGGTTCAGCCAGGCAGACCACATAAAAGTAAGCCATGGAGACTGAAAATTGGCACTCACATGCCTCATCTAACTAAAGAGACCAGCCACCGCTCAACTCCAGCTGGTTACTGCCATGGGGGAAAGTGTGTTCAGTGTTTCTAGATTGTTGAGATTTTTAAGAAAAAACAGAAATCTGGACTTTAAAATTCATCCTTCCACATTTTTAATATTAGCATCTAATTTTTAAAAATTAAGACACTATGATAGCAAACAAAGCACATCAGCAGTTTAGTTGGGACCTGTGGGCTACCAATTTCCAAAATGATGAGATTTGAACATATAGAGTTTAGTATACTATGGATTCATGGTGCTACACAAAAAAAATGAAGATATCAGTAGAACATATTCCACATATGTGGAACCTGAGTTCAGAAGAGAAATCTATGCTGGTGATTTGTATTTAGTGTCATTCTTATATTGTCGTTCATTGAAATTATGAGTGTGAATGAGGTTGCAAAGGAAAAGAGTTTAGAAGTGTGGGAAAGCATTGAAGGTTCTTTCTGGGAAATGAACAGATGGGAATTTTAAGAAATGAGTTGAGAGTCAGCAATCTTTAAAGAACTTTAAAGCTATGTTACGATTTTTAGACTTTATCTGAAGAAGACCAGAGAACCATGAAAAGGTTTCAGGCAATAGTGATATGAATCAGATATTAATTTTAAGGAATAATTCTGACTCAATGTGCAAGAAGTATGTCTAGTCAAGGAAAGACCCAAGGCAATAAGACCATTTAGGAAGCTACTGTGTTACTCCTGGTGAGAGGTGTTGATGGCCCCAACTGGGCAATAATGATGGAGAGTGGACATATTTAAGAACTATTTTGGATGTACTTAGGGTCCAAAGATGGGATCTGTATCATCTTTATTCCCAATCACTGTCTCCATTTTTGCAAATTTTCCTGCAGATTTGAATCCACGCATTTGGGATATGCCATACCTTCTTCCCCTTCTCAGCATCATTCGATAACTTCCTAGTCACCCCTCTTCATTCACTGAAGGCTTTAACACATGACTAAGAGTCTTCCTCTATTTCAAGTCTTGCCAATTCCAAGATGATATTAATGTCCCTCTGGCAGATTATCAAAAAGCCTGACATCTTACTTCCTAGAACTTCTCACTGATGACATTCTCCCTCACTTCACTTCAGCCATTCAACTTCCTGGTCACTAAAATTTGCATCATCTCTACAATCATCACTTCACACATCTCTTTTCTGAATACAACCTTCTGTTTTTCTAGGTCAATCTCAAGCACCCCCATTTTGCCTGTTCTTCATCTGCTTTGGAACTAACTGCTAACTCCTGTCCCTTTTTTCATTCATCCATTCTTATATTTGCTAGTCTTTTTTTTTCTTCCAGCATAGAGTCCATGTTTTATTATTTCAGTTCTCTAATATCTTAAACATTTTGCCTCTTGTCCTTTCTGTCACATCTACCTGGAAAAACTCCAGCCCTGAGTGAATCTAATCATCATCCTTCTGACCTCTGTACCAAAGCAACTAAACACTAATAGAGAAAATCACAGAAGAGCAGAAATTAATGTCTCTGTTCATGGTCACCAACCTCAACTGGGTGGCCCAAAACTTCAATACAGTCTTCTACATTTTACCGCTCTCAACAGTTTCATACTGTCTCCACCTTTCTCACTCTGACTCACATCCCCACTCCCCAGCACCTTCTCAAATAATTCTTTGGGGGAAATTATCTGGCCTCATACTTCATATAGAAGAATCTCTCTCTGAATCCCACCACTGAATCAATAACTCCGGCTGCTTTTGCACCTATCTTTTCTTCTTTCTATCTGAATCAATTGAAAACGTGTCCCTTCTCCTTTCTGGCATCCTCTGCTTCAATTCCATCCTTTTTCACCTCTGCATGGAACTCAGTCCATTGGATTATCCCTTTCTCCTATATTTTTGATTTAATATTTTATAGTATCTTTCAAGCATGATCTGGACTACCTTTTGTTAAAATTGTGAGAAAAAAAAAAAAAGATCTTAATCACCGTAACAAACTTCATCCCCAAAGATTTTGTCCTAGTGTCCCTTCCACTCGGGGGTCCCCCTGACACACCTTGTGCTACATGTGGTTTTTCTGTGCTTGCAAGGCACCTGCAAAGCATGTCTCACACGGCATGTTGAGTTCAGTCTGCAACTGCATTGGGAACCAATTAAGGGAAGACACTATTTTATTAATCTTTGTAATCTAGCCAAGTGCTCTGTGGACATAGTGGTTGAATGAATGAATGAAGTGGGAAGATATCTTGGGCTCATCATGTATATAGTGTGGGGTAAGCTGCACAGCTGACTGGAATGACAGATGACTGACCTTAGTAGCAAAGTTAAAGGTGAGTTGTAAAGGTGCGTCGAAATAAAATAATTTAGGAAACTGTACGAGATAGATTAATTAAGAATGTTAAATATCTTTACACTTCTGAAATCTTCTATGCCCAATTTCTTTTCACTCCTATTCTATCCCTTTCTTATGGCTACTCTTCCACTATTTTGTACTTTCTCCCTAAATGTTTCTTAAGGAGAGATACTAGTTTTCATGCTCCTTCCTGTGATCTTTTCTTCTTGCGTCCCTTGGTCTGCTACTCTCTATCCACCCAGTCGCTTATTTTTCTTTTCTGTATGACACCCTATATTGTGTCCGTGTAGTTGTGCTCTGCAGCTTCCAGCAGAGGGGTGGTGAGTGAATAGTCCTGGCAGGAGACTGCAGAGTATACAAGGATGTGAAGTTTTGTACCAGAAAGCTAGTAACGCTCTGCTCATTGGCCACACTGCCCAAGTCCAGGGCCACGCTCAGCCTCTAGGACCGCGCGAGTCGCGGGGCGTGGCTTTTGCCTGGTGGCTCGCTGCCCTGGATTGGCTCCAAGAGGCAGGCCCCTGACCAATCAGGCGCGGGGGCGTTGTCTTGGGGCGTGTTTCCCGCCTCCCCGGCGGCGCGTCCCAGGGTTTCTGGAGTCCCAGCCGCGACCCACCTCGCTCCCGGCGGCTGCCGCCCCTCGTGCTCCCGGCCAGGGGACCAGACGGAACATGGCCTCCGCCGCTGTGGCAGCAGCAAGACGGAGCCTCGGCCGAACCCCTCCGCTCCTCTTCCGGCGCGGCTACCAGACGGAAAGAGGGGTCTACGGCTACCGGCCGAGAAAGCCCGAGAGCCGGGAACCTCGCGGCGGCTTGGCGCGCCCCCCAGGTTCGGGGTGGGGCTGGGCTGGGGGCTTGAGGGCCGGCGAAGCAGAGGAGTCTTCCTGCCGGGCCTGTGGTGGGGTGCTGGTGGGTGGGGCGAGCTCGCGCTTCGAGGTGCCGTCCGTGTGCGTGCAGACGGGTGCGGAGGAAGGGAAGGTGAGGGGGCAGAGGGAGGCAGATAATGGGTGTTGTCAGCGTGAGGGTCATCACTTCTCCATCCTCGATAGTTAAGGAACTTTAAGGTCAGGGTCCTACGCTTGGGTGATCATCCCACCTTTCGAGTTCGGACTGGTTTGGGGCGCTCCTGTCTTTTCTATTCCTTGGTTGTAAACTTGTGGGAACTAAGCTCTTTGAGGAGGCGGGGCTGCGGGAAAAGTTCTAAGATCGTCCAGCTCCTCCAGTTTATCCAAGGATACGTTTCCAAGGCCATCTCCAAGGCTGTGTGAGCAGGAATGCGGGGATTAGGAACTGTACTGTTAGGGTGAGGAGGGCAGTCAGTTGATGGTCTTGGACCATAGCATGGTATTTATCTATTTATATCTTGTATTAGAACCATGTTACTGGAGTTTTTAGTGGTTTACAAGACATGAATATCAGTTTTTGGAACCTCTGTGTTGCATGCTCATGTGCAAGAGATTAATTTGGATTATATATTTGATTTATTCTCCAAAGGAATTGTATCTTTATTCATCCTCACAGAGTAGATGAATACAGATTATTAGAAAAAAAACATTTGGCATCTTTGATCCAATTATTACATTAACAATGAAGATCCCTCTGATCATCTAAGTACCTGACCTTTAAATCTTAGATCTCACATGTGAACCTTAGTATTTTGCTCTTGACCTCAGAGGATATTTTGAATAAACCTGATTTCTCTCTCTTGAATGCAATGAGCTTTATTCAAGAGACGCATTTAGGTCAACCAGATTAATCCCTTGAGGGTAAGATTATATTTTTTACACTTTGCAAATTGAGTGTCTAGAATTTTATATGACAAGTTCTCAAACTTATGTGTGCTTTCAACTCACTTTGAGTGATATTTAGAATTCCATTTCACAGGCGACCTTCCTTCCCTCTCCCTCAGGGTTCTAATTCAGTGCCCTGAGATGAGGTTCAGGGATGTGTATTTTTATCAGGCACCCCAAGTAATTCTCTAACAGGAGGTCTGTGGCTACCTGTGGCCAAATACTGTTATCATTATAAGGAATGTATGTGCAAGATGTTATTTGACAACCTCTTCTTCATTTAAGATCATACTATCATTGTTAAGAAATCAATTAATTAATTTAAAAAAGAAAAGAAAACTGACAATTAACATTCACTTGAAAAAAATTAAATAATTATTTCAAAATATGTTGAGAAAATTATCAAGAAAATTAAAAAAAAATCACATTAGCATGTGCTTCGTGCACAATTACTGTGATCTCATTTGAAGTTTTTCCTCACAATTGGGTCTCTCTTTGATTCCTAATAACAGCCTGGCAGCTGAGAATTAGCCTTGCCTTGGAAAAACCTGGATTGGTGGTTCTTAACTGGAATATTGTATCTAAATACTCCTGAGAGCTTTGGGCTTATGTGGTTTGTAAAATATCTCTGGAGTTGATTTTATAAGTAACCACCCCTTGTTCCCTCCTCACCAAATTGTATCTACTACTCCCACCAGTAATGAACTTGCTTGGTGAAATTTGAAAGTTCATAATTGGATTAGAACTTCAGGTCAAGGGTATGATCTGGTGTGTGCTGGGAGGGCAGAATCAAAGCAATACTGCAAAAGAGTTGTGTTGCACAGTGACAGGATCTGGCTTAGGCACTTTTGTTGCTGGAGTGATGATTTTTATTTTCATTTTTCTTATTTTTTTGAATACTTTGAATAAAACAAAGGCAAGTGGGCCATTTTGTAACTTCAAAATTACCACTGAATGTAGATCTGTGACAATTTTTTCTTCTTTCTGTTTCAGAACTTATCACATTCTTTTGTAATAACTCTTTGTAGATCGTTATCTCCGACTAGGCTGTGTGGGAACAGGGGGAAGGAGAGTTGCATCTGTCACTTCCAGTGGTATGTCATTGGTCATCTCTCTATGTATACTTATAAGGGAGACTGGAAAGCATAGTCTTTATTCAGGGTGGCCAGATACCAGCTGACAATTATCTTGAGAGAGAAGAAGAAAATAGATACGGGAATAATTAGTAATCACCACACTTGACCTTTTTGGGCACTCAAATATCCTAAGCTTTTCTCCCTATATGTGGAATGTATTCATCTTCTCTTTATATTCAATTCTTGAATCCAGCTCAAAGTCCATTATCCCCAGAGAATGCAGTCCTCCCCATCAGGTCAGGCTATGGCTCCTCATGGTCTAGAATTTATGAACTGCCAGCCACCCCATATACACACATTCGATATACAAAGAAGACTCCCATAAGGAAAGAATGAGGAATCGACGGCAGCCACTAGTTTAAACCAGTTATCAGATCCCGTTGGGGAGGAACGATAGAAGCTCCTTAATGTGGCTGTGCAGTAAGTTCACAAGTTTCTTTGGCTCATCGCCTCTGCCTCTGCCCATTCCCCTGGCCTTGCCTTATGGCTTCTTTGATCATTATCTTCTGTGGCCATCTCTGACACAGGCATCAAGAAGTGTGCCTTCCTTGGACACTACATCCATTCCACAGGCTACTTTATTTTGATAAGTTTAGACATATGAGAGTTACTTTAGGGGGTCATCAACTACAGGGGTTTTTTTTTCTGGCCAGAGTTGAGATCCTTTGGCAGTCCAATTTTCTCATAAAATTAATAGATTTGCAATCTTTGCTTCTGGTCATTCCATGAGCAAATTGCTCCGTCGAAGATCTCAGCAAGACCTATTTATCAAGCCCGAAAACTGGTCCTTTATTTATTGTTTCTGTGTCCTACCCATTCATCTTCCTAAATTTAATGGTGCTTACCTTGACCAAAATAATAGAGGTGAGTGGGAAGGCAACACCCTTGATCTCATCTTGAAGTCTCAGCTGGCTCCCTATGTTTGGCAGAGAATGCTTTCTAGAGCTACTTAAAGAAAGGTTTTGTCCTTTATCTCTTGCTAAGACAGGCTCTTCAGAGCCACCTTTTCTGCCTTCTAGGTACTGAGGCCACAGAGGCCCTCCCTGCAGGGTAAATTCACCACTATCTCTTCTCCCTGGCTAGCTGGCTCCAGCTTGATCTCATCTTTCTCCCGGGGCTTTCCTGAAAGTGACAAGAAGCAGTGAACACACCGTCTGAGCTACAGACTCTCTGGGCATGTCTGCCTTTCAGGATATTGTAGGTGACAGTTTTTACCAACTATTTTTGTCAGATAGCCTAACACTGCTTATCAGCGTTCTAATCTGAACTATCTGAGTCCTTGACATCCACTGTATGACTGCTCAACCAGTCCATGCATTTTGGGTTCTGTTATGGTAGCTAACCACTTCAGGTAACGTTCTGTTTTAGGTAGGATGAGTTCAGGAGCTGTGCCAGAGACCTGGAATAACAATGACTTAATTAACGTAAGGGAAAGTCTGAGCTGGTATGACAGCTTATGGTCAGTACCATCAATTAGGACAGGAGGCTGATGGGGCCAAAGATGTGGTTTGATGGCTCTCGTCTTTTTTCATGTTGCCTGCCAGCCCTAAAAGGTACTGCCTTGGTTGAGAAGAATGAGTTAATGTCAAATTTTTGGTATTGACAAAATAAATCAAAGGACAAACCCTACTGAAGATGGACTCACGGCGCCCTTCCATGTCATAGGTGACGTAATGAAATGGGAGAAGGATGGTGTCTCTCCTTTCTCTTTGCCCTTCGTGAGCCTTCTTTCTTCATATGTTTATCTTGGCAAAAAATCAATGGCTTCCTAGGATGTCTACATCACTCGTCGAGATTTCCATTGTATTAGGCTTTAAAGGGATATTGAATTTTCTTCCAGTAACCTTTTGGATGGCACTGGTTTCACTAGTTAAAATTTGACCTGTGATGAGTGTTCTTTGTAGCTGGCTATTAGTAACAGCGTGTACTTGAACCTCTGTAAACCTCAGTTTCCAAGTAAACTTGAATTTATTTATCAACAACCCCAATTAAAAATGGAAATAGTGTTTAGGAGTAGTGAATAAATTTCAGGTATAAATTTCACTATGGAAGATGTGGGTTATAAAAAAGATGGCAGAATTTAGAGATTATCTGGAGATGAGAGCCAAGGGATTCCAAACAGCACTTAGTGGTTACTGACCTTGGCACTGAGCTTTGGTAGTCGAAGTGAGAGGTTGTAGGTATGTTGCATATAGGAAATAACAGGAGCCTTTACTAGAGCCAAAATGGTTGAAGAAAATCTTACTGCATTAGAAATTTTTTTAAATCTAGGTAATTCAGGAGCACGAATGCAGACCGAAAAAGCTAATGATATTAACTCTTGTACTTAAAAAAAATAAAGTCTCAATGACTTCTCTTTGGGCTTCAGTTTGCTCTTCTGCAGATAAAGACAAGTATTTCAGAACTGTTGCAAGGATTAGCTAAGATAATGTGTGTAAAAAGTCCACAATGTACAGCAAAAATTAGTACTCAATAAATGATCACTGTCATATATTATCAGTGACCCTTATGTACCTATCTTGACAATGATTTAAGACAGGATGAGGGAAAAATGGAAAGGACCAGACAAGGTTTCTATTTGAAGTCTGTGTTTTTGTTTTTTGTTTTGTTTTGTTGCAAGAAAGAAATACCTGGTGAAAGAAATATATTTTATAAAGATAATGTGTTTGAGATCTAAAGGGAGGGTGTGATAGAAATGACCTCAGTTGCACAGTCTAGGTCTATTTGAGTTCATTGTACAGAATACAGTATTCTAGTGCAAAGCCTTGGCTTTTGATAGTTATTACGAAGTTCCTAAGTTGGAGCTGAGGCAGTCATCTCATTTTTATTGAGTTCTAAGGGACTCCAGTCGTGAAATTCCCTTTCTTGGAGTCTTTAATGTTTATATAGATATCTAACCTTCCCACTTGTTTTAATTAAGCATATGTTGCCTTGAATGGAGACTGCTATGATCTAGATGTTTGGGATTGAGGGTTTATGGCCAGATGGTGAAATAGAGCTGTATTGACTTTTACGCACTAAGACTAGTTGGGTTTTTCTGTCAGTGTACTTCATGCTGGTTAATATGAACACTTTTCTTCTTGAATATAAAAAACCATTAAGTGCCCCCACCATGTTTGCTTACAACAGAGAATAAAGTAACATAGATATCCTATCATAATTTATTTTTTTACTTCTTGTATTGGCTAAAGTTCTTCTGGTCACGAGCAGCAGAAACCAACTCTCAAGCAAAGAGGATACTTTTTCTGAAAGATACAAGGGTGCCTCCTAGAACGGAAGGATGTGTACAGTAAACCAGGGCTAACTCTGGGAATACTGACAGAAGCCAAGTATGGGCTCACAGGGCACAGCTGCTACTGTCCTCAGCTCCTGTGTCACCTGTAACATGTGCTGGGTGTCCCAGCCCACGCCACGTTTGGAGATTTGCCAGAAGGATCCATAGCATTCAGCATATAGTTGTACTCGAGGCTAAGATTTACTGCAGTGATGTAATAGGGACACACAGCTGGATCAGGATGGAAAAGGCGCAGGAGGAATCTCTAGAAGTACACTGTGCAGGCTTCTCCATACTCCTTCTCCCATGAGAGGTGGCACAGAATGCACACCTCTTCAAGTGACAAAGATACTGCAGCATATGTGCGGATGCCCATCAGACACTCGGTGTCCGTCGTTTTCATTGGGGGGTGTTCATGTAAGCACCCTCCGCACGTGGCAAACTTCCAGGCTCCCAGAGGAAAGAAAGCAGGTGTTCAGCACAGACCACACAGTTTGCACAAACAGTCCAGGCACAGTGCACCATCCTTATCAGTTAGAGACAGGTGAGGACATTCCTGAAACTCAAGTTCCCAGACACCAGCCAGCGGCCAAACTCGCAAGCAGGCTTTTCTGAGGATGGCTGTCTCAGGCTTTTTTCTCATAACTTATCTCTCAGTTTTAAGTCTCTAATTCTGGAAAGATTGAACCTGACCCACCCTGACTCAGGCATCTTTGGAGTCCAAGAACTTGTAGGGAAGCAGAATGGAGTGATGTAGATGTGGCCCCTCGAGCCCTCTCCCTGGAAGGAAGGGTGCAAGTTCTCAGAAAAGTGAGACTCCAAGCGAGCCAGACGGAACCACTGCAGCTTTTGAGGGCTCAGAAAACGTTCATCATGAGGGTTCCGTGAGTCTGTTACCATATCCTGGATCTCAGGACTTCCTTCTGCCGAGTAATAACACTTATTTCCTGAGCATCTACTGTGTGCCCATCTCCCAAGCCAGAGGCATGCCTGCAATATTTTCCATTTTGTTTTGAGGAACAGTTTTAATGTGTCCTGTTGTTTTCCCTATTCCCTCTGGCCAGTTAGGGATTTAACTTAAATTCTTAGGAACTTTTGGAGATACCATGAATTCTAAGCTGTTTGGGCAATGTTATGCCTAACAGAAAGGCATTCATTTTTATGATAACAGTAACTCTTTGATTTCTTTAATAATAGGAAAAATTTTAATGCAGAATGTATGCGTTCTATTGCTGTTCCCTCATCCTTTTAAATATTTTTATTCTTTATATTCTTTAAATATTCTAATTTAATCATTTTCATTACATGTTTGGATTTTAAGTATATATAAACATTTTGTAACAGATACTTTCGTTATTTGCTACAGAAGACAAACAGCAGAAGCACTGTATCCAATGTGTTTGAAACTAGAAGTTGATCACTTGTTTTTTGAAAAGTCATTGAAGCAAGGATTACCACAAAGCAGTGAGAGATGCTTCAAGTATTTTAACCTAAAAATTTATTTCTGTTTGCATCTGTGTTTAAAGTATTTAAAGAGAGCTTGTGAAAGCATCTGAGTGCAAAATCTCTCTAGATTTTTACTTCTCCCCTAGTCGTTTACTTTTACCTATAGCAACAGGCTTAGGAATAAATATAAGTGATTTTTACCAGCATTTATTCAACTGGTGAGGGCAGATGAAACAGAGGGATGGGAGAGAACTCACTAATTAAAGCTTTCATAATGCAGTGCACAGCAAGTGTATTCAATGAATATAACGTAAAGAGCTCTACTGTACATTTTTACTGCGGAAAACTTAGAAAATATGAGAAAATAGGAATTTTAGACAGGGTAATCACTAAGTTTTTGGTCTGTTTCCTTTATGTATATGAACTAGAAATAGATACATATACATACATAAACTATATATACATACTGATATGTATACTATATAATGAAATATGCACTATATACACATACACACATTTTAACAAAAAAGCAGGCTAATGCTATTATTCTGTTTATAGTCTTTTCTCATCTAAATAAGCAGTCACTTTCCACTAAGCATTCTCCTACAACATGATCTTGTAATGACTATTGGCAAGTGGTGATTAGTTAAGAACACTCCAGCATGTCTCTCAGAGCCCTGGGGGTTTATAAAGAGGACTAATGATAAGGAAGCCAACAAGGAACCAGGAGGCATTGACTGCACCCTCAATATCGGAGGGGTGTGGGTGTGGGCAGTGAGTTGCTTCACCTACTACTGGTGTCCTTTGGGGAAAACAGACTTTTTTCAGGACGGGAGTAAACAGTGTTCAGGGAAGAGGTTAATGCTGGGAGGTTTGCTAATCACAAAACAGGATTCCAGAAGTCACATGGAAGGACCTGGGGGAAGGGAGGGAAGGATATGGGAGTGTGTCTGGTAGGAGAAACCTGGGCAGTGAAATGAGTGTCTTAGAGAAAACAGATCCTCAGGAGGGTTATAAGATGTATCCAGAGGTGGGAGGTGGGTGGGGGGAATATTCTTCCCTCTGGTTCTGCCAGAATAGTAGATGCCACATGCTCTTTGCAGTCCATATTGGCCATTCCTTTTTGTTTTTTAATATACATATAGAGTACTTTTAATAATGGTTATCTCATAAAGGCCACTCTTTCTTAAAAACATTCTTTCCTTGGCTCTCTGGCATTGCAAGATCCTGATTTTCCTCCTAACCAACCCCCTTTTGGAGGGCTCCTCCCTTTTGTCCACCTTTAAAATACTGGTGCTCTGCGGGCCTGCCGAAGGCCACTTTCTCAATCTGCTTTCTCTCCGGGTGATCTCCTCCACTCTCCATGGCTTCCGGCGTCATCTACAAAACTCCGTCTCTAGTGGGGCAAGTCCATTAGTGAGTATGCAGGGTGACCGTCACCATGCTCGGCAACCTAGTCGCCCTTTTGAAAATGTCTTCTTAGGAAACAGCCCACAGAGGTCACTGCTGCAGTTTCTACCTGCTCGCCAGCCAGGCTTTTAACCATACTCTAGACCACTGAAGTGGGAGTTGGCTCAAAAGGACAGTGCCTGAGACATGGTCTGTGTGGATTTTTGCCACAAATGTGAAGGTTTCCAATTTGTAAAACAGCGATTGAGAACTTCAGTATGATTCATAATAGAACCCTATGGCAATTTATGAGACTAAGCTCCAGCCTAAAATCAGTTCATTTGCTGGGGTTGTTTGGTTAGTTTATTAGATGCAGTATAGATCCTCCTGTCATATTAGTGCAAACACACCCTCTACACATTCAGTATATCTCTGTTCTTTCCTCTAGGCCTGTGCCAGCAGGTACACTTTGCAGTACTCTGAATACAAACCCAGGCACATATATGATTCTGAAATTATTGTATGGCAGTATATGTTCAAAACATGGTCATTAAATATTTCAAAATATGCAAGTTTTTAAAATGTTCAGAAAAATGTGTGTCTCCAATAGCACATATGCTCATCTTCTGGGATTTATGCTCAGTTTGTGTAAGACTAACTTGACAAACTGAAAATTCACCCTCCAACCTCCACCCTCCCAAATTTTAGAAGGACTTTCATCTGGAAGAGGAAAGAAAAGCAGCTTTTGACTCAGTATGAAATCATCTCAGATAGAATTTCATTCATTGAAACATAATGGCTCCCCTTCCGGTGGAGACTGGGGAATCACTCATTTAGGGCTTTAAAAGGGGGATTATTGATTGATTGATTGATTGATTGCATTATGTGAATTATAAGATAATTTCTAAAGTCTTTTCCTCACCTAAGTTTTCATGAGTCTGAAATAACAGTGTACCTCACTGGGGCCTTTAAGAAATAAGGAAGATGATGTAATATCAATTTTGTAGTTCTACATATCTCTTTTTTTATGTAAGGTATAGAAAAACATCTCAAACAATAATTGGGAGGACTCATTATCTATAATCTCAGCATTTTTAGTTATTTTCAGTTCGGGATATTCTCTTTTAATATTTATCTGTGTGCTTCTTTACAGTTATTTTTTATAAATCTTCACTCCTAATTCTTACTTTTTAAAAGTGATTTTTTAATTATTATGAGATAAATTTAAGGAAATAAGTGTGTTTTCCTGAATTCTGATAGTCTTTAATCCTGAAAACTCTGGGCAGATTTGGTGGGTAGGAGCAAGATGTTAAAAATGTCTGAGGCCACAAAGGCCTCTCTGAAAAACTGATTTTTGTCGTTTATGGACATTTCCTAAACTGTTTGTATTTCTTTATTGTCCCCCTTAATTAGTCGATCATGGACTTGCCAGATTGGTGACAGCGTATTGTGAGCATGGTCATAAAGCTGCCAAAATCAACCCCCTCTTCACTGGCCAAGCCCTGCAGAAAGATGTGCCTGAAATCCAAGAGCTTGTGCTCACCCTGCAAGGACCCTTTAATACCGCAGGTAAAGCCCGTTAACAATACACTTGCGCATGACAGGTACCTGCCAGTGGGGATGGGGCTCCTTTCTCTGCTCTAGAAGAAACGAGTCCAGTGGACCTGAGGCATCCATGAGGTGTGAGGAGACGGTGAGGGGCGCATTCACACACTGTCAGGGGAGAGCAGTCTTGAGGTTCTGAAACAGTCTTCCAATACGTTTCCTCTGCGTTCAGACACTTGTAGATGGATGGCAACAAGTATATGAAAAGATGCTCAACATCTCTGGTCAGCAGGGAAATGCAAGTCAAAACCACAGTGAGCTATCACCTCACACCTGTTCAAATGGCTGTTACTAAAAAAAAGCAAAAGATGCAAGTGTTGGTGAGGGTGTGGAGGAGAGCGAACCTTGGGCACTGTTGGTGGGAGTGTGAGTTAGTGCGGCCACTATGGAAAACAGTGAGGAGGGGCCTCAGAAAATTAAAAATAAAACCACCATATGACCCAGCAATTCTACTTCTGGGTGTTTATCTAAAGGAATCGAAATGAGGGTCTTGAGGTGATATCTCTGCCGCCATGCAGCATTGGCCAATCAGTATCAAAGAAACCGTAATCAATATAAAGTTGGTTTGTTAGCTCATGTTGTAGGTTTAGGCAAATGACTGATAACTGAGTGCTGAGCTAATGACATTGTAAACCTGCCTTTAAGGTTCAAGGAGATTTCCTTTTACATGAAACGTTGCTTTACTATCGATATTAATTCACATTAAGACCAACTGTTCAGTAATAGATGTTGTTCTATAGATATTATTATGAAGACTTGAATATTTTTGGTAGACAAATATTTTAGATAAAGGTATGACTTGATTTGTAGCATAAATCAGATGAAAAGTAGGTTTCAAATTTTAGTTTGAAATCACTATATAATCAGAATTTGGTATAAAGTAACTTGGCTCTGTCCTTGTGAAGAAAGGCTTTTTTGTCCTCTTCCAGTTTTACTTCTTCATGGCTTTTGGCCATATTTTTGCTTCTGGAAAAATGTAGATAAGCATTGATAATGACCCAAGTTATTCAGAACGAAATGCTCTGAGTTGAAATAATTATTTCGGTATGTTCTCTAATTAGTTACATGGCTGATTCTTCTTTAAAACGATCCCTTTGATTCTATTTTGTAGGATTATTGAACATGGGGAAGGAAGAGGCCTCGCTTGAGGAAGTGTTAGCCTATCTCAACCAAATCTACTGTGGGCAGATTTCTATCGAAACCTCCCAACTTCAGAGCCAGGAGGAGAAAGACTGGTTTGCCAAGCGGTTTGAAGAACTTAAAAAGGAGACGTTTACCACAGAAGAGAGAAAACATCTGTCCAAATTAATGCTAGAATCTCAGGTATAAAAGCAGCTAATATCAGTGGAATAGGTCAGCTCATTTTTTGCAAAGATATATAAATACTGAAGAGAGAGAATTAGGCATTACTCTGAACGTACCTCCACTTATCCCATGTTGCCTCAGCACAACTGACAATGTTAAACACATCGTTTTATTCTAAGTAGGAAAAAGTAGGTGACAAGAAACCTATTCCCAATAATTCAGACAGTTGGCTGGTTTGCAGCTGTGATGAAAATAGTAGTATAGAGCCTGGTACTAAAACTCAGGTACTGGGAGAGGCAGCAGAAATCTTGGGCTTGTCCCCTCCTCTGGAAGAACACACATCCTAAGGGGCTTCTTCTTGAGGGAGTTATTCTTCCTCTCAGGTTATTTTCTCTGCATCCCCTGCTGCTATCTGGTGTCCTTGGCAAGGCTTTCCTGCCAGGCTCTGGGTGTCTTATGTCTGTCTCTGGGGTATGTAGTGAAGGGCAGTGCTGCAGCCATTTGTAGTTCGGGGTCTTCTTAATGACACACGTCAGTGTGTCTGACTGAACTGGGTAGTCGGCTGTCTTCCTATAATTGTGTCTGGTCTGATGTCCATAGGAGTTTGACCACTTTTTGGCCACCAAGTTTGCCACAGTGAAGCGATACGGAGGCGAAGGAGCTGAAAGCATGATGGGCTTTTTCCATGAGTTGCTGAAAATGTCAGCCTACAGTGGGATCACCGATGTCATCATTGGGATGCCCCATAGAGGGAGACTTAATTTACTGACCGGCCTTCTGCAGTTTCCTCCAGAGGTGAGAGACTTTCCGTGACTGTTGACTTACGATTGGCTGTAACACTAAAACCGATAGTAATAATTTCTTTTAGAACATTGACTAAGCGTATGAGCCATTGGTACGAGACAGCTTAGTTAATTGATGAAACCTAATGCTGCTGGATAGAGCTGGTTTGGGGGTTGATTTCCTATATATTATGGATTTTATCTTCTCAGAGAAGTTAAAGGTTGAGTATATTTCTTCAGAGATGATCTGAATAAATAAATTCTGTTCTTTGAAGACTTTTCTTAATAAAAATTGCTCAAATGCACATAAAGATCTGTGCAATTTTGTACAGTTTTACCTTCCACTTATTTGCAGAATTTATAGTGAATAGATTGTATAAAACTAATTATACATTGTTATCTCAAGAAACCACCCAAGTGAGTGGTTTTATAAATAATTGGATTTTGGTATTTCTGTTCAGTGCAATTCAGTGGCTCTTGTAAGTCTCTCAAAAAACCTGATAGCCAGGACTGAAAATTTGATGTCAGAGAACATCAGAGAGATTTGTATTTAATAAGATTCTGGCCGTTGTGCCTGGCTAACCCGCACTACAGTTCTAGTCCAGGAGATTAAAAGTAATTAAAAATATTAAAGGGACTGTAGAAGTTAGATGGAATGAATAGAGACCATGCAGGGATGTGTTTTCCTTAAGAATATTAGAAAATTAGTGTCACATCTAGGGGCCAAGCTTTACCACTTTTACTCATACTGCAGTGTTTCTGAGGCTGAGAGATTGATAATTCGCTTTCAAAAGATAAATACCTTAGAAAAGATAGAGTATGACAGGATAAAATGATTGACAGATGGAGACGTGTGCTTAGTTAAATACATGCAGAAATTCTTAAACCAAAAATTCCTAAAATATCTCAAAGAAATTACTCAAAGATGCAAAAATGATTATAAAGGATCATACTTGTGAGAAACACTTTTGAATCTACACTGTGTGAGTATGTATATTCCTGTTTGTAGATTGTCAATAAGAAGCTTTTGCAAACTAAAGAAGCTTTGGGTCATTCAAGCAATTAGGATAATCCACATGCTGTTTTGGTAAATACCTTGGTTTGAGATCTAACAGTGTTACTAGCCAAAGCCCTTTAACATTTTAGTTAATTTATCTTGCTTGCTCATTTTTAAAATGGGTAGTAATGTCTGTCTCTTAGAAGACTGTAAATGAAGTGAGAGAATGTATGCAGAGAAGTTCGTTGAGAATTGGACAGTAGTGTCTTCGATGTAACTTGAGCTAAGCTGTATACCTCATCCCCTGTCTGAATGGAATTAAATTCTATTATGTTCTTCTCTATTTTTGATGACATTACTACAAAATTCTTTTGAAAATATATTCTCACAGGTGTATTTAAAAAATTATTTTGCTTATTTCAAGGCAGATAAACTTACTCTGTGTCATGATAAACTCTTTGTAAAGTGTTGGCACTTCATTTGATTGTGAAAATCTCCAAATAGTTCTGTGTGTTCATGCAGTTAGAAGTTTGTGCCCATCTTTAAATAATGCATGATAATAATAATTATAAAATTGTGCGCATAAAGTTTTTTTGTATTGTATAATTTAAACTACCTCTTCCCTAGTCTTCATTGTGATAAAAGACATTTATTTTCTTTTTGTATATGTATCAATAATAGCTGATGTTTCGAAAAATGCGAGGTTTAAGTGAATTTCCGGAAAATGTCCCAGCCATTGGAGATGTCCTGTCTCACCTGACATCCTCCGTTGACCTGGACTTTGGTGCGCACCATCCCCTGCATGTGACAATGCTGCCTAACCCCTCACACCTGGAAGCCGTTAACCCCGTGGCTGTCGGGAAGACCCGGGGCAGGCAGCAGTCTAGACAGGATGGGGACTACTCTCGAGACAGCTCGGCTCAGCCTGGGGACAGAGTCATTTGCTTACAGGTACTCGTGGCTTCTGGAAGCGCGGCTGGAGGTTGGGAAGGCCAAGGAGAAGGATGTCTGGGTTGGCAGGTCTGAAAGGAGATGGCAGATATACCAGATGGAACTGAGATGAACTTTTCGGAAAAAAAGATTCTGGATATGTTTTAAAAATTAGTAGTAGATATAAAGTCTTGTCTCAAGTCAACTGACTTTAGGCTGAGGTTTTCACTGTACTTTCTCTTTCTTCAGTTATGAATTAATTAAGGGAGTGTCGACTGGCATACCTGCTCCTGCTAAGAGGACAGATGCCAACACTTCTCTGAACTGGCCTTGTAGGAAGCTACAAGGCTACAAGAGTCTGGATTGTTTTGTTTTGTTTTTGCTTGTTTGTTTATTTTAAAATGCAGACCTTTGGCATGAAGGCAACCAATACAAAGTATTAGTGTGGCTCTTGCTTCCCCTAACCCCCAAGTTTTCATAACCCAAAGGTGTCTTTTAGAAGTTTGGATGGACTATAGGTCACATTTTTTTTTCTATGAGTATTCATTTTAATATGGACCTTTATTAATCTTGGATATTGATAGCTGAGTCTTCAAACCCAATAGAAACCTATAAATCTATAAGGCAGTAGAATATTTGGCTATGTATACAAATAACCACATTACCTTATTCATGGTAATTTTTCATGGGCCAGAAATCTGTGGAAAATAAATTAGGAGTAGGCAGAATTGGACTGGGTTGTGATATATTTCTAAATACAAATCTTCAAATAACATTAGCCAGCCATTCTCTTTACATTTCACTTGACTGAACTCATGACACTCAAATATATTTTAGTCATTCACATTTACTCACTACATTAAGTAGATCTTGAGATTGACTTCTGAAGTAGTAAGAGGTGAAATGTCATTTTCTTTGAAGCAATGGGAAACTGACTACCTTCTTTTGTCTACTTCGTGTTCCCAAAATATTTTGTCCTGCTCTGTCTGCCCATGTCTTGCCTTGCTCAAGTATATAATTCTTATTTCTCGTTGGAACTCTAACTTTGGACCCTATAAAATCACGGTGGGTGAGACTCCCAGTGCTGCTTTTTCTGCTTGTCTTCTGCTGTCCCGGTCCAGGACCCGGTGAAGGTGGGTTCTCATTTGCAATCTTTTTGCATGTCCATCGCCTGCCCACATGGTACTTGGCCAAACAGCTTCCACCTCACCCAGCTTCCGTTTGTGCTCATGGACCCTTAATCCCACAAAGCTTTATGGAGCATAGTGGAGTGGTTTCTTTTTTCATTTAAAGAGGAAAAAAAGAAATAGCAACTGACACAGGTGTACTTTACTGCCAAGAATTCTAAGATCAGGATAAGACAATGCAAGTTATGAACATGTGTTCTTATCAGTGCCTCTACTGTAATGTTTTGTAAAGGAGCAGAAAAGGTATGTGTCTGTCTTCATTGCTTTACTGATCCCTTTCTGCATCCTTACCCCACAAGAAATCCCATCAGCAAGGAGACCCAAGGGTGAGGAACCTTTTGACCCTATGTGGGCCACAGTGTGGCTACAGTTTGGACCTTACAATGTAGCACGATGTAGAAAAGACAAGGACTCTGAGACCAAGAAGACCTTAGTTTAAATCCCGGCTTTGCTGCCTTCTAGCTTGGTATGGTTGGTTCTGTTAACATGGGTTCTCCAAATCTTGTATTACTCATTCCAAGGATTAAATAAGAACATGTACATAATAAGTTCTTTACTCCAAGAGAATGGCTTGGAGGAGGGAAGAAATAAGTAGAAAAAAACAGAAAAATCACAGAAAGTCTAGCATCTAGTGCAAGCTGTGGGAAGTACATACTCTTTCTGAACCTTGGTTTTCTCACCTTAGAAAGGAGAGTAGTGACTTACTTACCCAGCTCTCCCACCTGTTTGTTGAGTGGGTTAATAATGTGTAGTGCTGTGGAGATAATGTAGGGGTATGTTTTTACTAGGTATAGATGCTCCAAAATGTCATTCATCCCTACAGGCCTTAGCAATGGGAAAGTGTGGACTAGAAATTTCATTTAGGCAAAGCAGTGCTTCCTTTCTTAGCCAAAATATTCTACTTGTATAGAAATGACTCTACAGGACGTTATCAATGTCATTAAAAGTCTACTTCTAAATAGTCTTTCTCCATTTATCCTTGGGTCTTTTAATTCTGTTACTATTAGAGACACCAAGATTGCTTTAAATTGAGGCATATCAGATCAGTTTATCCTTTAGTTCAGCATCTTAGTAGTTTATGATAACTATATTTTAGTATGATATCTGCAGAGCTCATATTTTCTTCTAAGATCTCCTAAGAGCTTTAATTCCCTCATTATTTGCTTTCAACTTTTCTAAAAAAAAATTTCTTCTTTCTCTACCACCTTCTGTCCACCATATTTTGTGATGATATGATCTAGCAGACTTGAAATGTTCTGGAAGAATAGCACATTTCAGACATTCTCTCATAATAGCATTTTGTTTTTTCCTCAAAGCATCCTTTCCCTAATGTAGGATATATTTCCGCCTCATGCCTCCTGTCTTTGCTGTCACATCACTCTGCTTTATGTTCACAACAGTGGCCAAACACCCAGGGGGATTAGCTGATGTGAGCTACACACAGTCTCTTTTTTTGGGACAAGATGATTGGGGAAGAGGAAGAGTTCAAAGCTGTGCACTCTTCCTTAAATCTTGCAGAGTATTTTCATGAAAGCTTCGCTAAAGCTGATTTCCTTCTGCATCTGCAGTAGCCCTTCCTTCTATGACGCTGCTATATGCACTGGACTGTTGATGAGTGTACTAGAAGTGATGGGTATAAGTGATGATGTGGGGTGGAAGGAGTAGGTCAGCTGGTGGTGGCTGCAGGGGGAAAAGGACTGATTTAGTATCTTTGAAAGATCAGCATAACCATTCAGGAAAATCCTACAACCAGAAGATTTTTAGGAGGGTGGTTGTTTTATTTCTGGTAACATTTGAAAACAATTTATTCCAGTCTGCAAACCTACATTTTTTCATCCCATATGTTCCTTTTCTTTTCTTCCCCCTTATGATTTAGGTTCACGGTGATGCCTCTTTCTGCGGTCAAGGGATTGTTCCCGAAACATTTACGCTCTCTAATCTCCCACATTTCAGAATTGGTGGGAGCATCCATTTGATTGTCAACAACCAGCTTGGTTACACAACACCGGCAGAGAGAGGAAGGTCGTCCTTGTACTGCAGTGATATCGGTAAGTGTCACAGGGAGGTGTTGATGTTGTCGGGTCAGAAAAGGAAGTCCCAGAAGCCTCCTGATTCACACAGAACAGTGAGCCTCACTGGTTATCTCATTTTAAATTTAGGGTCATTTTAAATACGGTTCATAGTCACCAATAATGTTAAGTTATTCCTTTTAAAATTTGAGTGTAATCTTTAAAGCCATGGATAATAGACTAGAGTGGAACTTAGAGGGTGTAATTTTAAATTGCTTAAGTATCCATTGAATGATCTAGTGGAAACCAGAGAGCAGCACAGCTAGCACCACACTAGCGTCATTGTTCAGACTCGGAGCACGTCTTACTAGAGTAAGATGCTCTAACTTGGAGTACCCAAATCTGAGTCAAAAAGGACATGTTCATTTTGATAAGGGGTTAATATCCAAAATATGTGAAGAAGTAACACAACCGAACACAAACAATGCAGTTAAAAAATGAGCAGAGGAAGTAAATAAACATTTTTCCAAAGAAGACATATAGATGGCCAACAGGCACATGAAAAAGTACTCAACATCAGTAGTCATCAGAGAAATGCATATCAAACTACAGTGAGGTAGCACCTCACACCTCTTGGAATGACCGTCATCAAAAGGACAAGATACAACAGGTGCTAGTGAGGATGTGGAGACAAGGGATATATATATATACTGTTAGTGGGGTTTTAAATTGGTCCAGCCACTACAAAAAATAGTATGGAGCTTCCTTAAAAAATTTAAAACAGATCTACCAATAGGATCCAGAAACTTCACTCTGGGTACCCAAAGGAAATGAAAACAGGATTTTGATGAGATATATACACACCCATGTGTATTGTAGCATTACTCACAATAACCAGCTTATGAAAACAACCCAAATGCCCATCGATGGATGAATGGATGAGAAGGATGTGGTACCTGTACACTTACATGAGAAAAGAACAAATCTCGCTATTTGCTATAACACAGCTAGACCTTGAGCACATTATGCTAAGTGAGATAAATCAGATAGAAAAACATAAGAGCTGTGTGATATCACTTATTTGTGGAATCTAAAAAAATAGTTAAAGCTATTAAAAAAAAAAAACAGTAAAATGGTGGTTACCAGGGGATGGGAGGTGGAAGGATAAGATTGATAGTGTTTAAGATGCAAATTTGTAACAAGCAGTAAATAAGCCCTAAAGCTCTAACACAAAGCATAATGAATATATTCAATAATACTGTGCTATTGTGATATATCGTGATAAATATTGCTTCAATGGCATTCATGTCATGATATGTAAATGTATCAAAGTAATATACTGTATACCTTCAATTCACAAACTGTGGCATGTCAAATTTATATATATATTTATATATAAATATATATATACCCTGAACATACCCTTTATATATATATATATAATATATATATATATAAAGGGTATGTTCAGCTGCTAAATTTGGCCAAGTCTGGTTAGAAATCAGATGTGGAGAAGAAAGTTGACTTGTTTTAATTTGTGGGAATTGGCAGTATTGGGAGAATACAGGGCTTTTCTCACGTAGTTCCTATTTCACAGAGTTATAAGAACTCTTAGATGGTAGTATCTATTCTGTTTCTGCACCCAGAGCCTGGCCTGGACGCCTTGTGAAGCATCTAAGTGAATTTTTTTTGTGATTAAGTTAGGTAGAGGTATCGAAAATTCATTCTTGAATTTATTTTTGGAGAAAATCCATTTTTCTAGGATGCATCCTTTTATGACCTTTTTATCTCAGGAGGAAAGATAATAGTAATAATGACAATAACAAAATAAATATTAGTTGTCATGTTCTATGCACTTTTAAGCACTTTATGTGCATTAACTAGTTTAATCTTTACAACATGGCTAAGAGGTAGGAGCCATTATTCCAGTGTTATAAGTAGAGAGACTAAGAGTCATAACTTTACTAAGGTCACACAATAAATCACAGGATGGGACTTGAACTCATTCTTGTCAACTGGACTCCAAAGTGTGGATTCTTAACAACCAGCCCAAACACCCTCTGAGGATGTGGGCTGCCTCCCCACGCAGGCAACAGGACTTGGTGCTGGGCCAGTGTCGTCTGGGTGGACTGGCCCACTTCATCTCAGTCTCCTTTGCCTCAGGGAAGCTTGTGGGCTGCGCCATCATCCACGTCAATGGAGACAGCCCAGAGGAGGTGGTCCGTGCCACGCGACTGGCTTTCGAATACCAGCGCCAGTTCCGGAAGGATGTGATTATTGATTTGTTATGCTACAGGCAGTGGGGCCACAATGAGCTGGATGAGCCCTTCTTCACCAACCCGGTGATGTACAAAATCATCAGGTAGAATTATAAACCTTCATTTAATATGCCCTGTTTCCCATAGTGCTCACATTGTCATTTTCACTAGACCTTTTCAAGTAGGGTGACCAACTTTCCTGGTTTGCCCGGGACATGAAATTTTCAGTGACAAAACTGGGACAGTCTTAAGCAGACTAGGACAGTCACCCTGTGGGTGTCAAGAAATCTCCTCATAGTCTTCAAACTCTACATGTTTCCTCAATGAATAGACAAAGTGGGCAGCGTAACAACCTCACTTGGCAGGTGGGAAGACGGAATCGGAGACGTAGGCAGAGCCTTGCCTGAAGTTAACGTAGAACAGCGGTGACAGGATCGGAAACAGGACCTCCTCGATCCACTTGTGAAAACTATAAAAAGGGCCCTGCTTTCTGCCTTAGCAAGAGGTTACATGACGGATTTTAATGAATGTCCAGAACTGTGCTGTCCAGTATGGAAGCCTCTAGCCACATGTGGCTGCCGAGTGCGTGAAATATGGCGAGTCCTGACGGGATGTGCTGTGAGCGTAATCTACACACCAGATTTTAAAGACTTAGTATGAAAAAAAGATGTAGGCTATCTCAATAATTTTTATATTGATTAGATATTAAAGTGACAATATTTTGGATGTATTGAGTTAAATAAATGTGTCATTAAAATTAATTCTACCTATTTCTTTTTACCCCTTCAAATGTGACCACTAGGAAATTTCAAATTCCACATTGGCTTGTATTATATTTCCGTTGGACAGCGCTGAGTCAGAAGGTTAGTGTGACAAAGAGGGATTTTGTCACTTTGGAATTTCCTTTTTAGATCCTAGAAAGTAAAATAGATCCCTCTCGTCTACTTTATTTCCTCATATCCATTGATTAAAACAGAGGAATAAACTTGGTGACATTTTCTGGGCCTCCCTTGTCATAGGTAGCAGACTGCTTTTGGAAGAATACATCCGGGCTCTGTTTAGCTTTGAGCTGAGCAGCTGAAATTCTTAATGGACCTCAGGGCCTCATTAAAAAGTCTATCCCGCCTCCCCCTCACTTTTGTCAAGATTAAATATGATACTATATCTGAACAGACTTTATAGTTTAAAGTTTGAAACAAATTTAGAGTGGCGTTATTATTACTGTTACCAAGGGCTTAAACCCACCTGAAATAGATATTGTCCACTAGGTTTAATCCTTTTTGAGGTAAAGGGTATCCAGAATTTATTATTTCATAGAAAGACAGCTACTAATTATTTCTACCTGATTGTAGACAAAGGTTTATAAAGATAAATTTGTTTTCTCTTGCTTATCTAGATGAGGTTTCTACTCAGTGCCTTTTTGAAAAAAAAAAATAATTTATCGGAGTGAAAGTCACGTAACATAAAGTAGACCATTTTAAAGCGAACAGTTCAGTGGCCGTTAGTACATCCACAGTGTCGTGCAACCACCCGCTCTGCAGCTCTGAACCGTTTCCTGTGCCTTTTTACAGTGATGCTGCTCCGCAGTACCTCCGACGATGACTGTGTCTGTCTCTTCGATTTTTACAAATCAGATTGATTTTTCCCCCCTCTTTCTTCGACAGAGCCCGAAAGAGCATTCCAGACACGTACGCAGAACACCTCATGGCCCATGGACTCATGACCCAGGAGGAAGTGTCAGAAATCAGAACCTCCTACTACGCGAAGTTAAATGACCATTTAACTAACATGGCCCGTTACAGCCCCGCTGCCACTCACCTGCAGGCCCACTGGCAGGGCCTGGTCCAGCCAGAAGCTCACATTTCCACCTGGAACACAGGTGTGCCCCTAGACCTGCTGAGGTTTATCGGTGGGAAGTCTGTGGCGGTGCCGGAGGAACTCCAGATGCACAGCCACCTCCTGAAGATGTACGTTCAGGTGGGCAGCCCCGACATCGCCGCTTGTTGTTCGTTCGTCCCATGCAGCGAAGGGAAGAATGTGGCTCTGTCATTTGGTTGGTTCGTTCACTTGACAGATACTTATCATGTGTCTTTAAGTTCTAGGAACCCATCCTAGTGCTATTCTGGTACTGATAGTCAATTAATGCAGAATTTGTCTACTTCTCCATCTCACTCCCTCCCTCCCTACATAAATCAACACATAGCCCCGAAGTCGACCATTTAGACCCTTAAATCTGTTGAGATTTTCCATATTGTCTCACATTAAATATATGTGTGGCAAACTGTCCTGGTTTGCCTGGGACTCTGGTTCCTAGAACGCAGTACTTTCACTGCTAAAAACAAGGACGGGGAGTTAAACATTTTCACCTCTCTTAAACTTGGATAAAGAAACTTTGCTGTCTGAATTATTTTTTAAACACTAACTTCATTTTTGAATTTTTAGTATAGGTTTAGAGACTATTAAAACAAACTACGTATTCACCATCCACCTGGAGAAATAGTACAAATCCAGTTCCGTCTCCTCTCATTCATCCACAGGGTTAACCACTGAGCTGAGCGTCGTCTGTGTGTTTCCCTTTGAAAATGTCATGTGATTGCTCTCAGACTCTCGTATCCTCCTTCACTTGATGTTTTATTTAACATTGCTTTTATCACTAATATTGTCGCATTACATTTTTTGAACTGTGTGAAAGAAAAGGATATGAACTCTTAAAAATGTCTTTTACAGTCCAGACTGGAGAAGGTGATGGATGGAACCAAGATAGACTGGGCCACGGCAGAAGCTCTCGCACTGGGCTCATTACTCGTTCAAGGTAAGAAGCTTCTGTTTCGCTGCACAGCTGGTAGGGGATGCATGTAGGGAATGTGATCTCTGCAGAGTTTTGAGTTACAGCTGCCTCCTATTGTTTTCATAGACTAGAGAGATTCTAAGATGTGTTATCTTTTCTTTCCTGACAATGTTATTTAATCTTAGAATAAATCACACTGACAGCCTTCATCAGAGAATAGAGCAGTTATACTTGGAATATAAAAACTCAGGGCTAGATATATTAGAAAGGTATTTTTCTCTAAAAATTGTAGAGAAAATGATGACTCTCCATTTTAATACAATCTTACCTTGACTGCAGACTTTTGAATCTAGAAAAGGTGTATTTTAAGAGGGATAATCTATTATCCTAAGGAAGATTCTCAGAATGATCTGATGTGTAAGAATTCAGGGTCACCGTGTCTTATCATTACTAGGTTATTTATGTGAGTCTGGATTTTTTTTTTCTTCTTCCTTCCTTAAGGTTTTAATGTCCGTCTGAGTGGTCAAGATGTTGGCCGTGGAACTTTCAGTCAAAGGCATGCAATGGTTGTTTGCCAGGAGACCGATGATACCTACATCCCTCTAAACCACATGGACCCTGATCAGAAGGGATTTCTGGAGGTAGGATGTTTCCTTAGCTACTGTAGAATCCAGATGCTGATGATCATGGTGACAGGATTCTTAAAGCAACTGGAAACAGATGTCAGCAGCTCTGGGTTCAATGCTTTTTGAAGTAAAGTGACGTTGAATGGACAGTGTAGCTTACACATTTGGAGTGGAAGTAACATACGTGCAAGTAGACTAGAATTATTTTACTCTGGCTACTTATGTAAATCATGCAAATCACATAAATCACATAATCATGTAAATGTGGAATGGATGTTCATTTGTCAGTCAAAAATTGACATGATAATTTGCACGTTGCTGGATTCATTAAAGTTCATGAAAGATGTGAATAAATAACATTTCTTTCCTATTAAAAGAAAAGCCATTTCCTCAGATCACCTTATTATTCCATAAGGCTTAATAGGCTTGATGAATATATCTATAACAATCAGCATATGCCTGGAACATAATGTCTATTAAAATAAATCATTCTTTAAGATACAATTAGTGGCGTGTCATCTTTTTCCTACTCTAGCATTTGTTTGAGAATATAATTTTGAGTTCACTGGTACTCAACTTTTATTTAAAAAATTTGCTTATCAAAAGTAAAATTCCAGGAAGATTACTTAAAGGACATACAGCTTACCTTTTCTTTAAGTTAGTTTAAAGTCCACCCCTAGATCAAGTCAGATTGATGATCTAAAATGTTTAGTTTTCCCCCACCTCACCAATATCTTTTGTTGAATTGTAATTTGATATATAATATCAATTAGCTTTATTGCTATCTGAAAAGTCTCAATTAAACATGTTGCCTCTCTTATAAGGAGGCTGTGAAAGATTTTATTTCTTATCTATTACCAATTCCTTCATATGAAGACCTGGTGGTAACTCCTGCTTGATCTTGGTTTGTCTTTATTATCTGTATGTTATGAATTCTGCAACTCACAAGTGTTCCCTTACCAACAATTGTGTCTGTAAGATCAGACACAATAATAAAACAATGCATATATGCACTTTTCCAAAAAAATATATAATGGCTTCTAGGAAGGGTTAGAGGCCACAGTAACCTTGGTAAAAGTGAGTAGGTCAGCAGGTTATGTCTTTTCCCCAACTGTATTCTGTTTCTCAATCTTAATTTCTCCTTTTTCCTTCTACTTACATTTATACTGTCAAGTTATATATCATGTAAACTTACAAGCCATCTTAAATACTTCTTGGAGTGAATAAAAACATCCATAGAGTCAAAAAATAAAATATACAAGTCTATAAGGTACAATAGATGCATAGGAAAAGGAGCAACTCATCTACGTGGGGAAGTCGGGAAAAGCTTGAGGGAAGCCCAGATTTCAGCAGGTATTTGAAGGATGTTAGGAGTTGCCTGTTCTAATACATATAGGGAGATTATTCAGGATAGACACATAAAAAACAGCTGTGAAGTAAGAGGACCTGATAAGCCCAGGGAACTACAAATACCTTCATATGACTTGAGATTAAACTGCAAAATGGATACAGGAGTAAAAAAAGAGGAGACAGGCCAGACAGGACTACCCACGTTGTGAAACCGTGGTGGAATTTGAACAGGCGATCTGATTTTTTATTAGGAAGAGCACTCCTGACAATACTTTGGAAGCCTACATTGAAAAAGGATGAGAACTTAGGACAATTTCTAAGGTGACTTCTCAATCATCTAGGTAGAAAATTAGGGCAGTAGCCGTGCACATGGAAATGGGCCAGATTTGAGAACTATTCAGAAAGACCACAGCTACAGGACTTAGTGGTAGATGTGGGGAGTGAAGAATAGACCTGTCTGGTTGTCTTCTAGCTTCCTGATGCAGACAACTGGCATATGAAGACGGCGTTCATCTGAACAGAGAGTAAAGGAGAGGAAACAAGTTTGGTAAGGAAGGATGATGGATTTAGTTTTGGACATCTGACTTAGAGACAGCCGAATGACACTCAAGTTTCTTTCTGGAGTTAAGGAAGGAATCTGATCTTGAGACACAGATCTGGAAGTAACCAGAGTGTAGGAATGTGTGAAACCACTGGGGTGGGAGAATCTCCCAGAGAGAGAGCAGGACGAGCAGTGGGCCAAGGGCTGGGGTTCTGGGAAAAACGTTTAAGATGCTGGCGGAGGAAAAATGTTTACCAAAAGTACATCCAGGAAGGGAGGAGGAGAAGCAGCCACTCCCTATTCTCTCCCCACTCAGCCTCTGGCAACCTCTACTCTACTTTCTGTTTCTATTGCTTTGCCCATTTTGGACTTTTTATAAAAATAAAATCATGTAACACGTGCCCTTTTTGACTGGCTTCTTTCACTTAGTATCATGTTTTCAGGGTGCATCCATATTGTAGCATACCTCTGTATTTCATTCCTTTTTATTGCCAAATAAAATCATATAGATACATAACTTTTAAAAATTTTTAAGAAAATTTTTGAAACAAGCACAAAATTACAAAAAAGTTAGACACATAATATAAAAGGAACCTTTTCTCATTCTGCAACACTCAAAGCATCAAGCTGGAAACGTCGGGTTGCCAACCTGAGGCCCTAGACGTGTGTTTCCCATCAACAGGGACATTCTCCTTCGTCTCCACAGCACCACCATCCGGGTCAGGAAATTAACACTGCGACCTGGCTGCCACGTGGTCCTCAAACCCAGTTCAGCTTCATGTCGCATTTAATTACTATGTCTCTTTGGCCTCCTCAGACCTGTAATTTTATATTCTGCTTTTTGTACCTTAATGAATCACGATGGTTCTTTTGATCTACACGCCTCCCCTTGCTTGACAGTGTCTCTGTTCTCATCCTGGCTCCAGGTCAGCAACAGTCCACTTTCAGAAGAGGCCGTCCTGGGATTCGAGTATGGGATGAGCATCGAGAGCCCCAAGTTACTGCCCCTCTGGGAGGCTCAGTTTGGCGATTTCTTCAATGGCGCCCAGATCATCTTCGACACCTTCATCTCTGGAGGTTGGTGTTGGCGTTTGGGTGTGCAGCGGAGGCATGGCACCAGCCTGATGGGGACAATTGAACGAAAAGGAACCATAGCTGCTAATGAGACTCCTTGTACCACAGACCCTAGAAGACTTGGGGGTTGCCATGTCACTTGCTGGGACATGGCAGCTGTTAGATAGTTAAATAAGCTGCTGGAGGCCCAGGTGCCACTCAGCGATTGCTGGTTCATGCAGGGTATGTATCCATCAGTTCCTAGGTGGTTTGACTTTCCGGTCTGTTCTTCAGGTTTGCTGAGTAGCTATGACATGAGTCACAAGTAGGCAGTGGTGACATAGTGAGAATGTGTGATCAGAGTGGACAGCAGCCTTGAAAATCTGCTTCCCTCAATCCAGGGACACTCAAGTATCTGAACATTCGAACTCGTGCATCTTTATTACTCTTAATCATCATTTATAAGGTAGTCCCTGCTTTTGGTAAAACTTCAAAGTATATAAAGTGCAAGTCTGAGTGTCCCCCAGGCTCTCACCCCGTTTTGGGGGTAACCACTCTTGGATTTTGAGAGTGCACTGCAGATCCTCCCCAGGGTTGTGTGTCTCTGTTAACTTCATGAGAAAGAAAAGTGCCTTGAGGAGATTGGACTTGGACATGTCCAGAGACTGTTGCAAAGTGCCTGTGTCCTCATCTTGAGGACAGTGGCCTGCGTTGTCAGCAGTGCGATGAGGAAAGGAAGGAGTTGCCCAGTCTTAGTAATAGCTGTGCCGGAGGTGGAGTCAGAGTGGCCACGCTGTCCTGGAAGCCAATGTTCACTGTCCAGTTTGTCTTTCACTTGCTAAAGACCAGGGCATGTGTCATTCTAGGTCTGCTGGTATAATGGATATTTTTCTCCCAAGTATGGCGTCAAGGTGCTAGAGAGTGCATATGATGAAACGGTTTTAGGGAGTCAGGCTAACATTTGTTCTGCTCCCCAAGTCATGTCAGATCGTTTTGTTCCTGCTTCATAGAGATCTCGCTCCTCCCCCTGCTCTTCCAGGAGAGGCCAAGTGGCTCCTCCAGAGCAGCATTGTCATTCTCCTCCCCCACGGCTATGACGGGGCCGGCCCCGACCACTCATCTTGTCGCATAGAGCGTTTCTTACAGGTAAGTCCAACGCCTCCCAGACTCGCAGAAATGTCTTCCTGTGTCCGAGGCACTTTGAACTAGATCTGCCTCGTGCGGATCCTTGACGTGTGTACCTTAAACCATCAGACGTTGCCGTCTTTGAGTGAAACTGGGTTGATGCTCTGGAAATGGCGAGCCTGGCGCCCAGTCACGTCTGCTGAGCTCTGCTCTGAAGTTTTCCTTTTCCTCCAGGGTTACCTCCTCACTTACTCTCTCCAAATCGGAGGGGCCTAGTAGGAACTGTCAGGAGTTTGTCAGCTCACTTTCTTTTCTCTCCAGCGCTTCTGGAGTGGGGTTAGGAGCCATGCTTCAGCTTCCTGTCCCACCGGGTTCTTCTGAGACTTAATTCTTTGCCTGTAAATTTTCAACCTTGTTAGCTGCTTTTGTTTTTGTTTTTGCCTTTTAAACAAGCAGACAAACGAACCAGACTCTAATTGTGTTTATTGCATTAGTAGAATGAAATTCTGACAGTACTACCTTCCACCACTTTAACCCCACAGTAACCGGAATCTGTAGTTTTTTTTAAAAGATCCCCTCCAGATGCTTCTCGGCATCAGCTGTGTTTGGGAACAACCGTGTTAAAGTGCACAGACTCAGGCAGATGCGGGGGCCATCAGGCCTCTCCTCTGGCTAATTCTTCATAGGCCATAAATTTACCTTCCGGCATTTTCTCTCATGGAGGGAAATATCTTCCTCCTTCTCACTGAGGGCCCTCTGTTTCCCTTTGGAGAGCTACGTCGTCAGGATTGAATGAGATGATCCGAATGTCTCCTTTCTTTCACTTCTTTCCCAGATGTGTGACAGCGCAGAGGAAGGGGTGGATGGGGACACAGTGAACATGGTCGTGGTACACCCCACGACTCCGGCGCAGTATTTCCACCTGCTCAGGAGGCAGATGGTCCGGAACTTCAGAAAACCCCTCATCGTAGCTTCTCCGAAGATGCTGCTCAGGTTCCCTGTAAGTGGGAGGGGCCGGTCTGAAGCCTTCCTCCTCTCTTCTTTTTATTTCCTGCATTTTCCTCTGTTTTCTGTATCTAATAATAGTTCTAAATCTTAATTGGCTTTGCTTCTCTCCCCCCACATCTCTGTCTTTCCTCTCTCTCCCTCCCTCCTTCTCACCTTTCAAGAGTAACTATAAAGACAGATAGTGTTTAGTTTCATCGCAATGAGGACATGATGGCAGATATTATCACACTAGTGTCCTGGTCTGAGCAGAAATAATTATTTAGAAGCAATTTAAAAGTCCAATGGTCTAAGCACTCTATGTTGATGAGAGCAAGTTGGAAATTTAGAGTATTTTGATGAAAATGAGTGATGTTATTCATTGACTTTTATTTAGACTGTTTCCATTGAATGTTTTATCACAAGTAGATTTCTTTTTCAGTATGCACATTCTAACAATATGGCTTATTGCAACACTTTTAAAAGTACACATTTTAAAAAAGGGTGCATTTTCTCTTGGTTTCCCTGAACTATTAAGTACACAACATATTTTTTAAATCACACAAATATGCTAGTTTTCAAATAGCAAAGTTCAAGGTAATAAATACTAGTAAGCATGTATTTATCCCGTCTGCTATAATTTTTTTTTCCAGTTTTATATGAGAGTCTTAAATAGGATTAACATTCAAAAAAACTTTTGCTTTTATTCGAATGCTACTACTGAGGTGAAAGGTCATTTAGGATTTGGCTGTTCAGGACCGTCTCGTTCTCACAGAGGTTCGAGTGTGCATTTGGAATGGAGGGGTGTTGAAGAAAGTTGCAAGCGATGCGCTCTCACTGGTTGTATCTTTACGCAGTTTGGACAGGAGTTAAGAGACACTCTCATGGTCGGTTCCTTAAATTTCACACTGCAGGCACCTCACCTGCCTCACCCTTGTGCTGACTCTGGGAGTCAACATCAAATGTAATTTTAGACACTGTGTATGTATATTAAGTATTAAGTGAACTCTTAGAAATTTTGAGAATCTCTTGATGTTTGAAACAGAATACAAGTTTATCTATGGACCTACTATTCCATCCCTTATCCCATGTCTGATATATAAGGTATATATTATATATAAGGCATATAGTAGACTTGGGACAAAGGGTGGAGTAAAAGAGGCTTTATTTGGAAGCCTTGAAAAATACCATCAGCCATCTTATAGATTTTCAAGTAAAAAACTACTCTTATTAAGTAGTCAGATATTTTCACTAAACATTTAAGGCCTTTTATTAATTGAAAATGAGTATGACCATTATTGAACTCTGGTTTCTTCCTAAAAATTCGATTATTGGTACATGTGATCTATCAGAATATAGGTCAACTCTTTCTTCCTTCCTTTCCTTTCCCCTCTCCTTCCTTCCCTTTCCCTCTCCTTACCTTATCTTTCCTTTCCTTTCTTTCAGTGGCCTTTTCCAAGATGACTTGCCAGGTGACAAACATGACTCAGGGCTCTAGGCGGTTTGTTGAGTGGTATCTAAATCCCACCCCAATTTTTCACCCAACTCTGAACTTCTAGGAAGTGGGAGCTCACATAGGCAAAGGAGTCTCGTTCAGACTGGAGAAAGATCACACATTATTTAATAATAAGCGTCACAGAATAGTTAATTAATTAGGCCATATTGTCATTTGCCCACAGTGGCCTACTCAAAATGCCATATACTCATTTGAAACTAGACTGTAGGGAAACTAACTAGATGACAGCAAAAGGGATCAAATCCCCCAGCCTAGCTTTATCAGTTTTGTACTCTGAGTTCTTGGCAACAAGTACTTATTTGAATTGAGCTTATTAATTTTCTTTTTTTTTTAATAGAAAGTCACGTATTGTTCCTGCTTGTTCTGACTGAATAGGTTTCACTTAAATTATAATAGTAAACTTAAAGACAGAAGTAATTGCCCTAGCTTAGCTTTTTGGTTCACAGTATGAATTCTATAAAATGTTATTTTTAATTCCAAAAAAATAAACCATGCTTTTTATTAATAATAAAGGTGTATAATCAGACTGAAAATTTGATTCTTAAGATTTTTATTGTGTCACCAGACAAAAGGCAATCTTATGTAACTTCAGGAAAATAATTTTATTCTGAAGTAGGCAGAACTATTTTTTTGGAAAGCTATTATATTTATTCCTATATATGTTTACTTATAGTCTTGAGAATTTAATAACATTTCTTGGTAAAGATCCCTTATAAGTAAAAACATCTTCAGCTCCTTTTTACAGGGTGATAGATTTGTGGCCTCTTCCTCCCTCCTTAGGCAGCTGTGTCAAGTCTTCAGGAAATGGCACCAGGAACAATATTCAAACCCGTCATCGGTGATTCATCGGTGGATCCAAAAAAGTAATTTGATGTGTATCTCTATTTTAACACTCGGCAGCAGAATTTTAATTGGTGGGTAAACAAGCTCATGTTAAGGAATGCAAAGTGACCCCTGTCTCCTCTGCCCTAAGTCCATTAAGTTAGTGGGGCAGGAGTTAGAGGATGCATGGGAGAGTGAATTTTAGGGACGAGTTGCTGAAGAAGGCTTGCCAGGGCATTGCATGTGACCAAGCCCAGTGACAGAGCCTCACTTCATTAGTGAAGCGCTTAGATGTGTGTGGTCTTCCCTTTCATCTGATAACAGTCCTCACTATAAGGGATTTCTCCCCCACCCCACTGTCCCTTTTCTACCCAACAGCGTTAAGAGCCTCGTGTTCTGCTGTGGCAAACACTTCTACGCCCTGCTGAAGCAGAGAGAATCTTTGGAAGCTAGGAAGTATGAGTTTGCCATCATCCGCATAGAGGAACTCTGCCCTTTCCCGCTGGACTCGTTACAACAGGAGATGAGCAAGTACCAGCACGTTAAAGGTGAAGGGTGGTTAGGGTTCTTCGCTTTTCGGATATCTGAAACCTATTCCTCCTATCAGAGGAAAGGAGGTTACAGGGGCAGTGAGAGGTATTAGGAAATTGGATCGCATAGAATCTGGAGATATGAAAATAACACTGCTGGGGCCAGTGTCTCTCTTTTTTGGTGTTTCTGTCAGTCTCCCCTCCTCTCATCTAAGACGTCTCCTTTCTTGAGAGTTTGGAGGGAATCGGTGCTATATGTCATTTAAGATAAATCAACTACAATTGTAAAAGACAAGCCTTTTCAGCTAATGGGGCTGGAATAATTGGATGTCTTTATTATTTTATTTACCTTTTATACAAGTTAACTCAAAATTGATCATAGACCTAAATGTAAAATGTAAAACTATAAAACTTCTAGAAGAAAATGGAATTGTGACCTTGGATTAGGCAATAAAGCTCTTAGATATAACCCTAAAAGCACTTTCCATAATAGAAAATTGGACTTTACCAAAAAGGAAAACTTTTGCACTGTCAAGGGCACTGCAAAGGGAAAAAAAAGATTAGCCAAATGGGGAGAAAATATTTCCCAATCGATATCTGACAAAGGACTATCCAGAATATTTAAAGAGCTTTTAAAATTCAACCGTAGGAAAACATATAATCTAATTTTTTAAAGAACTGAACAGGCACTTTACCTAAGAACCAGGTGCAAATAACCATATGAAAAGATCAGCAACATAATTAGTGATAAGAGAAATATAAATGAAGCAAATTGAGATATGGCTACAAAGCTATCTGAGTGGCTGAAAATGAAAATGAGTCTGTGGCCATGCCACTCTGAACAAGCCTGATCCCGTCTGATCTCGGAAGCTAAGCAGGGTCAGGCCTGGTTAGTACTCGGATGGGAGACCACCTAGGAAGACCAGGTGCTGTAGCCATAAAAAAATAATAATAATAAGGGATTGTAACCTGACAAGGTCCTTGCAATCTGTGAGGTCAACAAAGGGTTGCCTCGCTTAAAATAAATAAATAAAATGAAAACAAAACAACAGATTGATGATATTAAATGCTGGTGAGGACGTGGAGCAACTGTAACCCTCACTCACTGCTGGTGGGAACGCAAGCTGGTGCCGCCACGCTGGAACACAGTTTGTCAGTGCCTTTCACAGTTACACGTAGTTACCACACCACCCAGCAGTCCCGCTCCTAGGTGTTTACCCATAAGAATGGAAAACATGTTCGGAGAAAAATCTGCATGTGAGGTTTACAGAAGCCTTATTTATAATTGCCCCAAGCTGGAAACCACCAAAATGTCCTTCCACTGGTGGGGGTGATAAACCACCTGTGGTCCACCCACACAGCATCATACCGCTCAGCCGTAAAAGAGAACGAACTATTGCTACAGGCAAAAATCACAAATGGAGTTTGCTAATTCAAGGAAGCCAGACCCAAAAGGCTACATACTGTATGCTTCCATTTAACTGACATTCTGAAAAAAGGCAAAGCCATAGGAGCAGAGAAAATGTCAGTGGTAGCCAGAGGTTGGGATGGGAGCAGGAGTTGAGTGCTAAGGGAAAAGATGAGGGAAATTTTTGTGTTGATAGAATTGTTCTGTATTGTGATTGTGGAGGTAGATAGTGACTGTGCATTTGTTATAAATAAATAAACAAACAAACAAATAGGACAAGCAACACTGTGCCATTTTGGAAAGGGGTGTGTGTGTGTGTGTATGTGTGTGTTTATTTGCAGTACTGAGGTAAACTTCCTTTTATAGATTTTATTTGGAGTCAGGAAGAACCTCAGAACATGGGTCCATGGTGTTTTGTTTCTCCAAGGTTTGAAAAGCAACTGGCCTGCAAGGTAATAACTCTGTCTCTCTTGCAGTGTTTTGTGTGTGTGTGTGTGCCTTATTTCTCCTGGGGTGCCAACGAATGGGTGATGCCCTTTTATCAGTCCATTTCTTTTAAGGATAAGCTAAAATATAAAATCTAGTTTGAAGCTACTCTTTCAGAATAAAATGCCCAGTGTTTATCGAGCTATCTATGTATTTATACTAGTGTCATGTAAAAAAAAAAGTGCTTATACTTTCCTAAAGGTCAGCATCCAAGCTGTGGGGGAACAGGGTGCTGAGCAGGCTCGTTTTACAATATGGGAGTAGAGACACCCAATGATGCTTATTCCAGTCCCATCCACACAGCTGGTATCATCAAAGGCCAGATTCTTCTTGATTGTGCTGTAGGAAGTGAAAAACAATGAGAAGAGCAGTTGTACTTCTGTTTTATCTTTCTGTTCTGCTTTGATTAGAACTGGTTCCCTCATTTGATACTAGTGTGCTGGGCCCAATCATTTCCATATGGTAAATAGTTCTAATTTAGAGAACTCTACAGCTAAAACCAACTAATAGTTACTAAAGAATAAGATAAATTCAAGAATTTATCTTACCTTTAAATGACTGGAATTTAGCTAGTTTTTAGTTGTGACATATATCTCCCTCCAATCTATGCTATGGAATTCATTATTTTGGCAAAAAGGTGACTTATGATTATCAAGCTGAGAGAAATACATGTACCTCCTCTGGTGAACTAAGCAGAGCTTCGATTGGGTGACAATGTCATTTCATGTCTTCACTGTTCCAATGATAGCTCCGCCTTGTGAGCCGACCCCCTTTGCCAGCACCCGCTGTAGGAATTGGCACCGTTCACCAGCAGCAGCATGAAGATGTCCTCACCAAGACCTTTGCTCGATGATGGTTTTTGAAGACATACGACTTCCTATTAAGAAAACTGCTGTAAAAAATAAAAGGCCTCTGCTCTCTTCTCCTTCCGTTAGGTAACCCGAGAAGCTAAAATGTTGGGACCGTTGAGGACAGTTTAATCTGGAATGCTTGGAATAGTCTTGGGAATCAGTACATCAATCCATCAAGTAATTTTTAGCCTTAGAAGTACAGTTGTGTTATATTTTGGTTAGAGTTGAGTGAGTTATAGAGCTAGGCTGTTATCCAGATTTTTTCGGACTCCACTCTCATCAATTGTACATGCTCAGGAAAGTTCTTTAGGCTGACTTCATAGCTACATGTAGATTACATCATCCTCACCTCTCCGTTTGTCTGATGGATGTTACTTTCATTAATTTCCCCTTCATTATTCAAAAGCCAGTATTTTAATTTACATCATCTTTGGTGCTGTGTTCCTGCTACAGTGAAAAATGTTTCCCCAAACACCGGCAAAACTATATTATTTCTGATTTGTTTTCTTTAAGATCGTTTTACCCATTATCCTTAAATATATTAAATACAACTCTCTAGGTGTGATCATTTAGCATAGTATTAAGTTAAGGAGTTTAAGCTATAATGAAATTGGTTTGTAGTCTGTTTCACCATAGTACCTTTCTTTCCTAAATTGTTTTTGCAGTTGATATCTTTATATTTTAATTGACTTTGGGTGTCCGATATGTGGATTTCAGCCCCGGAAATGAGTTAATCAGTCTTGCCTCTTCCCTGCTGCAGTATCATGTTTATTTGTGGCGTTTAAGGAGCACTTTCACTCTGACAGTGGGAACCTCCCAACGCCAGGTACTTGGGGATTCACCAACCCACTCTCTTATTCCGAAATTACACTTAGTGCTGGAAGCATAACTGAACAGCAGCAAACTGTGCAGCTTTATGTGGCTTTGTGCTGCAGAAGCTCTGCTGTCGGCCATTCTTGTGCCATGACACTGTTTTTCTCAGAAATGATGGGGGAAGTACTGGGACACTGGACACTTTTACTGGCAACTGGTAATGTCTTCCAGAATCAATGTATAAGTTGTTCTGCTCACAGCAGTAGACTCATGATTCACATCTTAAAGGTATGCATTAGTGTATTGATTTAACATTTCTGTGATATTCACATCCCTTTTATTCCTATAACCATAATGCTTCCTTTCTGCGTCATGCCTTAGAAATCATGTGACTTGGTGCCACTCATGTAAATCAGTAAAATTACAAATGTCTATTTAATGAGAATGGTTATCAATGTATACTGAACTAGAAAAAAAAAATAAAAGCACAGTATCATTTTTTTTTAGACCTCTTGGTTTCTTGAATTAAAATATTTCAAAAGTCTAAGCTCAAAATAAGGGATGGAAAACTAGATTTAAAAAAAATTTAGTTTAGAGCTCTCCAGGTTTCTAACTTTATACCTCACAAGTCTGTGTATGGTTTATTACATCTTCTCCAACTTGAGGCATGAAATGTGTCCCCTGTAACTTAACCTTCTTACTTTCAATCACTACAGCAACATGGGTCAGCATTTTGAATTCCTTCACAGGAAGTGTCATTTGAGAATTCCAAATCAAATACCCCCATGATAAAATATGGGATAAAAATATAATAAGGTAAAATAAAAATATTTTACTTTATACCTCTTAAAAATTGGATAATATATCCCATTTATATCTATTAAATTTCATCATCAATGAAATATGGAGCTCAAATTGTGTTTTCAGTGAATAGAAATATTAATGACCAAGAAGAAATTTTAATTTTATTTAAATGACATATTATTCTTAGTAAAATAAAATATTCTTTCTTGTAAGAACCATTTGGTTCTGTTCTACATTTCCCAGACATATACTGTAAGAAAGCATACTGTATTCTAAAGCATAGCCTGCTTTAAGCTGACTGTATTACCTTCAAAGTTTTATTAGTTTAAAAAATTCCTTGATTGACTTTAGAAACTGCATTCCTTTTACAAAATTGAGGATCTATGATTTAAAGAAATCACAGGGTCACACAGGAGGTCACAGATTAAGGATGAAGACTTTTGGGTCTTGAGGCTTTACCTACATTTCTCTTGGATGTACTTGGCTATTTGGTTTTTATCTTCAGCTAATCTTACGGTTCACGTTATTTTTGAAAAATTTGGACAAAATATTTAAATCCTCAAAATTTATAACACTATTATGCAAACGACTCCTAAATTACTCTATGAAAGTAGTAATTCATTGTCATTTTTAAAAATCTGATAAAGCACAGTCTAAAGCAGACTTATTCCTCACTACCAACTGCAAAATCTGTTAATTTTTAAAAACTTTTAATAGAAGTATATTACTTTAGTGTTGTTTCCCCGTGTCTTCTCTAATATAGAGAAGCAGCTACTCTTCTGTCAATCACATTTTCAATTTAGTGCATCTTTATTGAAAGAATGTTAAATTCATGAAATTAGCTCACAACCTAGTGTCAAAACTATAGGTCAACTATTTGCAGGTTACTGTAGATGATGCAAAAACTTGAGACTCTCTGTACCATGTAGAAGTTTATGTTATAGTAGAGAGATGAGATAAGTTTGAATATGACTAATACAAAGTAAAATGAGGTAAGAATTAAGTCATAGGATGTCAGATTGTGACTACAGCATATTGCATTTCCCCAGGGTGACCAGTTCATTATTTTGTGTCCCACATGCTCTTCCAGAAATTTGCCACACCCCGAACCTAAAGGTGGAGTCTATTTCACTTCCCTCTTGAAATTGAGCAGGACTTTGTGGCTGCCTCTATTAATGTAATGCACTGAAAGTGATGCTGCATCACTTCCAAGGACGTGACTTGGCACCCAGGTCTCATGTTGTGATGGAGCTCAGGCCACAGAGAGGACCCCATGGAGATGTTGGAGCTGATAGCTTCACCCTAAGTCTTAGATGACAGCCAGCATCAAATACTTAGTGACTTAGTGAGAGAGACTTCTGATAAGCCAAGTCCCAGCCTTGGAGCTGTCTCAGATGACCTCAAGTAGAACAGAGACCCATGCAAGCCGTGTGTGTGTGTGTGTGTATGAGTATATATACATATGTATGTGAGTGTGTTCAAAGATAAAGCCAGATACTAATTAAGGTGTTCAGTAATATACTGTTGCAGTAGGGAAAACAAGACAGCATGAACTAAACTCAATTTTGATTTGTACAGAGGTGACTGAGCAGTTTAAAGGGAAAATGAGGGAACAGGGTGAGTGATAGCTCATGGAATAGGGGAAGTTAACCAGGATGAAACAGGAAGGAGGGTTGGGTCCACATGAAACCCATCTGAGTTTGAGAAGTGGAGCTTTTGAAAGTCTCCTACCCTACGATGGAGACTGGGAGACAGACACCCTGCCTTCAGGTGTTAGCTGAAACAAATGGTACATTCTTTGGCAGCCTTGAGCTTTCTCACGCAGATACCTAAAGAGGGAGGACAGAGTCATCCTAGGGATGGAGCTGTTAGAAACTGTGTTCAAGTCTTAACAGACCAAGGGAACGCCTAGTGGTGAAAGGGCTCAGAGGAGCCTGTAGAGTTTTCTCATACACACACACACACATATTTTGTTCCCTTCTTGGACATAGACCTAAGCATTAGAACAGATTGTTGGATTTGGTGATTATAGGTCATTAGAGACCTTTGAAATAGCTTGTTTGAGCAAGTGTTAAAGCAGAAGTTAATTTGCAGGGGTTTAAAATCTGAGTAAGAGAAATAAATTTGAGGGCCTTTTTGTGTCTGCCTCTCAGTTAATTTTCACATCTGTAGGAAGTGGTTATTATCCTTATTTTACGATGTAGGTCAGAAAGGCTAATTGCCCAAAGCTGTTAAGAAGTAGAGGGATTAAAATGGAAGGCTGGATGATTTCGAAGACGTACGCTTTCCCTACACCACGCTGTCGAAGAAGAGATAGAAAGAGACTAGTACAGGGGACAAAATCCTCATCTCTGTATCTTGGAAAAGCTAAAGGATCATACGTAGACGATGGAGAGTTCATAAGCTAGTAACCATAAAGAATCACAGATTCTAAAAACCATCCAATAGGTTCCGATAAGATGGAAGCAAAATAAAAAGCTGTTTGGTTCACCTGGCTCTCCGGGCGGGTCAGCCGCATGCCTGGGGTATGGAAACCCAGGCAGGCTCCTGGGGTCCTGGGCCAAACGTGGCTGTCAAGGAGACCGCCACTTCTTGACCCTAAGCTGGGACACGTGGTCACAGAGGGAAGGCCCCGGCCACGCTGGCCTCGGGGAGGCTCGGAACGCCGCAGCAAGGCTGGAGCTCTCGGACGTGAGCGTCGGCCGTGGCCATGGCAACGCCGCGGACGTCCGCCGCGCAGGCCGCCAACGGCCGGGGCCTTGTCGGGGGGCGGGGCCACGTGGTACGGGGCGGAGCCTGCGCGCCGCCGGCCGGAGCGCGTCTGGAGCGGGCTGGAGGCCTGAGCAGCTGGACCCCAGCGAAGACCGCGCCGAGGCCGCTGCTCCCCGCCGGGCCTTCCCAGCCGCCGCGATGGGTAGTGAGTAGTGGCGGCGCAGCCGGGCGCTCGGGGGGGGGGGCGTCCGGAGCGGGGCGCTCGTCGGGCACGCGGGCCTCCGGGCTGCGGGCGGCGGAGCGGGCGCCGCTCCGGGTCGCCCGGCCCGCGGGCCGCTGCGGAGGGCGCGGGTCGGAGGCCTCCGCCGAGGCTCCTCCGGTCGTGTGAGGCCTCGCCCGGGCCGGCTGCGCGGACCCGGACCCGGAGGCCCGGCGTTGGCGCTCCGTGGGTGGCGAGGAGCGGAGGACGGCGCCGGAAGGCCATTGGTTTTGGGGGGGCGGGGAGTTAGGGAACCTAGAGCCCTTTGAATTTTTTTTAATGATTTTAGAAGCTCATATTTTTATTCCCAAATCGCCCTTCCATGGCATGTTAGTTGTGATGAATAAAGCTCCCTGACTTGTTTGATTTTTGGAAAAGTGATGCATGGCATGTATTTTAGGGGAGGAACGGAGTGCAATTGGTAGCATATCGTTTTCCTTAAAAATTGCGTTCTCCAACGTTTACTGAAAACTCACTGTGTAAGGTTGTATACGCCTTAAGGACAAGGCCTTGCGTTATGGGGATCATTTGAGGGTCCTTTCCTAAACTCACGGCACCACATCTATTCACATATATACTTACGCAGCTCTTTAGATGTTTGTGGGATGAATGGGTAACTGCACACCGAAGCTGTGCACCCATCGGCCAACTAGTGGATTTTTGGGGGAAACTAGGAAGGAAGTAGAGGAGACATTGATCTTGAATTTACAGTATAAGAGGTGAAAATGCGCAACGCAGGAGTAGACAGGTAGCAGACAAAAGCATTGCTTGAACATGAATGCACTCCACCAGAGGTGATCGTGAAATGCCAAGAAATCTGGGAGACTGGCTTGGATTGAGGTGGGAAGGAAAAAGGGTAAAGGGATTCTAGAAAGTTTCTTGATGTGATTGCTATCGGTTTTTGCATTAGCGGTGAACTCTTTGATAATTCATATTTACTGTCCACATGGTCTAAAGTGGTACTTGGGTCACAAACCTCTGCCAGGGAGAATTTCTGAATTCTGCCATCATTTAGAAAGGTTTTAGAAAAAGATAATGTAGTTGACTTTTGGCTAACTAGAAAGTGTAATTACTTGTCAGTTTTAAAACAATTTCATGAAATTAGTATACAGAATCCAGTGTCTGTAGGGGTAGATAGATGATCATAACCAATAGCTAGTTGTGGCCTCTTGTGTTTCTGTACATTGGCAGATGCTGGCAAAGACTGAAGTTTGAGAGATGATTATCTTCATCCTCCAGTTCTTTGGCAGAATTTGTCTTTAGTCATGCCAGAAGATGGTGTCTATCTTTAAAGAACCGTGGTGTATTTTACTTTCATGTATTATAAGAGTAGTCTGGGCAAACATTATTGCCTAATAAAATGTAATTGTCATTCTCTGGGCTAATTATTGCATGTAAGCAGGCACTCTGAGATCACTACGTGGGAAAGAGACCAAGCAACTGAGTGACTTAGTGAAATGAAGTAAAAGTCATCTATAAAGGCCATTCCATGATTCCACTCACTCATTGCTGCATCTTTCGGTTTAAGTAAAGTCATTTCTGCGGTTTCAGCCCATTCCTTATACTTTTCTCCTCCTATTCCTCCTCTGATCCTGTTTTCTCCTTGAAAGCATTGTGTTGTGAGTACCATAGTAGGCTGCATTTACTCTTTTTGGATGTAGTACTAACTGAAATTCCTTTTCTTTATAAAAGAGTTGGGTTGGATACAGCATGAGGAAACAAAATCATGGTAAAAGGATACTTATATGACTTGACGTTTACTGAGTCCTTTAACCTTTTGGATTCTTTTGTCCCTCGAATTATTTCTCTTCCCTTCTATATTTGAAATGGAGAGCATTATATTTAATTTTGAGGGTCGGGATGGGATAGATTGCCATCAAAAGTTAGAGAACATTTGTATTTGATTCTGTAAAAAGATAGATCTCTTTTAAAAATTTTATAATGGAGACATTTATTCTTTTTTTTTTTAACAGTCAAATTTTTAGAAGTTATCAAACCTTTCTGTGCAGTATTACCAGAAATTCAGAAACCTGAAAGAAAAGTAAGTATAATATTTTAGTAATATAGAGGGTACCTAAAGGACTTCTTCTGCTAAACCAGCAAGATTACTTCCCCCAACTCTGTTCTGGTTGTAATTGGAAGATGTTACCTGCTCCTCCTCCTCGCAGGAGGCACAAAATGACTAAAATTAGTAAAGACCTGTTTAAATCTAGTTAGGTTATCCCTCGGTTTTAAAAATAACTGTTCTTTAAGTTCTGACATTTCAAAACCAACTGTTTCTTGCGCCTGTGTGTTAGGTCAGATAATAATAGTGTTTTCCTGTCTATGGAGATCTTTATAATGACTCTAGTGCAGGGTGGGCACTGTGCTAGCGATGTGGTCCACAGCACTGTGAATGACCCTGACCACTGGGTCAGTTTGGATGAGCACAGATGTTTAACATAAATGGATTGCATCTGTGCAAGTAGATGCCTCCCTTTTTTGGTTCATGCAATACAAAGAAAAATCATAGAAATGCATTCAGAATATATTGTGACTGCATCAGATCGTTTGTCCGTCATTGTGCACTTTTAGAGCTAAGGTATTTAAACTCCAGAAATACTGCCAATCCCAAACTGGCCAGTTCCCGGACATTCTTCTTTTACTGTAATTTAGATTTCTCATCAAAGTAACAGGCATAGGGACAAAGAAAGAGAGAAGTAAAACTTTTGTTAAACTCACTGTTTTATTTGGACGTATATTTCTTTTTTATAGCTTTGAGGTTATAAAAATAGATGTTCTAGTTACATGTCAGTCATCCCAAGAAACTCCAGCTTTTCATAGTCTCTGAAACAGTCAGATGCTATTGCACGCAGTCCTAGCTTTGCACAACACTGTGGTTCACTGTAGTGTGCACCTGTGGGTTCTGTCTTGCTTTGTATCCTTTTCAGTTAACACAGGACAGTGTGTTGAGGACTACCTGTATTTAAATTACTTTACTCTTGAAAAGTGTAAGAAAGTTATGTTTGCGAGAAGTTGATTCAGCACTTTGCTTTGACTGCTGCTAACCATGGTGAGAGTATTTTAAGGGTGATAGGAAATGTTGGCTATGTTTTAATATGGATTTTTGCTTACTATGTGCTCTTTCTTGGCTTTGATTGACCATTCTCTGTATTTTGTCCTAAGATCCAGTTTAGAGAGAAGGTACTATGGACTGCTATAACTCTCTTCATTTTCTTAGTATGTTGTCAGGTATGTAACCCTAATATTAAATAAATGTACTACGGTTTTGATTGGTTAGAATTTGAGAGATTTATTTTAAAATAATAAATATGCTGAATTATTTTGAGCATTATTATTCTTTTTAATGAGTTGATAGTGGAAATAGGTATCTTGTCCAATTTTTTTTGTTTTTGGTTTACTAGTGGGTTTGAACATTCTTTTTCTTCTTGGTTTTCACTTAATCATCTTTACCCATTGTTTTCTTTAGATTTTTAAAATATATTTATGACATAGATATTATAAATATTCTTTTTATTTTGTTTGCCTGTTATGTCATAAATAACATGTATTTAAAAATTCCCCAAAGCCAAATTCTGGAACCCCAGGAATATACTGTTTTTATAAATTAATAAAATTCAGTGATGCCTTAAAATTTTTTTGAGGGTAAAATGTGAGCTCTTTGTGTTATAGGGTTGTTGTAAAGATTAAATGAGATAATTTAGGTAAAAGCTTTTTGAGGATTTTGAAAAGCTATTAAAATACATATAAGGAAGTTTTAAAAAATTGTATTAAGCAGTAAAACAGTAAATTTATAATTTGGGGAAAAGCCAAATACATTTTTTTGAAGAGAAACTATTTTATTGTACTTACTTTTAAATTGATTTAGGTGGTCAGGGAGAGGAGGGAACTTTTTGAAAATATAAAAGAATACAAAGAAGAAAGCTTAATTTGTATCCCTGTCATCTACTTTTAAGGTCTTGGAAACCCCCTCCCCTCCATTTAAAAAAAAATCAGCTTTATTTTATGTATGGTAAAAGACACTCATTTTTAAGTGTACATTTTGAAAAGTTTTGACAAACTCACACACCCACGTACCTCCTACCTCAGTGTATATAGAACATTTCTGTCACTCCAGAAAGTTCCCTGTAACCTGTCTCAGTAAATCCTCCCCTCACCTCCAGTCCTAGACAGCCACTGATCTGCTTTCTGTTCCTGTAGTTTGATTCATCTTTCCTTGAGGTTGATATAAATGGAATCATACAGTGTTAACTCTGTCGTCAGCTTTTTGAGAGTCATGCCTTTTTATTTCTGAGTCATATGTACTGTATGCCTACATCACAGTTTGTTCCTCTGGTCACTTGTTGGACATTTGGGCTGTTTCCAAATTCTGGCCACTGCAAAGTTGCTGTGAACATTCAGGAACAAGGCTTTCTGTGGATATTTGTTTTCAATTCGTATGTGAAGACATAAGAATAGAATTGCTGGGTTGGATGGTAAACATATGTTCAACTTTATAAGAAACTGTCAAATTTTTCCAACCAGTTGTCCAGCTTTGTATTGCCACCAGCCATGTATAGGAGATCCAGCTGCTCAGCCCCCTTTCCTGCTCTTAATTGTCGGGCACTTTAATATCAATCACTCCGGTGGGTGTGGTTTTAATGTGCATTGCCCATTAAATGGTATTGAGGAACTTTTTAATGTATCTGTTGGGTACTTGTTTATCCTTTGTAAAGGGTCTTTGCAAATCTTTTGCCCATTTCAAAAAAATGGATTATTGTCCATTATGGAATTATATGTAATTTTAATATTTTCTGTGTACAGTCCTTTGTCAGATAGATGTAAAGGCAAGTCTCTGGCTTGCCTTTTTACGTTCTTAATATCTTCTGAAGAGCAGAAGTCTTTGATTTTGATGAAGTTCAGATTATCTTTTTCTCTTTTTCTTGGATGGCTCATGGTTTATTTCCTAAGAAATGTTTCTCTATTCTAAGGTCGTGAAGATTTTCTCCCCTGTTCTTCTAAATATTTTATAGTTTTAGCTTGTATGTTTTGGTCTGTGATCTGTTCCAAGTTAATTTTTGTACATGGCATGGAGGTACCTTTGGGGTTCACTTTTTTCTGCATGGATAGCCAGTTATTGAAAAGGCTGTTCTTACCTTGTCATCCTTATTGAAAATCAAGGAACCATATAAGGATGGACCTATTTCTGTGCTCTCTTCTGTTCCATTGGTCTGTGTATCCATCGGTACGGTAAACCACGTTGTTTGGTTTACTGCAGCTTTATTCCAAGTTCTGTAATCAGATCGTACTAGTCCTCCAGCTTTGCTCTTTTCCAGAATTCTGTGGTCTTCATATTTCCATGTAGAGTTTAGAATCAGCTTTTCTATAAGGAAGACTGCTAGGATTATTGCTTTGAATTTATAGACAAGAGTGAGTTTTCTAATGCAGCGGTCAGCAAACATTTTTCTGTAAAGGACTTGCATTTTAAGTATGGAATTTCTCATGACTTTCATGTAGTAAATTTATGCATTTTATGGTTTTTTTTTTTCCCTCATAATATGTTTACATAGTTGCCAAGCTGTGTACCTTCGTCTTTCTTCTGCTTTGGCAGTTCAGCCCAGTGCAGGCGGTGTATTGAGTCTCTGTCCACTGAACCTTGAGCAGGTGTGTTTCCCCTTTCCGGCCAGTGTGAGGGCTTGCTTGGTGTCTCTGGGTTTGCCCCGTTTTCTTTAGCTCCAGGGAATGGTGGAAGGTGAGATAAGCGCAGTAAATGCCGCCGGGACTCTGCCGGGACTCTGCTTGCTTGCTGGCTTGCCTTTGATTTTCTTTCCGTGCCCGGTGGGGGCCGGGGAGGGCTTGTTGACTTTGTAGACCTGTAATCAGCAGTCCCCCATGAGAGGGACCCCATGGCCCACTTCTGTCACAATTTCTTCTCACCTGCTGTTTCTTCCCCCTCTCAGCCGGGGGGAGGCAGATGGATAGCGGTGTCCGCAGCCCGCTCACCTCTAGGCCTCACCTCCAGGCCGGGCCTGGAGCGCAGCGGGCATTCTGACGTTGGCATTCAGACGGCGGTCGGAGCAGCTTTGTGCGGGGTCTCTGGTCCTCAGCTGCCCCCCACCCCCGTGACCACTGGTGCTTTCAGTTTATCATTCCTTTTCTTCCTCGGCTGCCTCATGGATTTTTGTATCACTTTCCTTAGATTCATAAATTCTGGTTGGCTTTTTTCTGTTGTACATGTTGTTAAAAATGTATTTTCTTGTGTATGAGGGGGAGGAATTCTCTAAGTTAATAACAACTTGCCATCTTACCCAAGAAACACCTTGCTTGGTTGTCAGGTCCCTCTGCCTTCGGAAATCCCTCATGCTGGTTTTCTCTTTGTCCATCTGGTTGCTTCAGGCTTTCCGTTACAACATGACATTCTTGTTTCTCTGAAGTAGTATACTGTATTTGTCAAGTTGAAATGGATTATTATTTGTAACATAATGCAAAGTCTGAGACTCTGCAGCTCTGACAGAGTCAGAGGAAGTAGCTCCTGTTGCCATCTAACTGTTGTGCATGGTTCTGTAGCTATGGAATTTACTGACAGGAATAAGAATTAGAAACTGAGTTTACTCATTCTGTTGACTACAGGAGAGGAGGGACTACGTTATTACTTAGGGGAGGTTGGCTGACCTTTTTTGTTCAGTATCCCACATGGCATCTAACTGCAGAGGTCATGCCTGTCTTTATCAGATGCAATTAAGGAAAATAATTTGACTGATTGACCTATTTCCCATTTGAGGAATATTGTGATGTGGACTAACTTATAGCGTTATTTGATTTGTTTACAATAACTTCCTTCTCCATCCCTCTTATTAGCAGAAGAGTATCTGTGTATCCATGCTTCTTGGCTCATTAGTTTTGCTCTTCAGCTAGTAAACTTAGATGTACAAAGGTTTAGATTGACCAGATGGATTGTTTAAAGTTGCTAGCAGCATCTTTTAGGCCTTAAAAAAAAAATCAGCTTCATAAAGAGAAAGTTTTTGAAAATGTAAATGTCTTTTTCTTTGTGTCTGATTCCCACAAGGTGGGGCAGTGGGTATGGCCCAGTGCCGTGCCCTAAACATGGGTCTTAAAATAGGAGTTATTCAAAGTTAAGGTTTTTATTCCCCTTCATTCAAAAGTAATATGCGCTCATTATAGAAAATTTGATAAATATGGAAAAGAATAAAGAAGAAAAAGTCAACCATAATCTCATCACCTGTAGATATCACTGTTTAGGATATTAAAAAATATTTATACCTTGTTACTTTCTGTACATATTTTTATAGTATTGAATTTTTCTTTATATACACAATTGTTTGCCCTTCCTTTTATACCAGGGTTTCCTAACAATGGCAGTGAATTTTAGGCCAAGGAAATCTTTGTTTGGAGGGCTGTCCCGTGCACTGTAGGATGTTCAGAGCGTCCCTCACCTGCACACTCTAGATGCCAGGAGCATCTTCCCTCAAGTTGTGACAACCGAAAATGTCTTCAGATAATATCAAATGTTCTCGAGGGGGTGCAGAATTGCCCCACATTGAGAACTGCTGATTCATACTTAATATTCCAACACAAGCACTTCTCATGCTATTACAGTCTTCACATTTTTAGTGGCTGCATAATATTCCATTGTATATATTATCCTCAGTCTTACATTTGGAGTGTGACTTTGGTTGTCATTAGTAACCATAGCTTTGCAAAATTCTGTTTACTACATAGCTATGTATTGTAATTTACTGGTAGTATTTTTTTTTAATCATGGTAAAACCCATAAAATTTACTATCTTAACCTTTTAAGTGTACAGTTCAGCATTGTTAATTATATTCATATTGTGCAACAAATCTCCAGTTTGATAGGAATGTTTATTACGCAAATATTATGAGTAATGATTTGTTGTTTTTAGTTTGATTGAAGAACTTTACCTTTAAGGTATCCTTGTTTTGCTAGAGAACTGGAGAATCAGTGGGTTTTTTAAATTAAGTATTGCAAACATTAGGCGAATGCATTACAAAATAATTTCTAACTTTGAAGCATTTTTATAAAATGTTTTATGTAATATTATAGATACCACTATTTGGAATCATGTCATCTGATTCTGCAGATCCCTTCTACTGGATGAGAGTTATTCTTGCATCCAACAGAGGTATGCATTCTTTCTTTTGCCTGCATACCAGTACTGATATCAAATAGATCTGAAGATGTGGCAGCTCATTAAAGAAACTCATTGCCTGGAGAAGAGACCAGCATTTAAATAACTACAAAACCATGTGTTTATTGTAATTATAGAAATATGTGCGGATATAGAGGAACGACAGAGAATGAAGTGATCAGCACTGACTAGAGCTTTGATGCTCAACCCCTTGAGGGGTTTTCTATTTTTTCCTTATTTTTCTGTTTTCTATTTGTTCTCCTCTGTGCGATGTTAAGAACATTTTTCATGCCACTAAATATTCTACAACATTGTTTTAGATGACTTTCTATGCAATTTTAGATCTTGCAATAGAAGAGTCACCAGTATTTTTTTACATATCATTTTTTAATTAGCTTGGTATGTAATTTTAAATTTTAAACATTTAAAAATGTCTAGTGAAAGTTATAAAAATAATGATTTAAACTGAAACCTTGGAAGATTTAAAGGATATTTTAACATTTCAAGTTTAGAATTTGTAGAAATTTACATCAGGATAGTATTTATGGTAGTTTTTATTTGGTGCATTCTTGCAAGGTTCTGTTAATAAATGAGAGGTTTCTCTTTTTTTAGCAAATACTATTTAAGGAATGAAAATTTGCCCGTTGACCTTTAAGCGTGTGTTTCAGTAGACACTTCTAAAGTAATCTGCATCGTGTATCGTAAAGGCCGTGGACTTCTTTCCTCGTCTTTTACAGGAACGTTAATGGAATTGGGTATCTCCCCAATAGTAACGTCGGGTTTGATTATGCAGTTGTTAGCTGGAGCCAAAATCATTGAAGTTGGAGACACACCCAAAGACAGAGCTTTATTCAATGGAGCCCAGAAACGTGAGCATTAATACAATGAATACAAGAGCTTTTCCAAATTTGGGGATTTTGTGGCAAAGATGTTTTTCTGTAGTCTGTCATGGCTTTGGTTATAAGCATGCGCTCCTTTCCCCCACTTTCTGTCAGTATTTGGTATGATCATTACCATCGGGCAAGCCATTGTGTACGTCATGACGGGCATGTATGGGGACCCTGCCGAAATGGGTGCTGGAATCTGTCTCCTCATCATCATTCAGGTAAGCAGTCCTGTTTTTCGTATGCAGGTAGCAAAACTGTTTGACCCCTTTTTTCCAATAATCCTTTAAGCGATTGGCATATTCACTGACTTTTGAATTAAGTTTATTTAACTATACTATCTTGATTACTGAGGTGACATGTATAAATTGTGTTGCTGTGTAAATTTAAAAATTATTCTGAAAGCCTCCTAGCTGTGTAATATAAGGAATGATGGATCAGCTGTATTTCATTGATTCTAAGATGCTCATTTTTCACATTTTGATGCTTCTCAGTCAGGATGTTTTCTTACACTTGATCCTGTTGGACGGTGGCTGTCAGCCAGGTGGCAGTCGTGATAGTCGTCAGTGCCTGCATATGTGTGTCAACTGGGCATAGCTGTTTATATCATTATCACATCAATTGGTTATGTGCATTGTTGACATAACATGTATTTGGCTTTTGGAGTTGTTTAAAATATCTTCAAAAAATCTGCTATGATTTGTTTTTGAAATGAAAAGTTACTGTGTGTACGCAAGGCACAGAAAGCAAACTAGACGATAAACATTGATATCTAAGTCTAAAATAACCTTTTTTATCAGTAGAAAATTTCTTCGTAATAAGTTGTGTCATAGCTTAATTGGCAGTATATTTTTCTTTCCTAGTGGTATACAAAATAACAGCTTTAGAAATATCTTCAAGTCAGTAAAATACCATATAAATGCCCATACACGTATTCTATGTTTTTTTTTTTAATGGATACTTATGAGTGGAATTTTTAAAGGCCTTTTTAATTATCCATCTACTAAGTACCTTCAAGTGTATAAAGTTTTTAGATATTTCTATATTGTACAGTCCTTAAAAATAAATTAGAGAAGTTGACAAGAATGGATTGTCCTTAAGCTATATAATAGTTATTTATTGGCATTTAAAAAGAAGTTTGCTTAAATTAAACACTGGACACCTGGAGTCCTGGTTATCTTGGAAACGCCTCTTCTTGCTTACTCTATGAAATTAGGATTAATTTAGGAAATTTTTTTTTCTAATGGTCAAAAGGGTCAAGGTCAGAAAAAATGGTTTTAAATAACACCAAAATTAATACATATGTGTATGTATATAGTAAGAAATATGATTATTTCAGACTGGCATGGTTGATCTCCTTTTTATACGAAACCTTATATAGGAAGCAGATCCTAAGATCTGCATAATGCATAATGAATATGATTCAAAACCAGGAGTGTTAGATTGTTCAGATGTTTATTGCTATTGTTAACAATAGGGAGGGCTTTTCTAATGAGATGGAGATATTTTGTCTTTTGACCAGGGAAGGAATTTTTAATGGATAATCAGAGTCTTTGGTAGTTTTCCAAGCTCCCATGTGTTCCCATTTGGTATAAAGTACATTTATGTAAAGAATAACATTGTTGTTATTTCTACATTTGATTGGCAAATTTATAGTCCCTGGGAATTAGAGGAAGAAGAGTTGGAATGGATGGGAAGAAAAGATCCTCTGAAAACTGATTTTAGTATATTTCAGTGATTAGGATACCTTCATATGTTTGTGGCATCGTCGAGGGTACTGATATACCAATTGATGCTTTATGTTTTCTTTATGTCATTTGCTTTATGCAACCCATAGTTTAATGCTGATTTTTAAGGATTGCCATGTAACTTCTTAAAACATTATGCTTCAGTAAAATTTTTCTACTATTTTACTAAGGATATATTTAGACTCTTAAGGAACCTCAGCTGAATAGTTCTGGGTAAAGTATTGACTTCTAACAGAGTCAGTTATGGATTTGAATTGATATAAAATGGAATTAAGCTATTTTAATTTTTTTTTCAGTATCACAAATCCAAGAATAGTTATATTTCAGGACTGAAATAAATAAAGTGGATATATATTAATTTGTTTACATAAACTCTGGTGTACAGGTATTTGTGTTGTGCGTTCTTCTAGTGTTCATGTATAGAGAATTATGTCATGTTTGATCATAGTTGGGGCAGTGACTCATTTGCATCTTTTTAATGCATTGTTAACATTGAAAATATGTGGATACTCTGAAAAGATGATTGAATCAGTATGTTTTTACCCAGAAACATAGATATTTAAAATGGTTTACAAGTTATTACATAAAGTATTTCTCACTCTAATTATTCTTGTTTCATTCGCATGGTCAGTGTCTTTCAACTAGTGAGTTTTGAAATCTAAGTAGTGGGTCTTGATTAAAATTAAAAAAAAAAAAAGAATTGAAACTATCAGTGTACATGACAAATAGTGAAGGTAAGTATTGTTTTGTCAAACTAAGTTGTGTGTTTGCACTCACATGCATGTGCAGGGTTGAAATATACGGTGTTACTTCTGTACCTATCTCAGGGAGTTAACGTGTGCTGTACATTCTGCAAGAGCGTGCAGTTAGTGGTACTTACCACCGTTCTAGTCAGCGAGATGCTGCTACTTCCTGGTGTCTCGTTGTTCTAATAGGCATGCATGCTTTTTACCATCTTTTATCTTATTTCTTTAATTATAGAAACCACTCCTCATTTAGGTTTCTCTATAATTCCTTTCTCTAATTAGGAAAAGGATGAGTTTGATTTTTCACAGCAATACACAAAGCACTGTGTAATCTGATGGACATTCGTCTGAACACGTGGTTTGGAGAATTACAGTTGATTCAGAGTTGCCCTGGTGATTCTGGGCCGGTCATTTAATCAGTCATTTAGTCAGAAGCCCATGATAATAATTTTTGGATTGCTGATAGTTTGTGGACAGCCGTTATTCCCTCTATGGGCTTGTGTTTCTGTCTGGCTGGGAGTACTTATTTATTTACTTATTATTTAATTGTGGTCAAAATGAAATCCCAGTAGTATTAACTTCTCTTTTATCTTGTCAAAATGTCAGACTGGGTTTTCAAACAGTAAAGGAAGGATTCACGAGCTCGCTTAGAAGTCTTGAGAATGGTACCCTTTTTTCAGTCCATTGAAAATCAATTGAAAGGCTCAGTACAAGTATTGAAATGACAGTTAAGGGGAAGAAACCCTGTGTGAGTTGGCATGCAGAAAGTTGTGTAATGTAGCTGATTTCTCTTTTCTAACGGGGTATCTGGGAAACCGAGTAAGTCATGGGGCGGGGGAGGGGGGAAGTGGGGGCTTCAGAGCTGGGAGGGTGGGAAGTGGCATTTCCTGGCTCCCGGCGGGGGGTGGGGGTGTCTTTAAAGTGGGGGCAGGTGTGAGACAGTGGGTGGAGAGCGTATTTCCTTTCCCTAGGTGGCTGAGGCACAGGGAAAGTAGTCATGACCAGGACTTGCTTGCAAGGCTAGGGCCTATTTTTAATGGATGCTTTTACAGAAAAGTCTTCCCTGAGAGGAAAATTAAGAATTTTCAATTTCACATCAAACCAAGTTAGAATGCTTTCGTTTTTTTAAAAAATTATGAGCTTAACCTGGTGAACTCTTAACTGTCTTCAAATTTACATCTCGTCTTTGTCATTATGTGTGTAGAATGCATTTTGACATTTTTGTAATCCGTGTACATATTAATTTGTGCTCTACTTTTTGACTGATTCCATGAGTATTATATATGTATATAAAACATGCTGTATTATATATAACACTTCTAAAATATATACCAACATAGTTCACATACTTTTCCTTTCGTGGCTGCAGGCGCCTCTTACTATTATACCATAATTCATTTGATCTTCACTTACTTGGAAGTATTTGGGGTATGTTCCGTTTCTTGCCGTCATAAATTTTGCAACTGAACATTTTTGTTCTAGTGTGTTTTCCAATAAGCCTTATTTAACATTGTAAGGGAAACTTCGAACGGTCTATAAGCCTTTTTTGAAAGTTGAAATGTCTGCTGTATAGTATAGCAATATTCCCAATCCTCTGATTTTCAGAATTGGCTTCTCACTAAACTAAGCAGGTTAAATGCTTAGATGCAGAGTCATTACAGCGATACTGCAATAGCTAGGTTTGAATGTTACAAGTGCCCGTACTTTGAAAGTAGTCCGTGGTGCTCGTCTTCCCCTTTCTTGAGTTTTTTCTTGCTTCTGCTTACTTGCATTTCTTTCCCCACAGTTGTTTGTTGCTGGTTTGATTGTGCTGCTGTTAGATGAGCTGCTACAGAAGGGTTACGGCCTGGGGTCTGGTATTTCCCTCTTTATTGCCACCAACATCTGTGAAACCATTGTCTGGAAGGCCTTTAGTCCCACTACTATTAACACTGGCCGAGGTACATCGCACAGTGACTGTGACTGCACGAGTGTTGCTGGGTGTGTGCTGGAAAGTAACACGTAGCAGAGCAGTACGTGCCTGAGGCGTCCCGGTTTGCTGCCCCAGTGACCCGCGGGGGTTAACGAGCAGAGATGTGTGCACTGTGAAATACTACTTCAAAAAAAGAGTCCACTCTCAATGTTGTTAGCCTCTGCTCGTTTAAAACGTCAGTGGTTGCAAACATTTCTAAAACTATTTGCTTACGCCATTGCTGCAGGAGGCTTTGATTTGACCGATTTCGGCATTCCTATGGGGCTCAAAAGCTAGTGGATTAAGATATTTCCAATGAAAAAACGTTTTTGTTTTTGTTTTTTTGTATCATTAGGGAGCACTAATAACTTTTACTGCTCTTCTACTTGGCTTAGAAATAGCACCTAAATTTTGAAATATTTTATTCTGTCTTTCCCCTTTATCGGTTAACATCTGAACTGAGCCCAGCCTTAAGAAAATAGCAACGATGCTTTGTTAATGTTCTCGGTAAAACAAACTTAAAGGCAACCTCGATAAAGTAACATATATCTTTTTAATCTGACCTCTTTATTCTGCTTTGCTGCTGCTGCTCCTCCCCCACCCCCAGTTCTCTCTTCCCTAAAGTGAAGGAGAGACAAAGCATTATGAACTAAATATTTGCTTTGGGTTAGTCTGCTTTGGCTGTTTTCATCAAGAATAGTCTCTTGAGAAAACTTCCAATTTATGCTAAAAAAGATACATTTTTTTTTCCTCCTCAGTGATCTAAATAATGTTAGAGGCTTCTCACATGGCTATATCAGAAAGTAAAACCTTGATGAATTATTTTGACTCATGTCTTCTGCTGTGTACTGGGGTTTCAAGGTTATTTGTTTTGACCGTTGGGACAGTGTTGGTTGCAAAGTCTATAGTTAATTCTCTCTTGGTTTATCAGGTACCGAGTTTGAGGGCGCAGTCATAGCCCTCTTTCATTTACTGGCCACCAGGACAGACAAAGTCCGGGCTTTAAGGGAGGCTTTCTATCGCCAGAACTTACCCAATCTCATGAACCTCATTGCTACCGTTTTTGTGTTTGCCGTTGTTATATATTTCCAGGTAAGTAAACTCTCTTTTCTGGAGTAAGTGGGATGCGTTTTTTTGGTTGGTTGGTTGTTTTTTTGTTTCTCTTAAGAAGAATGCCATTTGAAATGTGAGTAAGGGATAAATCAGCGTTTTCAAAATTTAGTCAAGCAAATAATTCCATTCTTAAGGCTCTGAGGTACAAATAAAAAAAAAATAGATGGAAAATGAAATAGGAACGAATTTCTATTTGTATGTCCCTGTATGGAAGGGATGGTTTTGATAGCATTATCTTTCCTTACTCCTAGTGTTACTGTTTTGGCTCTTTGTAATTTTTACGTGATACGTACAGTCCCTCTTACTGTTAATTTTCACTTTTTAGGGATTTCGTGTTGACTTGCCCATTAAGTCGGCTCGCTATCGAGGACAGTACAGTAGCTACCCCATCAAGCTCTTCTACACCTCGAACATTCCCATAATTCTTCAGTCAGCCTTGGTGTCAAACCTCTATGTGATTTCTCAGATGCTGTCTGTTCGGTTTAGTGGCAACTTTTTAGTTAATCTACTAGGGCAGTGGGCGGTGAGTATTTCGTTATTTATTCTGAAAGTTTCAATTTATTGTAATTTTCATTTCATGGTTATATTTTTAACTGAAAGGGGTGAGCCGTAATCGAAGCAGTTGCTATAACATTTTCAGATTCACTTACCTACTGCAGAGTCTATAATGTTTTTGGAAGAATTGATAAGTGGTGTAAAACCAAAATTGACCAAATACTTTCATTTTACTGTCTCGGAAGCATTTTCACGTCTCAGTTGAATGATCTGCTAGGCTAAAATCCAGGTAGCTCTCATGAAAATGATTCCGTTTTGTGATCTCATTCTTCTATCGTCTAGAATAATGTTTTTGAAAAGAAGCTATTTGCTGATAATATATGGGATACTGAAATCATCCTTTCCTGTTCTCCGCCCTCCCCCCTGTATTTCTTGTCCTGGATGGCAGTATAATAGTTTGTGATTAACTGGGCTGGAGACAGGTATGTAATTACTAGACTGAGGAGAGAACAGAGTTGCTAGAAATAGAATCCAGTAAAGCCTGATTTCCTTTTATAGATCCTCTTCATCATAGCGGCTTCTAAAGCAGTCCGGTCACATTGTTATTGAAGTGTTATTGTAGGATTGAATTTCGATTGATTTAAATTCTGTCTTCTAAGGAGTATTTTTCCCCTTTGAAACTATAGAATTATAAAAGGCTAAGATCCTTTGTTTTGCAGAGTACTTAATTCTAGAATTTTTATTCCACTAAAGAATTCTTTTTAGTCGTTCTAAAATATGGTGCTTAGTCTATGCATTTATCTTAATATGCTATATTTTGCACTATAAGTTATAGTGACTGATATCTTTCTGCTTTTACTGAAGGTCATTTTTAAAAAGTTAAACAGGATAAAACAGTGAATGTTAGTTGGAGGAAATAGCATTCCCTTCATAATTCTCCTTTACCTTTTTTCTACATTAAATTTTTTTTTTCAATTACAGTTGACATTTAATATTATGTTAGTTTCAGGTGTACCGCATAGTGGTTAGACATTTATATAACTTACAAAGTGATCCCCCTGATAAGTCTTGTGCTGTGATTCCATATGTAGTTATTATAATATTACTGACTATATTCCCTATGCTATACTTTGCATCTCTGTGACTGTTTTGTAAATGCCAGTTTGTACTTCTTAATTCCTTCACATTTTTCACCCAGCTTTCCAACCTCACCTCCCATTTGGCAACTATCAGTTTGTTCTCTGTACCTGTGAGTTGTTTCTGTTTTGTTTGTTCATTTGTTTTTTTAGATTCCACCTGTAAGTGAAATCATGGTATTTTTCTTTCTCTGTCTTACTTCACTTAGCATAATACTCTCTTGATCAGTCCCTATTGTTACATGGTAAGATTTCATTTTTTTAATGGTTGAATAATAATTCATGGTATGTATGTATCTCATCTTATTTATTCATTCTTGTTTGGATTTGAGCATTTAATCCATTTACATATAATTATTGATAGGCATGGAGTTATTGACATTTTATTATTTTCTGATTGTTTTTGTAGTTTTTTCTCTTTATGTCTTGTATTATCTCTTGTAGATTTTTGGTTTGTTGTTCTGTGTGTTTCATAGATACCAAGCTATGCTTATAGCAATCTGTTTTTAAGGTCACTTAAGTTTGATATACATTATAAAATCACTATCATTTTTACTTACCCTTTTCATGTTTATGTTTTTGTCATTAATTTTTACTTGTGTGTGTGTTTATGCGTATTCTTTAATTTACTGTTGTAATTACACATTATCTTCTCATTTTTGACTTTTAACCTTTGTGCTAGCTTTAGTGTTGGTTGATCCACTGCTTTTATATTGTGTTTGCCTTTGCCAGTGATTATTTTTTTCTTTGTAATACTTTGTAATACATATTAAAAATTTTTTTCTTCTTCTTCTTCTTGAAGAAGTCTTTTGAACATTTCTTGTAATACTGGTTTAGTGGTGATGAACTTCAGCTTTTTCTTATCTGAGAAATTCTTTATCCCTCTTTCATTTCTAAACAATAGCCTTGCTGGGTAGCGTAATCTTGACCATAATTTCTTGCCTTTCATCACTTTGAATGTTTTGCACCTGTCTTTTCTGGCCTGCCACGTTTCTGTTGAGAAATCATCTGGCAGTCCTATGGGAGCTTCCTTGTTAGTGGGTAACTGCTTTTCCATTGCTGCTTTTAAGATTCTCTTTGCCTTTCACCTTTGACCTTTTAATAATGACGTGTCTTACTGTGGCCCTCTTTGGAGTCATCTTGCTTGGGACTCTGTACTTCCTGGGGTTGTATGTCTATTTCTTTGGCCAGGTTAGGGAACTTTTCGGTCATCTGGAGTATTTTAAACTCTGCATCTGGTAATTGATTGCCTCTGTTTTGTTTAGTTCTTTTTTTGGAGTTTTTTTCCTGTTCTTTCATTTGTCGCCTCACTTTGGCTGCCTCCCTGTGTGTGTTTGTATGTATTACATAGTTCTGCTTCCTTGTTTATTCATGTAACAGAAATTCGATGACCCATGATGAGAGGAGGAATCTTTCTCTCCCCTCGTAAGTTTATAGTCCAGCATAAATTCTTACGATCATAATTTCAAAGTAATAAATGGTTGAATGGTTGTATAGTGTGTTGTAATCTTGACTCAGATTCTTTTTCATGAGAGAATTATTGGGAAATCAAATTTGTCTGTAAACGATGCTTTTGATTTGAAAATGGTATTTCCAGGGGCACAGTAAAGAAATCATTTTAATTCTAAATTTGGAAATCAGGTATCTTAATCATTTGAACCTGAAAGTGCTTTCACACACTCTATATTTCAAACCTTTTATCTCATATGAGCAAACACATGCTATTTCCATTTCTGTTACTGGAAAATTTCTTAAATATTCACATGAATAAAAATCACATTATAAATGTTTATTAAAAAGACTATTATAATATACAAACAAATACATTTTGGTAGTGAGTCATTAGACTTCTGTCAATATTTCAATTGATTGCATTCTTAATGGAATACTTTGAAATGAGAGAATCATGTGTAAGGGTCTTAATATGTTGCATACTCTTATATAATTCAGAAAATGTCATATTCTAAATGTAGCCAGACCTTGACTATAAATGTAATCACGTTCCTATCTTCAGAAAGAGGAGACTCTCCTTATAGATGTATCATAATGTTGGTTTTTAAAAATCACTCTTCTGTTAATATATTCAAATCTTTCTGTAAGAGGTGCCCACTATATAATTTCTAAGGGGTAAAGATATTGGATACAACGCAAATCTATAAGTTATATAGAGCCATTAGCTATAAGTACTTTGAACTTAAAACATTTTCATAATTTTAAAGGAGTTTGAAAAGTTATAAAAATGTATGCTTGACCAGTTAGGTTGGCCATTTACCCTTTTTATCTTTGCTCTGTAGGATGTCAGTGGGGGAGGGCCTGCTCGCTCTTACCCAGTGGGAGGCCTGTGTTACTACCTGTCTCCTCCTGAGTCCATGGGTGCCATCTTTGAGGATCCTGTCCATGTGGTGGTTTATATCATCTTCATGCTGGGGTCATGTGCATTCTTTTCTAAGACATGGATAGAGGTATCTGGTTCCTCAGCTAAAGATGTAAGTATGGGGGTTTTTTTGAAAATAATAATTTATAAATTTATAATCAAAGTGGTAATCAATACACTCTTAATCACTTTTGTAATTTAAACTTTAATTTATACATTCTTAATGACATAATGTCACCACCAGGGGTTAAAAATTGGTTCCTGGAAGTAAAACATGTATAGATTTACGACCCTCCAATGCACAACCCTACCCGACAAAATCTTATTCCTTAGTATTTAATTTTTCCTTAAGGGATGTTAAAATTAATACAAGTCTGAGAAACACTGGTTTAATGTGTGCGAGGTGGTTGTGCAGTATTATAGCCTCGTCACCTCAGGTCTAACAGGGTGTGTTGACTTCAGGGCTCTTGCACCTCACTTGTTAGTGTGCGGAAGCCACTTCACACAGAACAGTGAGAAGTTTTGTGTTTCTCTTGGCAGGTAGCGAAACAGCTTAAAGAACAGCAAATGGTAATGAGGGGCCACAGAGATACCTCTATGGTTCATGAGCTTAATAGGTAAGGTCACTGGACTTAACCTCTGATGGAGGAGGGGACACATGTACACATGGACTTGGTTTTTTAATCCTCATTTATTTCCTGATATTATTCGTTCTTTATGTTCATACTTGAAGCATTTTTCTTCTACATCACGCAAAAGGACCAAAACTTAAACTGAATTGGTTTCCTGTATCAAAATGACACCGAAATTATTTTAATTGAAATTGTGTTCTCTTCACTGCTAAGTGTTAAAATGTTGTAGATAGGAGCTTCTTCTCACTGTTGGCTGGCTGTACGTGAAATCACCTGGGAACTCAGAAAGAAAAGTGATCCTCACCGCCAGGAACTGGGGTTGATTTGGCTTGAGTGGGTCCTAGGCATCAGTGTGGTTTTCGATAACAGCCTTATTGAGATATAATTCACACACCATGTAGTATGCTCATTTTGGGTATATCGTTTAGTTTTTGGTTTTTTTTTTTAGTATATTCAGAGTGTGTAATTATTACACTCTAATTTTAAGAACATTTTCATCACCCAGAAAGAAATCTCGTACCTGTTATTCTCATTCCTACCCAGCTCTCCCATCCCCTCTGCCCTAGACAACATCTTTTTACCTTCTGTGTCTGTAGATTTGCCTGTTGTGGACATTTCATGTACGTGGAATCATATGATATGTAACCTTTGGTGCATAACTTCTTTACTTAGCATAGTGTTTGCAGGGGCCGCCCTTGTTTGTGAATAGCATTCCATTTTATGGATAGACCACGTTTTGTTCATCAGTCGATGGAAATTTGGGTTGTTTTCACTTTTTGGCCATCATGAATAACGCTGCTGTGAACATACTTGTATAAGGTTTGGGGACGTATGTTTTCATTTCGGTCGGAGTGGGATTGCTGGATTATTTAACGTGTTGAGAAACTGCCAGTGTCTGGCAGAGTGGCCGCTCCGGTCCACATTCCCACGGCCACGGATGAGGGCCCGCTGCTGCACGTCCTCTCCAGCACTAGGTTTTGCTGTTGGTTTATAGCCACCTGGTGGGAATGAAGTGATATCCCATCGTGGTTTTGATTTGCTCTTCTCTGCTCATGTTGAGCATCTTTTTGTGTTTATCAACCATTTTTGTCTTTGGAGAAATATCTAGTCAGATCTTTTGCTCATTTTTAATTTTTTTTTTGTTGTTGTTACTGAGCTGTAAGATTGTAAAAATATTTTGGAGATGTGTCTTTGTCAAGTATCATTTGCAAATACTTTGTCTCATTCTGTGAGTTGTCTTTTCACTTTCTGGATAGTACCCTTTGTTGCCGTTTTTAATCCTAATGAACTTCAATGTATCTGTTTTGTCTTTGCTTTGTGCTGCTTTTGGTGTTGTATCTAACAAAGCATCCGCCTAACCCAAAGATTTACTGGTTTTCCCCTAGGCATCTCAACTCATAAGTTTTTAAGTCTGTGATCCACTTTGACCCAATTTTTGTGTTTGGTGTGGGATAGGGTTCTGGATTCCTTTTATATGTGAATATTCAATTGTCTCATGATCATTTGTTGAAAGGCATTATTTTATTGAAACTTTATTGGGAACATAAATTGCAGAGAATAGGATAATGAATCTCCATGTACTTAAGTCTCTCCAGCTTCAGTAGTCACCATTCTGTCATTCTGTCATTTCATTAACCATCTCCCCCAGTCTTTTTTCTTTCTTTCTGGAGTATTTTAAATACATAAATACAGTCCTATTCTTAACATTCTCCAGGTGATTCTAACATGCAGCCACGGTTTAGTTACTGTTGGAAGAGGATGGTCCAAGGCTTGTCACATAAATTTGATACTTAGAAGTCATTTCGAAATGTACTCTTTATCTAGAAGAGGGAGCTAAAGGTTATCCATTTAAAAATGACATTAAGCATCTTAATACTAAATCTCAGTTGAGCATTCTCATCTGCTATCCAAATCATGTATCGCCTTGGCTTTGTACTGGTTTCTCAAAGTCAGGAAGTCCCTACGACAACCCCTAGGCTGTTCCCTGTTGGATTAATTACACTTAAGCATATTATGTCTGTCGTCTGTGGCCTTTTCATCGTCCCCTCCGCCTCCTGACTCTGCTTTGCCTTCTAGGTACATCCCCACCGCAGCTGCGTTCGGCGGGTTGTGCATCGGCGCCCTGTCGGTGTTGGCCGACTTCCTAGGGGCTATCGGCTCTGGCACTGGAATTCTGCTCGCGGTCACTATTATATATCAGTATTTCGAAATATTTGTTAAGGAACAGGCTGAAGTAGGCGGGATGGGTGCTTTGTTCTTCTAAATGTTCCAACACTTCTATGAGTGTGAAAGGGAAGACATTTTGACACATTGTGTTTGTCAGATGACACAGGTTCCCCTTTTGTCCCCTCAGTTTGTTTTCAAGTGCTCACTGCCCCGTGTCTGGAATGGGCACCACGCTAAGCCTGTGTGCAGCATTAGTACCAGCTGCCTTAAAACTAAAGTTTACATTACTCGTTAGCAAACGTACATGCAGTGTTGCCTGTGATGCTGGAAACCAGCGTACCCGCCTTGCCGTGGTCAGGTGTGACGGTGAGATGGTGCCGTGGATCAGTCTTGCACACATCACAACACTCAGCACCCCCGCCCCCACTTGCCTAAAAATAAACATAGTTCAAATGTCCACTTTTCAGTATTTTGGGGCTTATTTCATGAGTTCTGGAACATTTATATCTAATTTATATTTTAGATATAATTACTTTTTGTACTTTTAAACTCATAGTGTCCACGTTCCGGCCCTCCCTCCCCATCTCACCCCTTTTATTTGTCCCTTCTCAAAGCAGCCACTTAGCCCAGATGGGCAAGATCAAGCTTCAGACTTGTCCCTAGAAACAACTGCTCGTAGTAGTTACTGTTCCTGTTTCCCATTCTTCTTCCTTCCCAGGGACAGCACAGTCGGTGCTGTTTTTACTGTATTGGCTATGCCTTCGAATTCCAAGTCACTTGAGAATGCTTTCAGACACTATGCCTCCGTGGTTTTTTTTTTTTAATCCCTAAAGCAAAGATATAATTCTCAAGCAATGTCTGTAGTTCAGTGGGGGTGAACAATGAGTAATTCATGCTGGGAATCTGTGTACATTATTGTACTTTATAGCAGCAACATGAGTGTAAACAGTAGACAATAAACTTTTATTTAATACAACTGTTTCAGTTATGTTGGGAAAATAAAAAAATATGCTATTAAACGCTTTGTATAGGTTTTGTACAAATTCATTGTATTCATATAAAATCCACCCTGAAGAGCCTATTGCAAGCAGATAAAAGCAGGCAGGACAGCAGCTATGGCTGACCAGAGAAGGCCTCTAAAGGCCACAGGCCATTGTTGGGATAGAAATAGGGACCTAGTGTCATGTCTAATTTTTTTTGAGAGAAAGTAAAAAAATAGGGCTTTTATAGGAAACCTTCAACTTTTAAATGCTGACAAATTAACTGTGCCAGATTGCCAGTTCTCAAACTAATTTCCAAAGCATAACCTTGAATGTTCATACATAACAGAAATGGCATTGCGGGGTATGTTCTGGAATTTAGCTGTCACTTCTAAATGGCATTCTTAGGAGAAAAAAGCAGGAAGGACAGGTAGGGGTTACAAATGTCTGCCCATCAACAGTTAAGAGTAGGTTTCTCTGTCCTCACAGGGGGCAGCTTTGGGAGAGTTGGTCTGTTTGAGAGACTGGTGGGTGCTGGAGTCTGTGTTTTATCTATGCCTTCGCTTCCGATTCTGAAGGGCAGTAACAAGGGAAATTATAGGACTTGGTCCTTGAGAGTGTAGGGGAAAGGATTATGACCTCTATAGAATCATGATGCCCATATTTAAAAATAAGGATTTTTTAAAAAGGGGTTAGAGGCACAGGGAAGCGTACTATTATTCAAGCAAGTACTTGGGGGCTTAATTTTTCACAATATTTACAGGGAGAACAGAATTTATATAGTTCTCTGGTTCCATAATTCTTTCCATCCTTGTTTAAAAAGTACAAGGTGAGGGTCTTATTTTTTGCTCGTAAAAGTATCTCTGGAAAAGACAGTGAACCTGTAGACAAATGAAACACACTGCAGCGTTTCTGCATGAGTACGCTGATTTTGTCTGGTTCTGAGGGGTCTGGCTTGCCCCTGAGTCCAGGGCTGGAATCATGGCTTAGGGCCCATGAGAATCATCCTGAGATTTCTGTGGGGGCCTGAGCTGGAAAGGCAATGATCTTGGAGCTGCTGGAGACCATTAAAGTCAACCCAAGAGCCAAGGTCCATCAAGAGGCAAGAAGATGGCCTAATAACCCTGGTACACCTTTTGGATGACAGGGGCTTTAGACATGGCAGGAGCCAGAAACCCATTTTTTCCTTTTAAAGTAGATAGATTGTATTGGGTTTCTTGCTAACTCTGCTGGCTACACTCATGACTTAACACCAAGACAATAATGCCCTAAATCTTAATACTATGGATTTTAGAAGTTTTTAGAAACTTCAAATACTTTTTTGAGGTAAGGATAGGGGATTCTAAAATGTGCCCACATGCTTAGAGAAGAGCTGTGTATTTAGCCTCTGAACTTGATACAGTAAATGGAATCAACCATTTTTCATTACCAAAAGCTGGTGACCTTCAGTAGTGCCGAGGGGGCTATAACTACAATAGCGAAAAGTAAACATCTGCATATTACAAGTGTTAATTCTCAGTTGATTTTCCACATCCTCAGCTGTGCATGTTAATTTCATATAGTTGATGATTCAGTTTAAATTAGGAGGGGCCAAGAAAGTCCCTATGTGTTTCTTTTAAAACTGTTTAAACGAATGCAGGAAATAATTATTTGCATATTCAGCTATAGAATTTTATGTTGTGGGTTGAGGGTGGTAATAATTGACCTATTTGGGGATTCTGGTCTCTTTTCCTATAGAAATAACCCCTATCTCCTGGACTAGATTAGAAAAGTAATTTTTTTCAAAGTTAAAAAAATAGATTAAACATATCTGCATTTATGTTTTTTTCCATTAATATTAGCTGTAGTTAAGCATTTAAATTAAGGCCACAGCCTACCTGCAATTATAATTCCATACCACCACATGCATTCTTTATTGCTTTTATTTTATGAAAAAGCTAATTTCAAATCTACATTAAACTAGCTGACTACAAAGTCAGTGGAGGAGGCCTGGTGGCCTGATTTACAAAGTCATGGCCACTGTTCTCTGAGGCCTTAAAATTTCAGGAAGGGCACCTCGAACGGCTTTGTGTTTGCGTGTTTCAGAGCCAGAGCGTAGGAATAGACCCTGGCGTCCACTACCAGGTGTTCGTCAGCTACCAGCACTACAGGAAACAAAGGGTACAAGTTAGACAGTGAAATTGATACGGGTAATACTCCTCATCATTCAGTCAATATTTACTGACCAACTACTCTGTGCCAGTTCCTATGCTAGGTAGATGCTGGTAATACAGTGGTGAACAAGACATATTCTGCCTTCAAAAATCTTTAGTGGAAAAATAAAGGATATAAAAGCAGGATTACACTTCCAGCATGAAAGAAGAACAAGAAAAAATTAAGGATGAAGACAGGAGCACCTATTAACGGAGATGATTTTGTTTGAGCCGGAGAGCTTTATAGATCCAATGGTCACTTCACTTATAGCTCACTATTCTGCAGCTATATAGTGATGACTACTGAGCACCTTATTTAGGGAATCATGTGTCTTTCCCATTGCTAGGAGATGCATATTTTCTACATTCCAGTTAACTATGCATCTAGAATTCTATAAAGATGATCTCGTCACTTATCACAAAGGGCCTTAATGAGAACTTCTGTTTCATTGAGATGGAGGCAGACTTCAAATCTGCCTGTTTCCCTAGCCACTTGTTCAGGAGCAAGCTCAAACATTTTGATCCTTGAAGGCAGGGTTTATGTCCTATTTGTCTGCATGGCAGGTGATTGTTATGTGTTGAAAGCTATTCCTTTTAAGCAAACTGAACTCAAAATCCTTTTTCCAACTTCTCACATGTCATTTGTTGAAGAAATGACTTGATTACCTTGTTTTGATTCTAGTAAAGCTAGGAAAACTGGCTCTTTATCTCTCCTTCCCCACCCCACCCAATGGCATAGAGGGACCTCCTTGAAGGGTCTCTTGTCACGTTCAGTTTAGTATGTCCTAGTGTAGTGACATCAAAGGATATCTATCCCATAAGCTTATTTATTTACAAAGTCCCTGAGATCGGCTGGCCAGGAATTACACACTGTAATTATGTGACCAGTAATTTACTAACAGTCACGCTGCTAATTAGTATAGGTCTTATGTCAGCATGTCACACTTAGCGTATAGTGTATACCACAACATAGGAGGAAAACTGTTAAATTCTCAACTTCTACCCTATACAAAGAACCAGATAACATACTAGCATATTTAAAAATCAACTAAGAGATACCTACTTATGCCTCTGTATTGCCATGAATTAAAGATTTAAGGTTTAGAATAGTTTGGGGGATATAAACTTGACTTCTATAGAGGGGAAAAAAGCCTTTACTGGAAGCCTTCACTTGACATAGGATGTTTTGCTCCTAGTTTCAAACTCTATGCCATCTGGAAAGGAAAATTACTATTGGTCAACTGCAGTTTTACAATAGTTTCTAGATATTTAGCTTTAATGAGGAAGAATATAAAGAAACAGAATTATATTTAGTACCCCTCTGCTGGGGATGGGGAAAATAGAGAAAGTTGAGTAATAACCTGAAGAATGCTTACCTTCAAGTCTCTTCAGCAGGTCATTCTTTGGTAAAGAAATTACTTCCACAAACTCTAAACAAACAAAGTGCAAGTGAAAACAAAACTAAGGAACAGGAGAAGCAAGCAGAACAACACAAATGCTGGTGGCCACTGCCAAGACACTAAGCCACACGCATGGTCAGCGACCGGGAACTGAGTGACATACCTCCGTCTCCTGAAAATAAACAGAAGGAGAACACTTTAGCAAGGCCCGGAGTGGTACAACACTGGAAGAGTACTGCGTGAGACATAGCAAAAAGACTGTAAGACTTTAACAGAAGCCTCTGAAAATTCCAAAAGTACAAAGTTAACATCATTCTCCAAGTTAAAGGTTTGACAGCAAAATTTAAAGCATATTCTGTAACATGTATATGTGTAGTTTCGTATGTTGTCTATATGTATGTATGTATGTATGTATGTATGTATATGTGTATGTATATGTATACATAACACAAAATTTACCATTTTAACTATTTTTAAAGGTATAATTCAGTGGCATGAAATACATTCACATTGCTGGGTAATCACCAGCACTACCCATCTCTAGAACTTTTTCATCATCCCAAATAGAAACTTGGTACCCATTAAGCACGAATTTCCCCATCCCTGGTGACCTCTGTTGTACTTTCTGTCTCTATAAATGTGTGACGCTAGGTACCTCATATTAGTAGAATCACAATACTTGTCTGGCTTAATTCACTAAGCACAGTGTTTTCAAGGTTTATCCAATTTATAGCATGTATCAGCACATCTCATTCTTTCATGGCTGAATACTATTCCATTGTATGTACATACCACATTTTGTTATCTATCTGTTAATGGACACTTGGCTGGTTTCCACCTTGTGAAAAGGTATTGTGAGTAATGCTGTGAGAACACTGGTGTGGAAGTATCTGAGTCCCTGCTTTCAATTCCTAGGAGTGTAATTTCCGGACAATATGGTGATTTCGTTTAATTCTGAGGAACTGTCAAACTCTTCCACAGAACATTATATGTACATCTGCCAGTTTGAAAACTGAGCTTGGGGTGCCAGAACATTTGGGAACAACTAGAGAGGATGAGAACTGGAGGACTGTCACTCTGATAAATGATTTATGGTGGCGTTATGTACCAACAACTCCTTTAAGGGGATGGGCGAGGACATGGAACTGACAGAGGCATTAAGGCTTCTGAAACCAAACTTCCTAAGATGTATTATAGGCCCAAGACTTTCCTGAAAGCTCTAAATATGGAACTCAATAAGGAATCATCAGCTGCAGTCCTATAAACACTTACACCATTCTCACACATATATATAGAAGACAGAAATCAGAGTGACTTTGAAGATTCTCATTGTTTACTATTTAGGCCTTTAGCACATATCACTAAGAAAGTGAACACATAAATATATAAATATGTAAAATATCAATAAAGGGGTAAAAGAAAAATGCTCAAATGTACATTATGAAAATAGCCAAGAGTACTGATGAAACATCTGCAAAAGACCATTATTAACTGATCAAAACTCTAACCAGTAATGAGCCAAGTTAAGCGGTGAGTGATGCAGCTCCACTGCTTCAGACGGCCAGGGCGCGCTTACCGGGCTTTGGCTTCGGCCTGACATTTTCGGCCTCATCTCCGTTAATAGTTACTGTCACGACGTGCGTGGTACAGTTGGACAAGCCTGGATCCATACATACAGCTATGGAGAGAAGCGACAGATCACCTTTATAACCAGTCAGCTGTCCTGTGTTTCACGGAGGAAGCTGGGCTCGTGGAGCCCATTTCACACGGCACGTGCAGGGAGCGCACAGCCCGCCCTCGTCACCCAGCATGTGCTGTAGGTCTGCAGAGCACGCACGTGGTCAGCACTCCTGGCTCCCCAGAATTCCTGGGTAGAGGTCGGGAAGTCTGAGGGGGGAGATGGCACTGACATGCTGGGAAATCCTGTCACCCCATCGAGAGAGGAGCACGGCATGGGGGTGAGTGAGTCTAATAAAGCTTAGAATGCGGAGAACTCTGGGGGCAACGTGATTTCATAATTCTCCCAACTTCAGGTCCTTCTTGCTTAAACTTGCTGTCACGAGATCACGTGTAATGCTGACCAAATCTAATTATGGTTTCCCTTAGTAAATTTGCCAAAATAAAAGCTATCTGAATTTTGACCATAAATAATACCCAAAGAATCGATCCTTTTACATACAGAAGAATCTACTGCTTGGCTCGTTTTCATAAGTGTTTCCCAAGTGCACACCTGGAAAGCAATACACACCTGGAGAACACTCAGCAATGTCACCTTTGTAGCCAGTTTCTTCCTCCAGCTCCCGCAGAGCAGCTGCTTCCGGGCTTTCGTTCTCATCGATGAGACCTGGAAGTCCAAATCATTTGTGACGTGGGGAGGGAAATCCGCTTTCCTTTGCACCTCCTCTTCTAACATAGCTGCTGCTGAGCTACATGAGAGGCATCAGAGGGCCGTGGAAAGTGGTCTTACAGACACAATGAGGCTTGGAACTTTTACAGGAAACAACAAAACGGCAAAAGAAGCAAGCCCTGGGCAGACCAAGCAGGCTGCTCACAAGCATCTTAGGGCTGGTGTTCATTGCAGCAAAGGCAACATGGATCCTGTGAGGACGAGTGGCTTGGGGCTGGCCGGCTGGCCCAGGTTTTGGACCTAGCTGTGTGAGTACAGCACAGGACGCCTGCTACTCTCTTCCGGCTCCTCCTATGTAAGATGGGGTCAGTGTCAACTATCTCGCCTTCCTCCCTCTGACCAATATTAAGGCCCAGGATGAAGATCACATCTGGGGCAGAAGAATAGAGAGGGCAGAACTGAAGGCTGGGGGACTTTGGGTGACTACCATGATCACTGTGAGGAGCAGGGACAGAGACCAAGTGGGAGGGGGACACTAGCAACTCTGAGTCTTTTTCCTGAAAGGAAAAAGTGAGATAGGCTATTTGGTTAAAGTTCACAATTCGGTGAAATAGCAAGTAATGAGAAATTGTTAAATTATATGTTACCATGGGACGGACTTTAAAAATACAAAACTTAAATCCTTAATGATACATGGAATCTAATCTCTTCTGATGGAAACAACCCAATTAAGTCCTATAATAACATATTACATAAATTCTAAGTAGTTTAACTTACTGTGAAAAATATTCTGGAAGAAATTAAGAATTTCCTTGGCCTGTATACATATGGAGGGTCAAGAGATCTTTTCCACTCTTAGTTTCTGGAGTGAAGAGTCTGGCCTAGTTATTACTGTAAATTTGTCAGAGGCAGATCGCTAGTGACAGAAGATGAAACGAGAGAGGCTGGAAAGAATGTCACAAAGAGAAGGGCAGGTGGCTTGGAAAGTGAGTCATGACCCCACGCTTTGCGTTGCCTCCGTAGACGACTGTTACTAGCGTGGCTGGAGGTGCCTCATGGCAGAAATGTGTTTTCTGAACTTAAAAACCAATGGACAGATAAAAAGGTGTCAGATGTCTAAGCCACGCCCCCATGGTTCTCAGGCTCCGCCCCGGCCCGGCCCAGCCCAGCCAGTCCCAGGAAGCAGAGCAGTTTTGCTCCCTGGGGGTCGCGACTCACCGGCGGGGAATTCCAGGCAGTAGCCTCCCATGGGTGGTCGGAACTGCTTCACCAGAACGATACATTCGTAATGCAGGGTTCTCTGCAGCACTGGGATAACTGTCACACCTGTCACCAGGAAATAAGATGGAGACACATAATGGAAGGTGAGTCCTGCCAGCAATCTGTTTACAGCTACCCAACTAAAACCCCGTATTTTAAGAAACGCTGCATCTGAAAACTACCTTACGTTTGCCATTGCAATAGGAACTTAAAAGCTACAGTACTGGTAGTTAATTTGGAAGTTATTCTCACTTATAACATCATTCAAGGAAAAAGTAATTACACTTCCATGTTCTTTATAAATCACGTAAGTTCCAAGTTACTTGGCCTTAAAACAAAAACCCCAGTGGGTTCTGGAAAAAGTAAACCACCCAGAGGAGCACTTGCCCCCACCCCCTTGCTAGCAGGGAAAAACAGCTGTGGCAGCTACTCTGCTTCCAGTCAAAGACAGAAGGGAAAGGAAAAATAAAAGGGAAAACAAGAAAGACCTATTGCCCAACTTCCCCGAGACCAGAGGTGAGTTTCAGGATTGTTTCTGGGACCTTTGCAGCCCAAGCATTCATGCCTGGAAGAAAAGTGAACTGAATGAATAGTTGTTCTGATTCCATTCCCTCATCAACGTATAAAAGCAAGTGACTGAGAGCATACAGGAGCGCACATAAGTTTTCCAAACTACAGGCTCTCACCTAGGTCCTTTGAACCAAATACAAAGGATTTCTACAAGTCTTAACATATCTAGACACAGTATGTGGCTTCAAAGTATACCTGTTCATGTCTGGCTATGAATACATCTTCCCCTCAAAAACACTGTTTGGAGCTTAGATAACAGCCGAAGTTATTTATAAAGAAGGCTTGATTTAGTTACATAGCATTACAAAAACGAATCCTAGATTTAAAGATAAAAGATAAAAGATCACAACTGAAGACAACTTCTCTGAGGTGCTGGTTACAGTAAAATCCTGCACCTCGCAGACCACAGCAGTGTGTGGGAACTTCCCTTAGGAACTAAGGAGGTTTGCACTCATACCGTCAGCCGACTGTCCTTTCCTGGTGGTACGCTTCACAGTTTCCCAAGTTCTGTTCAGGCAGAGGAGAAAAGACAGAATCAGTAGCGCCGTAAAGAACGGTCTTAGGTTCTGCGTGTACAGCCAGAACTCTACAAACGCAAAGCATGCAGTGGTACTAATAACAGTCAACAAGGCCACACAGCTCATGGTGCCGTCCCACAGCTTCTGAAAATTACCAAACACCTGCCGCCTGACATCTGGCCCTCCCGGTGCTGTCACTTCAGCTGCCTTGCAAGTAAGTTCCGAATCTATTACTGGAAATGCTCCAGTTTGGATCACACATCTCCAGGGGAGCAGCACAGCCGGCGGTCACAGCTTCCAGGCTGTTAAGCAGTGTACGCACAGTAAGCCCCTATGCACGTGCCAAAGGGTACTCTGCAGGATGAGAACTAGTGACAGAGTTATTCGCACAACTTAGATGTTAAGATCTGGGCCCTAAAATGCACAGTTTAAGAAAGCAGGACTTTCCGTTTATTAACCGAGGAATCCTTAAATTGAGAATGCTCCACTTTGCCTGCGTGACATCTAATCTAAGGGGAAACGGTCCCTAGAGGAAGAACGAGGTGAGTAACTGCAGGTTCCTGCTCTCTTTTTATGGCCTTCTTCCTGATGAGCTGTGTTTCAGGGGGACACTGTACTGAAAATCCAGTTAGTGGACCAGTTAAGTTTCCAGGGTGAATGGCTGTATGAGGGGAATTCTCCCTTCACTCTCTCATTCTTTAAACAGAAAAAAAGCCATGGTAAGATACAAGAGTGAAGAAACAAATAATTTTGCACTTAAGCCATCTGAGTGGCTCTGGGGACAGGGATAAGAAAGGTGTCAACACCCGTGTCTCCCTGCAGTAACAGCGAGTAGAAGATGTACTCTGTCGGGGATCCTGCAAAACTTTCTGTAAGCTGTAAATACTTGAGTGTTGTAGCCACAACTTTACAGGGCAGATATGTCAAAATGCACCTATGGAAACCAAACAGACTACTGTGACAGCTCACAGCGGCCCAACATTCGTCAGCAGCGAGAAGCCAACCAACAAGCAGTTCTGCTAAGTCAGTAATACAGATCGCAAGGGACAAACACCTTTTGATATAGCTCCCTCTGCTGCCTCTTAGGGTTAGTCCTAAAGACTGAAGATGACAGTGCTGGGCAAAGCACTGCCGGTGCCATCCCAAATATGCTAGGAATAAGGGAAACAAAAAGAGTGTCATTACAGTGGTTCATATGAGGTAAATACGCAGTCCTGAGCCATCAATTACGCAATAAAATAGAAAAGAATTTGTAAGAAATACTAGAACAAGAATGCCCAAGGGGAGCGTCAGTCATCTGAAGCGGACTCAAGAAAGGCACGTCGGATGAGTCAGAAAATCTGTCTCCATTCGCCTACTAGGAAAGCCCAGAGCCACACCCTCCCGGAGACTGTTTTCTCCTTGTAAACTGGGGAAGGAAGAATATGTTATCGCACAAGCCTCGTACAGCTTTCGAATTCTGATTCTAGTTATCCCATTTTTTAGTCTGTTACAGGAAAGCCTGTCGTGCTTTCTTCCCTCTCGTCAAGAGGTAGGAAGGGCCACGAGAGGTGACTTCAGTTCTGTCCTGAATGTCCGTAAAGAGGCATAATAATGCCAGCCTATTTTTACACTTCTAAAATTAATTCCATATTCTCGTCCATGAATAAGAAGGTGAAACAAAAGATTCTCTAGCTGCTATTTTATCTTTATGTACATGCTTTTATATGTGGTAAGGCAGCCTACTGTAAAGTACAGAGCTTCATTCTTTCCAAACTTGACATTCTCTTTGAAATGCTAATGCTTCGTGGAAGGCCTCTCTGGAGGCTAAGGACGACGATGAGGTGAACATGCTGTATGCAGGCCACACAAGCATGGCAGTTTGGCAGGCTTTAGAACCTGCTCCCACACTACCGAAGCAGACTCTCTGTGGCTGAGACCTAGTGAATGTTTTCAAAATAATCGTCGAATGGTTCTGATGCACATCCCTGATTACAATGCTGGAAGGAAGAGGAGGGAAGGGATGGTGGTCAAAACCAACACGTGCTCCTAAGACTAACTAGTGTTAAGGGTTTTATTTTGTGTTTTAAACAACTTTGTAGGGAGGAGAACCAAATGAGATCACCACAGATTGGGTTCTAATCTCTGTCAATATTTTCAGAAATATAAATACATTTGAACATATTGTGTCCCTAAGGCTTGGGCCTTGCCACGTTTCTGAATCCCCTACTTAGTTCATATTTAGTTCTATACATCAGACTCACTTTAAATAAAAGCTACATATTCATATTTTCTCATTCTGTTTTATTCCTTTTTATATTTTACTAAGTAAATGCTTAATCTATCTTAAAACATTTCCCCCTGATATTTAATATTAAAAAATTACTAAACAGAAAATCTGGAAAATAAAATTAAAAAGGTTAACCACATAGCTGCCATTAATATTTGCTACAGTTTTCCTTACAGTCTTTTCTTGCACATATTTGGCAGAGTTTAAAAAGCATATATCCAATTTCCTATTTTGTTATCAACTTACTAACTTTTCTCATAATGCTAAGTTGTCTTCATAATCTGCTTTGTAGATGGACACATAGATTTTACCAAATGAATATACCATAACAATTATTTCCCTATTTTAAAAATGTTTGGGTTGCTTTCAACTTATGTTTCTTTAAGTTATGATGAACATTTTTCACGCATAAATCTCATGCCAAATAGTTTTCTCAGCACAGTCTCAGAATCCATGGTGACGTGGCCCCAAATCCTCCCTCCCACCATTTCTTCATGGTAATTGATACATACTGTGAAATGCTTTACAAAACTTTTTTTCCATTTCCACCAGCAAAGTGTAAGCATGTAACTTTTACCTCAAACCCAGCAATGCTTCCTCTTTAATTCTTCTAATTTAGAGATTAGAATTGGTTTAACTAGAAGGAAGCAACCTGTACTGTTAATCGTGTTGCTGCTTTTGCAGTTTAAATGAGGCTAGTCCCAAAAGTTTTAGGTTCATGATCTACTTGGGCAGAATGGTGTTAAAATGGATTTCTGACTAGTTACCGTAACAAATTTACAATATGATTTTATTCAGAGATTGTAAGTGATCCAAACATTCTAACAATGGGAAAATAGCTAAATTAGGTTCTTTAATTAAGACAGAGAGTTTACAATGAGGAAACCCTCAAAGTTATGCCAAACACTAAATAAGAGACCCTGAAAACTCAAATACTGAGCATTTTGTAAAAGAAAATAGTTTACCTTGTTTTACCAGTAGGATCCATGTACGTTGCTTTTTCAAACTTGACCCAGTTTCCTTCTGCAATTAACTAAAAGATCAGATGATAAGTTGGGAAACTTTCAAACTGAGTTGTTTTCCACTTAGGGTTATTTTTTTTTTTCACATTTTCCCAGTTACCATGTTTCCCTTACAGTGTATCATGTCCAAGTTTTCAGTGAGATTCGTACAACTTTTCCTGAAGGGTGGGTCTGCTGGTTTGGAATTTTGCAAGTAGTACTGAGAGGGGAAAAGAAATGATAGTCGAAAACTCTAAGGGGTATGGTGGCGGGGGGTAGGGGGGAAGACTGGGGTAACTGGAAGGCAGCACAGAGGAGCGAGGGGTTGTCTGGGGAGGGAGGGAGAGAGGGAGAGAGAGAGAGAGAGAGAGAGAGAGAGAGAGAGAGAGAGTGTGTGTGTGTGTGTGTGTGTGTGTGTGTGGTGTGCAAAATCATCAGTTGCATTTCAATGACTACACAACAAAGCTGACTTTGGGGAAACCATGTAAAATGCTTTCCCCATAATGACACGAGTTTCCTACCGAATCTGTGAGACACCCCAGCATCATTCTGAGTTTAGGTTACCGAGGTTAACTTAGCCACAGCAAGTGTCGCTGTGTACATAAAACAGTAGATGCTCCTGACTACCCTATCTTTCCCTTCTTACCAGCAGCAACCTAATTATTACCAGCAGATCTATTCACAGGTAACATGTAAACATCTTTCAATCAAAAAGAATTGCAGAAAGGTGTCAAGGTCAGAGTTCCAAGATGAAGGATTTAAAATGTATTCATTGCAATGGTTCCTACAGGAAGAGACTTTTTGGGTAACACACAAGACATATATTAGTTCTGGAATTTAGACGACGACTAAGAACTTAGGTTTTTGTAGTCCGTACACCAACTGAGACCATAAACAGCTAATTAAGATGTGACACCTAAGTAGAAAATACGTCAGCCCTAAAACTCACATATGATTCATTCTTCTACCCAGGAAAACGTTTACTAAAAATAATTTTTATATCAACAGCCAAAATCCACTTTAAAAACAGTCTCAATTTCTCTAATACACATAATTAATAGGGCTATACCACTGCTCCCACTAGGAGCAAAATGTCCAAGTCCTAAAAAAAGGGAGCAAGCAATGTTTAAAAACTGTCTTTAAGAATTAAAAACAATCATGTGAAACAACTAATAGTCTCTATGCAGTTCTTTGAAACTCAGTTTCATGTGGGGAAGGAGAAAGGAAGTGAAAAACAGTTTATACCTCCTCTGAAATAATAAACTGTTTGGTATTTTGAGAAGAATCCGCTGGTTCTTGGTTTTCCATTTTCAAGCTAGTCAGTGTTTACAGTCTTCCAGGAAGAAGTTCACGCTGTAAGATAATGAGATTTGTTTAGGCGACATGTATTTTTCTGAATTAAACATTTGTTCTTAGGCCACTGGTCAAAACACTTAGATAGCAAAACACTAATCTGTCATCAAAGCTGCTGTTCTGGGAAGATCTGGTGGAGGAGGAAGCACATGGCCCAGAAACTTCCAGGGAAGAACTCGGCCGTTCCAGAGTCCAGCCCTCGGCAGCCGCACTGCTCCTGCGCTCGCCCTAGGACCTCAGATACATTCGTAGCTTTCCTGATTCCACATTTTAAAGACTTTCCAAGGGGCAACAGTACAAAGATTGTATACCACGTCCCATGCCACCCCCAACCGTGGTCCCTTATCAACCTTTTACACCTTCAAGAGTACTGTAGGTTGGCTGTTTCTATCATCCATACACACACACTATATATATATAAATTTTTTCTTGTAAATTGATATGCCATTTTAATAATTTTAAAATGTGTAGTTAGTGGCATCAAATACATTCACGTTATGGTGGCTCCTTTACTTCAAAGGTCTATTTAACATGCACAGGGCGGCAGTCGTGCAGAATTCGCACTAAGAGCGGCCCCTTCCCATTTCAGGTTTCTGCTCGTTTCTCTTGGCCGAGTGCCCTCATTAGTGCTCCGGATGTCTGAACATCCTTTTCCTACCCTCAAAGTTGATTGATCATCTGGCTGCATACAGAATTATGGGCTGAAAATAATTTTCTATCAGGAATTGGGAGGCGATGCTCAGCTGTCTGGCTTCTGGTGTTGCTGTTAAGAAACCTGAAGCCATTCTGATTCCAGATGTTGTCTCAGTGACTTGTTTCCTTACTCCGGAAACCGGTCACTATCCACGTCTTCCTGTCGATGTCATTATGCTGGGTGCTCAGGTGTGACCTTTCAGTCTGGAAACTTCAGACTGTGCTTCTTTATGGGCAGCTTTCCTAGAATTACTTCCCTGATCTCATCTTCTCTTTTAGGAACTGATATTTTAGCAGTTGGGCTTCCTGAATTGATGCTTCCTGGCTTCTTTCATTCCTGTTTCCCGTTTCCTTGTTAGTTTATCTACATTTCTCAGCGGCTATTCCAGCCCTTCACTGCTCTTACATTCCCCAGCTCCCTAACCTACCCCCAACTCCCAGGTTTAGCTCCTGGGAAAATACAGACCATCAAGCAAGACTACCTCTTACCAACAGCCTCAGAGGAAAAACTGGCTTTGCTGTTTCTTCTGGGACCTAATGTGATCATTAAACTACCCATCGCATCTTCTATGTTTATCTCAGATGGCAAGTTTCCCCCATCCTAAAACACAACCAGCAGAACAGTCAACCTTCTCACAACCCTGTTCTCAACTCCGGCCTTGCTGGACTCCTTACAGGGCAGATGATGTGAGTAACACACAAGACGTACATGAGGACTATGATCTTTACTCACCCATCACAGTCTCTCCCCTGACGGCATCATCCCCAAGCTAGAAACGGAAGCATCTCCAGTCCTTTATTCTTTCCTAACTGTAACTTACCCATTACAAGTCCTAAAAATCCCACCTTTAACATTTCTCTAAAGTTGTCCTATCCCCACCATCTCTGCTCCCACTTGGGATGAAATAATTTCCAAAACTATCTGCTAGATGCTAGATTTTTCTTTATACTGTCCAACTTGCAACATTGCTCACCATTATGCTATTATAAAAAAGCCCTCAGGTCACTGCTAAATAACGATAAAAAGAATAAAGTGAACGTGGCTGAAGTAAGTTACAGCGCCATTCTATGCCGAGCAAAGAGGTTAGTGTGAGGCCTGCTTAGGCTTGTTCTGAAGAAAAATATTTGATTACGTTCGTTAAATTCAATTTCAAAATTATCTTGGCACGAAGTTCAATGATTCACACCAGCTGCCTTCAAAACATACTATAAAAGCCACAGTAATCAAGGGGGTATGGGGAGGGGTAGTAGCACAGGGAGACAGACCTCGACAAGATAGAACTGAGCACCAAGACCTAAACCCATAGGTTCATGGTCAGTTGATTTTCAATGAGAGTGCCAAGACAATTCAGTGAGGGAAAGAACAGTCTTTTCAATAAATCTTTCTGGGACAGATACATAAGAATGAAAATAAATCTCGACCTATGACATATATAAAAATTAACACAAAATGGGTCAAAGACAATAGTAAGAGCTAAAACTATAAAACTCTTAGAAGAAACCTGTAGGTGGAAACCTTTATGACGCTGCATTAGGCAGTATCTCTTATATATGACAGCTAAAGCACAAGCCACCAAAAAAAAAAAAAAAAAGAGACAGATTAATTGGGCTTCATCAAAACTAAAAACTTGCGTGGTATCAAAAGATACCACCCAGACAGTAAAAAGACAACCTATAGAATGGAAAAAAGTTTACAAATTTGACAGACTCATACCTGAAATATGTAAAAAGCTCATATAACACAATAATTAAAAGAAAACCTAATTGAAAATAGGGAAAGGATCTGAACAGATATTTCTCCAAAGATCTACAAATGGCCAATAAGCACATGCAAATATGCTCAGCATCACTGGCCAGCAGGGAAAGACAAAGCAAAACCAAATTGAGATAGATACCACTTCACCCCCACTACAACGATTATAGTAAAACACAGAATAACAAGTGTCGGTGAGGATGTGGAGAAGCTGGCACCCTCAGACACTGCTGGCAGGGATGTAAAACGGAGCAGCCACTTTCAAAACAGTGATTTCTCCAAAGGTTAACCATAGAGTTTCCATACGACCCAGGAATTTCACTCCTAGGTATCTCACCAAGAGAAATGGAACATATGCTTATACAAAAACTTGTCATGTTCACGGAAGTATTATTCTTGATAGCCCCAAAGCAGAAGCAACCGAAATGTCTATCAGTTGATGAATGGGTAAATAGAATGTGGTATATACATGCAATGGAACCTTATTCGGTGTAAAAGGAATAGTTTCGATGCATGCTACATGAATGAACCTTGAAAACATTACGCTAAGTGAAGAAGCCATACACAAAAAGGCCAAACATTACATGAATGCATTTACATGAAATATCCAGAACAGACCCATGGATATAGAAAGCAGATTAATGGTTGCCAAGGGACTGAGGGAAAGACTGCTTATGAGTATGGGGTTTCTTTTTGATGAAAATGTTGTGGAATTAAATAGTGATTGTGGCACAATCTTATGAAAATACTATAACCTCTGAATTTTAGTTCAATGTGAATTATGGGATATGAATTACATCTCAATAACCACTACCACCTTTGCAGCCTTTAAATCCCCAACGGGCAAAGTTCAGGACAGGGGGGCCGCGGAAGGTCACCGTGGGTCCGGAGACTGACAAAGGCAGACGACGGGTCAGGGCGGCCTGCCTTGCACGCGGTGGGCCAGTGACATGCAGCGCTGCTCTGCCAGGCAACCACTCCGCTGTCTTCCAGGAGTTATCTTTCCTCGTGCTCAACACATATTTCTGTTGTAAAATTAAAGGTTTTTGTTTTATGAAAATGTCATCGACATTGTTGCTTGCAGATTATGGGCAAACCTAAGAATTCGATTTCCAATATGGACTTTGGCAAAGAAGCAAAACTTGAGGCCTCAGGTAAGAAAAGATGACTATATGCCAAAGGAATGAAAACCACTTAATGAGGATGAGAGAAAGATATGTATACACATCTTCACACTCACTTACACCATTTAGAAGTATGCAAAGCTATATTAATATAAAATTAATATTAAAATAAAGTAATATAAATAAATATGAAAACCAGTATTGATATAAAGTAAATAAAATTAATATTAAAACCAAGCAGCACTGGGGATCCTAGGTAAGCTGGCTAAAGCAGCTTATGGCAGAAAGACCTCTGAAAGTGACAGACTGTCCTGGGCGCAGCGGACAGAACAAAGGCCCTGTCCTGCAGGAGCTGACTTTCTGGTGGGGAGAAAGGGACGAAAAGTGAGGAGCAACATATGGAATTTATGTCAGGTGACCTCAGTTTCCTGGAGAAAGATTAAGAAGGGAAAGAAGAGTGCAGAAGGTGGTGGGTGGCGTGTAACCTACAGAGCGATCAGGAAAGGCCTCTTTGAGTTGGTGACATCTGATCAGGAGCTGGACAGTAATAAACTCTGAAAAGATATTCAGCTTATTGACCACATTTATGTAGCATTAGAAAACAGGCGTCATTCCTTTGAAAGTACCCCAGAGAATAACTTCCTGAGCAAACTATTAACTGGCACTGGTTTACACGAGACAAATAGTTTTACATAATTAGAGTCAAGGTAGAATGCTGACACAGATGAAAACCAACCAAAGGTTGGCTGTTTGTCTCCAGCTGTGTGCTCCACACCCAGATAAAATAACTTTATCTCTAGAATTTTACCTTCTAGATTTCCTCCGGTTTTGATTCTAACACGAGAAAATAACTAAGGCAACCAAGCAACCCCATTTACCACACAACATAATCTGTCTAGAATGGTACAGAATGCTTGAAGTATTTTTTTTTTACCTCCTTTTAAAAAGTAACATGCTGACCCCAATTAACTTTTCTGTACATTCCTAAACTTAAAAGCAGAGAACTGCAGTGAGCAAAAGTATAAGGACCACCAGAAGATACTGAAGGAAGAACTAGATAATCTCTTGATGTTCTCTCCAAAGAGGGTTCTTGGTCTGGATCCTCAAAAGCCTAGACAAAAGGGCCAGTAACGTCTAACTTAGAGGAGCACAGAGGTCCTTCCCTCACCCCCATGTGAGTGTCTTGAGGGGCAGAGGGGCAACTAATTTCTTCAGATGTACATAAAACATTAAGGCTTTTACATTATCTGCTAGATCCCCCCCCCCTTCCCTCTAGACTTATATCTTTATAGCATCCCTCAGATCTTCCAAGGGATTGCTGATGGCCCCAAAGATGAAAAACACCATTCTGAAGACTGGTTCTTCCTCTGCTCATTTAACCAAGTTAGCTAAAAAATTAGAACTCAGCCTTTGGGTGAAAGGTGGAGCCTGGGTCAGCAAACATTAAGCTTATAAACAGTGGTTTCAAACAGACTGCATTAAAAATATTTAGCCAGAATGTTAGAAAGCTAAAAGGCAAAAAAACAAGCTACAGGCATAAATTACAGAAGGCAAAAAAGAGGAACAGGGCTAGGCCTCTCTAGGGTGATTTCTTGTAATGCAGTTAGCCCCAAGGGAAAACAGCCCTGTGAAGCAATCTATTGACAGTATAAATAAGGAAAAATGTGACTAAAGAGTTATTTAAAAGTATATTCTGTACCGTGTGATTCCCAACATGTTCAGGAGTATAAAAGCACCTCAACACTACCGAGAGGAAATAGAATACTGTGTTTAGCACTATTTCAGGAAAAGCTCACTGGTGCTGTTTGGGGGCCAGCCCCTGTACGCAACATGCCACTAAATGAAATAAATGAGGTTTCTGTTCCATGCTGCGCATGACTGTACATGTCTCCACTACTGTGACAAAGCTTTTCTCAACGGCTATCTCAAGATTTAAAAAGTTTCATTTGAATTTTATCGACTTCATTAGGCAGAATTTAAGGTTATCTACATTTTGCTGCTCATGTTATACTTAAAAAAAAACACACACACAATGCATGTACATACATAATGTTGACCGCTGTACTATTTTAATTATCCTGCGCCATTTTAACTGTTCGGTTTTTCTAGGGCACAGAAAACTAGTAAGGGAACATGTCACAGGATTTAGACTTCTTATACAGTGGCAGGCAGGAGTCTCTAGTTTTGGGAGCACAGACAGTTTAAATGTTTGAGTAAGACTGTTTAAATGTTTGAGTATGTACTAAGTGCAATTCCAGCCCCTGGGGACCTTGTAGTTTAGCAAATAACCAGAGGGCCAAATGCCTGCTATGGACATAATGCAATACCAGGGTGGTTTCAATGAGGGGCAAATCACAACCACGTGGGAGGCATGCATGAAAAATTGCAAAAATGCTTTAAAAGGCAGTTTGATATTAACATAAGATTCACAGAACAAAAAGGCAGGGAAAGCATTCCAAGTAGAAGGAATCACAGGAACAAAAGCAGAGGCATTATCTGGGGGGAAGGGTTGAAGAACTACAGGATAGTCGGGCAAACTCTGGGGTTCTCAAGCTTTCCCTCAGCACCCCCTTCAATGGAAGAAAACGACCAAAGCAAACCCCACATATAATGGATGCTGTTAACATATGCAAACATCTCCAAGAACTGGCCTGAATGCCTGCTCCCTTCCCCTAAACTTGCAGGCAAATAAAGCACCTAACAACCTGATAAAGAAAAAAATTATAACTTCCTTGGCTCAAGTCCTAAGAAAGGATACTGGGCCATAGCTAGCAGAAAAAGACCAGTCTTGGGGTGTAGAATCTAAGCCACCTCCAGCATGGCTAGGTAGGAAAGACATGTCCATTGTCCCCTGGAGCTTTGCAAGCACTTTTACAAATCAGGTGGTGGCGGGGGTGCAAGGTGAAGAGGGGCTAGTTCCGAGATGGGCAGCAGAGTCTGCGAGGAAGAAGCATCCCCTGCTGTGGATTAGCTGTGGGCAAGACACTGAGACGTTCACGTGCAAATAAGCAGGGACTCCTGGGGCTCAATGGCACCTGCCTGTTCTCTTTTGAATAATCTCGGAAATAGCCACCAGGACATTCAACCTGAATTCCCAACAGATATGCAGGAATGCGAGCCTCTTGTCAGAGGTGGTCCACAGTGATTAGCAGGCTAGCTGTTCTCTTTCTCTCACTCTCTGGCTGCTGTAATTTTAATTTAGAACATCTCATCATCTTTTTTTGTCAACCCCTAAATGGCATGCCACAAATTCGTTGCTATGTAAGCTCCTCTTGGAGTTAGCACTTAGAGGACAATAAGTGATTAGTTTTCCACAAACTTGGGTATTTCAGCATTTGTTATAACAACAGATGGATTAAAGTTAAGTGGGGGTTAAGATCCAAGAAGTTAAACTGAGAATCTCAAAAGAATAGGCCGTGATGTTTGCACTCATTATTATTCAAATTATTACCACTCTTGAATCCCTGCCATTTGCTGGGGTTGCAAAGTGAAGCAGGCATCACAAGAAATTACACATTGAAATTATAACTGAGTATCGTAAATAACATCTATTCTCAACCAAGTGAAAGATGTAGCATCTCAAATCACAAGCAAAGCTTCCAATTGACAAATGAAGGTCAGGCAGTTGGAACAGTTTTATAATTGGATAGAGAAATCAATAAGGCACTCTAAAAGATATTAAGTGGGAGAGGATCAATGTTTGAAAAAATAACATGACTTTGTCAAAGCATCAAATGGTTAGGCATTTTTAAGATGCCATTCTGCATTCCTTCGGAGTAATTTACACAGGAAAATTTCACAGAAAAGCCACTTGATTTATAATGAACAAAGAATCAATTAGTATATTTCTATTTAATAATTTTGGCTATAATCATAAAATTGTTTTTTTTTAAAAAATAATATTTTGACCAGTCCTTTTGTACCACTTATGGTAAAATTTTGGTATTCAAGTCAAATGAATTCACTTTCTGAGTTTTTCTTTGCTGACAACAATTATCTTCAGATAATGAAGACTTCCTGTACTTAATTTGTAAGTGATGAAAAGGCTCTGGAAGTTTTTTTCTTTTCTGGCCGGTGTAGGGGTTGGGTGGGCTGGGAGGGAACTAACATTTTACAGAAATAATGCTACTTGGTGATTTATAATCATTACATTTAGTTCTGGTTGAGCAAAAGTGAAGTGACTATAATTACCCTTGAGAAGTTTAATGGGTTACAGTGACATAATAATGAGACCAGTAAAGAATCTCTTGTGAAACCAAGGGTCCTTATGACTTAGATTTAATTTAGTTTTAAATCCTAGCTCTAGAAATCCTCTTTCTCTCTCTACCCCTCAGAGACCATGGTTACTATTAATAAAATAATAATAATCATCATCATAACAACAACAACAACAACAATAATAAACCTTCCCAAGCATTTTGAGATTTTATGGATTAGGAAAAAAGAAAAGGCTTGCCCTGGATAGTCAGCAACCTGAGGCAGCAGAAGACAATAGCCTGGACCAATGGTCACAAGGTCTGGACTTCTGGCATGCTCCAGATAACATGACCTGTTACTTTCAGCTCCTGAGTCCTAAGGAAGGAAAGGCCCTATGGCTTTCTCATGGGATTGTACATAAGGATGCTGGAAAAGACCTCAGGGCTGTCTGTCCTCAAGACCTGAATAAGTGATCTATTACCCTTATCTCACCTCCGACCAATCAGCTGCCAGCATGACTCCCAACTCTCAGCCCACAGTACCTTGTGATTTTCCCTTGTAGGGTCTGTAAAGGCCATGAGAAAGTCTCCAAATTGGCCAATTCAGTATTCAACAATTTTTCTTTCTATTCTGCAAACTCCTGCTTGTGCATTTCTTTGAGCCGGTGCACTCAGGGAAGTGGACTCAAGGGAAAACCCTAGAGTCCCAGGGACACTAATAGCCTAAGCAAGAGAGAACATGGTTGGCCTAGGGTGGTAGCAGTGGCAAGATTTAATTTCTTGCAGGTGAGGCTTCTTTACTTTTCCTAAATCAGCTTCTAGGGAGGGGGTTTCTAAAGCTAATTCCAAGAAGACGGTCTGAAAGGACACTGGGACATCACAAGGAAAAAAGGTTGAGGCACTGTTCAAATTTGGACTCATTAAGTACTGAGGTATTGGTGAGATTTTCACGTGGAGAAAACTAGCAGCAGATAGTTGGAAATATTAACATAAAAGGATTAGTCATGTGGATCCAGGAAGGAAAGATTTTTCCCATTATTTAATTTGTAATTGCAAAATAAACCTCCCCCTCAATCATTTGGCTATCAATATTTTTTGGCATGCATGAGAAAAAGCAACTATTTCCATTGTGGTAAAGGTTTTATTGAAGAAACTTGATGAATAGAAATACTTCAATGGCTAAGTAAAGACAAGACAAACATGGTGGCTACAAAATATAAAAGTGAATTTAGCTGTATCCATTCAAAATACTGGAGTATCTGTTTTTAATGTGGATTTACTTGATGCTGGTTAAATGTGTTAACAAGTTACATAAAAGCAACTGTAATACTAAAAAGTTACTTAACCTCCACACTAAAGATTCCTGGGCTATTAATGTATTAGTCCTCCTATAATGACTGTTTCCAATTTCTGCTTTCTCCTGCATCTATTAATTCTATCTTCAAGAGAAAATAACTTACCCAATTCACCCCAGTCAGTGCTAACATTCCCTCCTCTGTAACTTGTTTATTTCTATGTCAATCAAACAATATTTGAGTGACTGCTCTATTTGGCATTCGGTCACTCTTAGATCTGGCAGTCTAGCACCATTTGCCTAATATTGCTTTGTCTCTTCCCCACCCTTCAAAAAACAAGACAAAGGATTGCATAATATTGGATCTCAGAAATGCTTATGAACAACCACTGCTGCCCCCTCCCCAAACACATACTGCAGCATTATATTTACCTCTGCTTTGAAAACAATGCTCCCAACTAAACCACTTAGCCAGCAACATTTTTGAGAAAAATAAACATGACACAATCCATATTCCTGGGGAGAATTTCTAATTCCAAATAGGCAGAGGATCTAGTAATTATTGTAATAAATACCTTTCTAAAGAGACCTGTAGTTGGGTTCTTACGTTTCCAATTTAAAACTGCTTAGCCGGACCAGTAAGTGTTCTACCTTAAAGAGATGTAAAATGTGCGCCTTTAGGCATGGGTGCTTGGTACAAGCCCAAGGCATGAAACGGTAAGGAGCAAGGACCTGATTTTAAAGGCGGTTCTCAGCAGCTAGTCATTCTCTCTCATTACTTTTAAAGAAACAAACGAACTTTCTTAATATTCTATTTTCTGGTAGCCATCCGATACGTCATTTCGGAGGGAGTAGGGAAAACAGATGGTAAGTGTGATGGGGAGGGAAGAGGAGGAAAAATGCATGATACTACAAGTCCGACTAGGATTCTTCCAGTGTTATGATTCTCAGCAGGAATTATAACTGATAAAATCTGGCTTTTCCAGGCTGCTACTTTTGCGAGGCTTGAATAAATGAACTCGATGCTCAAAGGCGAAACCTCTCCCCTTTCCTCCATTCTCCTCTACTACCTCCAAAGTCGAAATCCCTAGGGTCATACAGATGGGATTCCTTCCCTCCCACGAAAGCTTTCCCCACGAAAGAAGAGGGGTCGTTCCCTCCTCTTTGCACATGCCTCCACCAATGCACTCAAATTAAGACTTAACTGTGGTGTTTCCCGCTTTCTCTACTTCGAGTAACTCTGGCTCTTCCATCACAGTTCCTGGTTTTCCTCTGAACTTGCCCTCCTTTCCGCGCCTCCCCAGCGGTCTCCCCTCGCTGCCCAGGACGCGAACCCGGAGACGCGCGCGCGCGCGTGGCTGCCCGCACGCTCCCTATGTACTCCCTCCCTCTCCCCCAAAGACACCTTGTACGTGATTGGCCGGCGCCCAGTTACCTACTCCAAAGTGAGGGGTGAAGGGAAGGGTACTCCTTGGGGAAGGGGTACGAAAGAAGAAGGCACGAGTCCAAGGGAGCAGTCTCCAGAGATGCCGGTGCCACTGCTGGAGACAGCCGCACCTGGTGGTTATAAGAGGATGTGCGCTGTCCCCTTCCCGGCACCCGTAGCACCCCCCACGCCCCACCCCGCCGGGGACCCAGCCTTAGATGATTACCTTCCGGGGCAGCGGGCGTGTAGGCGAGAAAGCGGAGCCAAGGACTTTAATAATTAGAATTCCCTTCTCAATGCTTCTATAATTCCTCTTCTGGGATCAGAATTCTGTGCTGGTGTGTGTTCGTGCGTGTATGAGTGTACGCTAAAAGTAGGCCCCACGATTCCCATCCTCTGCTCCCTTTTCGGCCACTTCTTGATTTAAGGACCGGAAGAGTCCTTGAGCCTAAAGAGTTCGGCGGGCACTTCCGGTACGGGAGACGAGAGTTCCGGGAGGCTGCTGGAAGGCGAGCGAGAGACGGCGAGACGGCGGCGGCAGCTGGAGGATGAAGAAGGAGCATGTGTTGCACTGTCAGTTCTCGGCGTGGTACCCCCTGTTCCGAAGCCTTACCATCAAGAGGTAAGACTGGTGGGGCTACCCCGGGTCGACAGGCAAAAGGGAACTGCGACATTTCGGGTGACTCCTAGCTCGGTCAGCAAATGCAGGCCTGGTAACGACTGCATGGGAGCGCCAGGACCGAGAGTTTGACTTCTTGTGGTGTTTCAGGTGGGGAGATAATGGAGTCCATCCACATTTGCCATGAGTCGTGTTGCGTGTCAGGGAGTGTGCTAGGGGAAATGGAAGGGTAGGTCGAGGTTCAGAAGAGGTCAGAAGCGGGTGAGTAGTGGGGTGAGCTAGTGTCGACTTGGGAGTTCACCATCTCTGCTTTTAGATTGCCAGAGATGGGAGGCAATCAGGAGAACTGGGTGGCCTGGGCTTGCCACAAGGACTAAGCCCCTGGAGGACTTAATTGCTGTCAGACACTGTACAGTAATAACAGTAATAGAGACCCCACCTCAAATTTTGTTGAGGAGCTCCAACATGACACTATATATTATATGTTTTTAGGGATGGTAATGTACTGTGAGAGGGAGCCATCTGGACAAGTCACAAAACAGTATTTGTTTTCTAGTTTCTGGCTTTCAAACAATGAATCCATCCCCCAGTTTGCAGGGCAAGCAGAGGATTTGCTGTTTCATTCTTCACCGTTTCATTCTTCACCCGGTCATTGAAGGGAATGTAGGCAAGGCAGCTAGGAGAATGTCCCCAAATGTTCAAAAGCAGCCATAACATTTGGAGCAAGATGCAAGAATAGGCTTTCCCTCACTAAGAGGGATAGATCAAAGAACTGCCTATTCATGGATAGGATTTTCTGTACTTCGTCCACTCTGCCTTATTTAGATATCAACTGTCCCTTCCTTTTCATTCTGTCCTCTTGGTGGAGAGAGTGTGAATGTAGAGAGAGAAACTTTTGAAGTCCTGAGTGGTTGGAAGAACATAATGAGATTATTCAAAAGACAATTCTTTCCCATCCTCTTATTTATATGTAGAATCTGCTTCCAGTTATCCATGGTGAAATGGAGGTTAGAACACCATAAAGGAAGATAATCTTTACATTTGAAGATGGCCAAAGTCACACCAAAACAAAAGGAAGAGCTTCAGCAGCAGCAGTGAACATTACCTCCTAACATAGAAGTTATCTTCCTCTATGCTATGCCAGTCCTTCATGACCTTGCATAATTGAAATAGGCGTTGGGTCTGAGGTGATGCTAGAGTTATATTGGGTTGGTACGATATAAGGTATGTTTATGAACTTGTCAGACATTTTCACACTGAGTTCATTTAAAACTGACATTTGCTTTCTGTGCAGGTACCTTTTGTAAGCTCTGGCATAGTTTTTCTTTGCCTTCAGCAGGAGATGATAATAGTTAAGAATTGGACTCTGGCATCAGAGCCATCTGCCTGGCTTGGAATTTTGATTCCACCAGCATCTTGAGCAAATTGCTTAATCTCTCAAAGTCCCATCTGGAAAACTGAGAAAATAATAGGATTGTCATGGGAATTAAATGAGATAAAGCATTTAAAATGCTTGCCACTCTGGTGTATAGTAAACACAAACATGCTGCTTGTTGTTATATTTTGGATTTATTCAAAACTCCATTGAAGCAAAAGAATTTTACTTCACTTGAAATGTGTATCATATAAAGCTAAAAGTGAAAAATAAACCAAGCGGTGGGAGTTTGAACAGTCCACCATTAGGCTGTGTTGTCTGAAACCATTTTTACTATGTGTTTAAGCTCTTCAGTCTAGTTAATTCTGTGATGATATCACTGGAACCTAACATATGGCAGGACACCACCCTCAACCCAGGCCAAGCTGGTGGAGTTGTGTTAACTTTGTCATTGTCAGCTTTGATGCTGAGAGACCATATTCTGATTTTTGACTCAGCATTTTTTTGGTGTTTATTAATCATGATTCAGAGATGATTATGCAGGTAAGAATAGAAGTACATTTTTTGACAAGTTCTAGAACTTTGACTCAGGCTTAAGAAAAATAAGCTAGAAGACTTTGGGCCATCGACTTTACCTTTCTAAATCTTTTTCTTTCCTCAAACATGACAGACAGTTACATTAATCTTATAAAGGCCTCTCTGTTTCTAAAATTCCATTAGAGTAACTTGTCTCTATATATAGAACTTACCAACTTGATGGTGTAAGTACTTTGTCATTTAATTCTTTTACATCTTCCAGTTAAACCTCATTGGATTCTCGCCTGCACAGTGGATTTCAGTGACCGATTTAGGCTCCGCTCTGACAGCCTTACTAGCTTTGTATAAAGTGTGCTTGGCAATGACTTGTTTATGGCTTCAGTGTTTCAGGCACAGTTCCTTTTTTCTCTGTGTTTTGGTAGCACTTGGTACATTTTGGTACAGCACTTATCATATTGTATTATGATTTTTTTTTCCTGTCTTTTCCCCTTCATAGGCTTTGCATTCCTAATGGAATCACCTTGATATCCTCCTTGACTTACTTAACGTAATGCAAAATGATGTCATGAGGATGACTTTAGAACTGTGACTTGTGGAACTGAGTGACTCATGAGAACTATGCGGACGCCAACTTGATGTCAGCTAATGATGTCTATAAGAGTTTTAGAACCTCCAGATAGGAAGACTGTGCAAAGAATTCAGAGTAGAATCAAACAGTAAACAGATGTTTTGATTCCAGTCAATAGATGATACAACCTGGAGGGAAAGTCTAGACTCAAATCAGACTTGAGAACTAGTGAAATTCAAAAACAGTGGACATGGACTCTGAAATCATCGATTTGGGGACTTAGAGATATTATTGACATAAAAGAGGGCTCTCACCATAGTCGGAAAAATCACCCTAGATGTCTAGAAGCTGGTATCCCTGCCAACATTTCAGTCTTAGGCCTCTGAAAAGAAGGTAAAGTTGACATTCTCTTGAAAAAGTCATCTTAATTCTCTTGGGATGACATTGTTACTTTAGTGCGTGTCTTTAACCCCAGGAAGGACTAGAACTAAACAGAGGTGATGATAATTCAAACTTAAGAGTTTGATCTTTTTCTCTGCTTTTTTAATATAAACTTAAATATTTGTCATTTTGAGGATAATTAGCATACACTAAAACATTAGCCTTGTAGTTCCAATTTAAATTGGGTAATTGGTTTAGAATTGTGATGCATTAAAACATGTAAGAAGAATTTTCTAGTTTTTAAATAGTATTGGAACGTTTGCAAGAACCTTAGATTCACTATACTTATAGGTTAATTTGCTGGCTTCATAAAAGTTAAATAATTGGGAAGGCTTATTTGTAATTAGTTGATATATTTAAGAAGAAAATTGGATTTTTATAATAGAATTAAAACTTTTAAAGCAACTTAAGTTTCAAAGGCTCACTTGAAATTGGTTAAAATTTAGCAGATTTACAAATGGTATAAGATATGGTAGTTGAACTTTTTTAAAAGCATGAAGAGTGAGGCTTTTGACTGTGAAACTATAACTTTGAGAAATCAGATATTATTTTTTAAAACCAAAATAGCCCATAAACAATTTTTTTTCTGTGCACATAAACCACTGTAATATGCCAGGAAACTTATTTAATAAATAAACGAAGCTCATTTATAAGTCAGTGATGTTCTGTTGACTGCCTGAAAGCAGGCCGTAACTTTTTCACTTATAAAAATATACTCCTCGAGATCAAAATAATAGCATTACCTTTATGTATCAGTTGCAGGGTTTTTTTATGTTTTTTTTTTTATTAGTGAGTAAAAGACAAATTATCCTGTGAGTTTTAAGTGACTTCATGTATGGCTTTGCCATCCCTTAATTATGATGATCTGAAACAAATTAAAGTCTGCTGGTTAAGGAGCTTTCTGTTGATCAGTTAAGTATAATGCCACCAAAACATCCACACGGCATGAGATCTGCGGTTTACGGGCTCGTTGCCAACCAAAGAATGGTTTCCAGAACCTTGAGTCTACTTCTGCCCTCTTAGAAGGTGGCCAGGTGCTGTTAGTCTTCCCCTTTGTTTGCTGCATTTCCTGTGCTGCTGCAAACGTCTGCTGGTCTCTAATTTCCTAAAGACGCATAACCCTGTACTCAGAATTCTTTTGGGTTTGTTGCTTTCATACTGTGATTTCAGCCTGCTTCTCTGGATTTGGCTGGCTTTTGTTTCTTTCCCACAGAGACATTTGTGGTGATTTTGTGAACCTAATTTAGTTTATCGTGATATTTATTCATGCTATTTTATTTTATAGCCTGCTGCCACCAAATGTACATCATTAACATTTCCCACTTCGTATTCCAATAAGTTTTCGCCCCCAAAAATATTCAGCCCAAGGAACAAGTAAATCAAAAATTAATTGAGTTTGGAATTTTTTTTCTCTCTGCTTGTGCTTGGTCTTTTAAAATAATGCCTTTTTTTT